>JAMWYP010000068.1:1438617-2031705 GCA_025563575.1 Acacia pycnantha | reverse complement strand
GTTGGATGACTGATTCAGATTAGAGAGCTGTCAGAAATGTGACTGGAGTTTGCTTAGTAAAATAGTGAAACCATGAAAATGACAACCCTTCTGTGAGAAAAGGATGGTAAACGTCAGATTTATGCTGGAAATTTGGAATTCTGAAAGGAAAATTTGTGCTCATTAATGAATTTCATTTGTTTTAAGGTGGGGATATTACTGTGATTCTGTAATATTTCTCACTTTTTCTTTAAGGTAGAGAGAGAGATGTCTCATTCACTGCCCACTTAAGAGCTTTAAAAGTTATTGTGGTTCCTTGTTTCATTTCATCACCACAAAAGTTTGATGAGGTGTTGCTTTACTGTATGCGATGAAATTTCCAATAGGTTGCTTGGAGCAATCTTACAACCTTCCGCGGGGCAATAGACTAAAATTAAAATAAAATGACATTAAATAAATAAATAAATAAATAAGATTACAAAGTATAGGTACTTGCTGAAGTTATTTGAAATTAAACAAAAAGATATTTTTATTTTGTAAATGTACAACATTCCACCAAAACAAAAATATTTCCAGTGAAACGAAACGGTTAATTAATTATAGTGTTGAGACCATTAACATCAAAAGATGCAGCCTATATATACATTATTTACTTGTAAATTTCTTTGATATTTACAATTATTTCAAATTCATCCTCGGTTATGTCAATGTAACTACATGATTTATTCTTTTGAAGTTTACTAATTACTTAGATTATCCAAATCCCTCCCAATTATATAGATTGATTTGGATCCATTAATTAGTCATATTGATTGTTTTTTACTGTGTTTATGTATGATACAGAGTTTGTTTTGTTTTGCTTTTCTTCTCTCCTCAACCTCAAGCATTCTCTCTCAGTCGTCTCCATGTCTCCTGGCCTTGTCACTCATGTTCTCAGTTGTCTCCGTCGGTTACCATGCTCCTCCCTCATGTTGCCATTGAAGTACAGATCCGAGTTTCTAGTTCGTTCTTGTCTTTCTGCAGGTCTCATCTCCATCGGAGACCAGGTCTCTGCTTCTGTTCCAGGTTCAAGTAGCTTTATAGCTCATGCTTGCATCTTCCTACCTCCAGTGTTTCACGGTGAGTCACGGCCGTTAAATGGCCGGCGATTCACTCTTATCTTTGTCCTCGTGCTTATTGTGCTTCCTTTTCATGCTCCAAAGGTACTAACGACGATGACAATAAGAAAATCAATGATCATCATCCACATGAAGAAGACAACATCGTGAACATCAAAACACATGTATCTCCCTCTTCAGATAATGAAGCTAAATACATGTCTTCTGTTAGACGCTTCACATTTTGGGTAAGCGCCACCATAACATTTGGTATTGTTGTAGGCTTCAAAGAAGGTATAGACAAAGCATCTGAGTTCTTCACTGGCTATATATTAGAACAGCTTCTATCAGCGGATAATCTCTGTGTCTTCATTCTAATATTCAAATACTTAAAGTCCCAAAAAAGCATCAGATTAATCGTGTTCTTTCCTATGGTATTGCAGGCGCCATCATTTTTCGTCTTACATTTATACTTCTAGGATCAGCCACACTTCAAAAGTTTCAGGTTCTCAATCTTGGACTAGCTTCAATATTACTGTACTCATCATTCAAGCTTTTTCACAGTGACGACGAAGAAGAAGATAAAAAATCTGACTTATCTGATAATTTGGTTGTGAAGACATGAAGAGACTTATTCCAGTAACAACATTTTATGATGGGAATCGATTTATAACGAATCAAAATGGTGTTTGGAAAGCAACACCTCTGCTTCTTAGTGTAGCAGTGAGTGAAGTGAGTGACATTGCTTTTGCAGTTGATTCAGTATCTGCAGTTTTGGGCTAACACAAGATCCATTATAGTTTTTAGTTCTAATCTGTTTGCTATAATGAGTTTGAGGTCACTTTACTCTCTGATTTCTAAGGTTATGTCTGATTTGAAGTATTTGCAGCCCTCGGTTGCTGTTGTTCTTGGATTTTTTGGGTGCAAGATGATTCTGATGGATTATTTTGGAATTATACATGTTTCTACAGCGACATCTCTGGGTTTTGTAGCTTCAAGTCTAACAATTGGAGTTTTGTTGAGTGTGTTGAAGAATTCTAAGAAATTAGGTTGAAATAATCTTCATATAGACCCATTCAATATTGAAGAATTAGTTTGTAGCTTATGTTGACGTATGTTTTAATTAATTGTCGTTGTGTTGTGTATTTTCTCATACCAAAGTTGTAAATTATTTGTTATGTTGGTTTCTGCTTTGCCAAGAAAATATTATACCTCTATTTCAAATACAAGACTTTTTTTTGGGGGGGGGGGGTCTCGTATACTTTTTGTATATGAAACGGATGGAAGACTTTTTTTTTTTTTGATGTAAAAAAATTTTTGGAGGGGTTCGACATCAGTCCCCCACTAAGGTCAAGCACGGCCCGGACTCTATGAACACTTCTTGAGGAACTTACGAGATCGCCTCTTAAAGAGTCGCGGCTGACAGTGAGTGGGTATTTGTTACTTTCAAAGCAGATATTTTATGGAAGAACCTTTGAACATGATTTGCTATAGTTACGTTCCATGGGTTTTCTGGGTTATTTCGGTGATGCTTTCAATCAAAACGTAGACTTTTTAATTGCTATTGATGAGCTAACAAAATTTTGAAACCATATAGAAAAATAGATTTAACTACAAAGCTTTACGTCCTTTAAATATGATGTCTTAGATTTAAACAAACTGTGTATATGGAAAAAGCTGTTGGGAGAGGCAAAACTTACTTTGATGACCTCTCTACTTTGGAAGGATTAGTGTCTAACTATCAATTGGGATACCGAATTCTATATAAAAAAAAAAAAAAATAGACCAAAGTTTTGTCATAAGACTATTCATGATAAAAAAACAAAAGGGAGCATAATTTTAAGGAGGAAAATTGTTTTTTTTGATATTATTATCCGAAATCCGATTTAGCTTTCATAACTATCTCTCCCAACCCAGATGTCTCTTGTAGGAGACGAATTCAAAATTTAACAAGGCCTTACACAGTTAGACAAACTTTATATTGAAAAAATTGTTAAAAATGATATATATATATATATACATACATACATACATACATATATATGTATGTATGTGTATATATATATATATATATACACATATATATGTATATATATACATGTATATACATATGTATATATAGATATATATACATACATACATATATATATACACATATATATATATATACATACATACATACATATATATATATATATATATATATATATATATATATATATATATATAATTAGTATTATATATATGTAGTACTATTTCATGTGGTAGAATCTTCTTCTTCTATATACAACATGAGAAGTTTAAACCTATATATATATATGGGTTTAATGTTTACGTAATTCTTTGCGAGAATCTTTTTTTATTGACACTCACATAAATGTGAGTGGGCCCCACTAATGTTTTCTCTCTCATCTCTACAATGGGACTCATTCACTTTTATGTGAGTCTTTGCGAAAAAAAAGGTTTCGTAACAAGCGAATATATATATATATATATATATATATATATATATATATATATATATATATATATGACTAAAATATATTTCATATAATCTTAAGCCTATGTCGGAGTTAAATAACTAATATGTAAAGATTAAAAAAATTCAAATTAAATATTTATAAAAAAATGTGCTGTAGTTTATGTAAAATACTATTTTAATCATTTGCATTGGATATTACTTATTTGATAAAAAATGCTTTTAATATGTATAATGAATAAAAATAATTTATGAAAAAAATTATAAACGTTAGACCTTATAGAAAGAAAATTTGTCTACTAATTCAGTAATTCTTATACTAGGCTTTATGGGGGTGTTTAATCCATTGAAATAAAGTTACCCCAAGCCCCAATTAATAAGGACAACACTTTTAGCCTTTAGGTTATACTCCCTCATTCCAATCCTAATTATAAGATAAAGTTAACTTTTTCTAGAGAAATTAAGAAAGCTAATTAAATTAATTTAGTATTTTTATTTTTATTTTTTTTCTCTAAACTAATTAGTTTGAGTAATAAACTAATATATAATCTAAGGATACACAACATATGATATGATTAATTAATTTATTTAGCTTCCTTAATCTCTCTAAAAGAAAATCAACTATGGTGTGCATAGTAACGCTCCCGAATGTGTTTTTGTTAATTTCTGTTCCCCATAACACAAATGGATGAGAAATCTGTTTGGTAAATCCGTTTTTTTTTTGTTCCCAGAATGAACCGGTTCAATTTTTATGCTGGGGAATAGAAAAAAAAAGCAAAAAATTCTTGCATTTCTATTTCTAGGATTGAATGTAGTATTTGGTATGGTTGTTGAGAAAAATGAAAGAAAAATATTAAGAATGATTTTTTTTTTAAAAAATGATTGAAAACTTTATTTACGCTTTTCAGAATTTTTCCTCTTAATATTCTTTCTTTTCTAACTTTTTTTCATTGGATAAATAACCGAAAATTACAGTAATTCCACGAGGTCTCCATGAGTGAGCTGACGCGGCTAATGTTAGCCGTAAACTTCTGTGTCACTGAGCTCCAGTTAAGCCACCGGCGTATGTTTATGCCACAACTCGGTGACATGCTAAAATGCGCCAACATTGCACACTTGTCACTCTTACACACGACATCTGTTAAATAAAAAGCATATTCTTCCGCACACACTCTCTTCCCCTTTTCTAAAACGTCACTTTCAATACCATCATTTCCCTCTTCCTTTCTTGATCTTCCTCTGTTTCGCCACTCCTCTTTGTTTGTTTGTTTCCTTCCCGGCTTTTTTTTCCCCCTTAATTTTCTTCGTCTTTTTTTTTTCCCGAAGCTTAGATTGAAAACAATCATCCGCATATTTCGAAATCCAGAAGATTTAGGAAATCTTCTGGAATCACCTTCTTTTCAGCGAAAGGCCCAATTAGGAGGATTGTGGTATGGATCTGTCTGCTGTTCATGTCAAGAACATTACTCGGAGCCCTTTTTTGGTCAGAAACTCGTTTAACGAGAGACCCACTTCTGGCTGGACTTTGGGACGGACGGGAATTTCTTCCCGAGTTGAAGATGGGAGGATTTTTGAGATCAAAATTTTGAAGCGCAAGGATTGCTTTAAAGGGTATCAACCATTTGCTGTGAAAGCTATGGGGAAAAAGAAAAATGACAATTCATCGTCTTCAGGTAGCTTTATTTCCATGTATGCGGAATTTACTTAATTCCCTGTTTGGGTTGCTCTATATCATTGTTTTGGTGGCTTGAAACTGCTTGAAGTGTGGCACTACAGTGTGCCAGCTTGTCTATAGAAGTGCTTTTATCTTTGAAGGATAGGGATTTTCTGAAATACTTCATTATTGTTAGGCCGAAGAAGATCTTTTCAGTCGTTTCGTTGGTTACTGAAAATCTATGAAGATAGCCGAAACAGACATGGCTGTAACTGACCGTGGATCACAATTGAATTCAATCTTAATGACAAATATCATATTCTATAGAAAATAGTCAACTTAAATTAGCACAAAATTAGGTGCGAGCTGGTAGAGAACTCCATCATATATAGTGCATTGGGAAATGATGTGAAGGAAAAAAGAAAGTTTTTTTTTTCTTGCAATGAGAAGTTTAATCTTTCTATACAGCGGAATTTGGGCATTTCATCAATATATCTTTCCAAATAACGAGGCTTCCCTAGATTTTTCACATGTTGGCTGAATATGGAACTGAGGTACACTAATATTACAGTTAAATCTTCATTCCTCATTTGAACTGCAAATTTTTAGTGTGTGTGTTGGTTACAGCTGGATTCATCTTTTAACACTTGCTCTTGCTGGTACATGGCATAAATTATTATGTGCTAAGGTGGATAGATACTTCTTGTAGAAGTTCATAAATCTTATTTACCGTTTTCTCCCCCAGTTGGAAGTTTATATAGATTTTGACATACTATCTTTCTTTTCTTCAACAGAAGTGACTTGCTGAAAGTCACATGTTCTTGTTGATCCAGTTTGCCAAATCTGTGTTCCTATACCCTCTTATCATAAAGTTTGTTGTGCTGAAACTTGAAAATACAATTTTAAGCTGGAAGTGAATACATCAAATGAAAGAGTTCCAGAAGCAAAGTTTTCTTGGAATGCATTCCAGAAAGTGAGTTGGAATTTGAGTCAATGATGTATAGATTTTTTTTTTTGTGGGGGGTAGAGAGACTAGAGAGGGATATATGTAGATAGACCCTCCGCCCAGGGGGGTGTGGCTTACTCAAAAAGTTTGCTTTAATGTAACCATGGTGAAATGGTATGGTGATTTAGGGACTGATTGAGTCCTGCTATGAAGCCCTCAAATGATGGCAGACGCTATGGCTGTATGGTGGTCGCCATATTGTTGATGATAGTAAAACAAGTTTGTCACCTTTGTGCTTAAATCTTTAATGGGCTGTTGTTTTTAGGGGTAAAGGGATATATTGAAGTTCCTGCTCTATGTCTCGAGGCTTTGAGGTAGAGGGGCACAATGAAGCATCCTCAAGCTCTTAAGTCATGGAGGAATTCTTATCCTGGTTACTTGTAGAATTCTTTAACCTCTTATTGGTTTTTTGTTTTCCTTCATTATCTTGAACTTTTTGCTGAGATCCCTCTGCCTTTTTTTTTTTTGTTTTCTCTAAATGAAAATGATAGCAATTCAAAAGCTTCAGCTTTGTTCCATTGGTTTTTATTTAGTTGATGTTGTCCTTCAATACTTCTAAGTCTAACTAATTCAAGTCCTTGTAGTTTGGGTTTTTGTTAACGAAAATAACAACATCAATAATGAAATTGTGGTTTATTCACACACATGGATATTATTTTGGCCACAAAGATTCTGCATATGACAAGCATTCAAGTAAGGTAACGCTGAATTTTACTCACACATTGGAGAAAACTGGATTAGGGATGGGAGATCACATGACTAAAGAATGATATTACCGGTTACTTGTCATCAAGGAATCAACTTGGCCCAAATTTTGTCTGTGTTTTAATGATTACATATATATATTTGGTTGCCGAAACAGCAAAACTATGCAACATGTAATTATATTATTTCTAACTGTTGATGGATAACATTTACTCAGTCAAAACTGGAGGGACCAGATTGAAACTTCTATTATGCTCTGTCAATATGGGTCTTACTATGCATCTGTCATGGACTCATGGATGTGCTTCCCCTATTGGGTTTCACACTCCATTGATAACAATGAACTTCAAGAATGCTTCCTGTCATTTAATAATCAATAGATTTCACAAACTTAAGTTAGAACAACCTCAATTTGTTAGATGCTCTTCCAAGTTAGAAGCCTTCTGGTACACTGTTATGTTCATCGTGCTATCTTAGATTCCAAGATCCATACAATATGCCATCTTTGGTTGAAAATATGGGTTTAGGATACATTGGTTGAATTATGGGGAAGTTGAAAATTTTTTAGGTGCATAAAATTCAAAACGTGCACATCTTAGTAGCATATTACAACAAACTTATAAATAAAAATTGAGAATTCTTAGTGAATGATACTTTTGAAATTTGGTTCTTCCTAAGGGGCTGCGTATGACCAGATAATGAGGAACAAAGGTGAGAGTATGTGTAAATAAAGTAGACAAGAAAAAGTCCTGAAAGGTAGATGGGATGTGGATGCCTCCTTAGGACTGAAACAATTTTATCCAAAGATAGATCTGTATCTTGAAGCAATGTCACAGCCACCTCAATTTTGGTTAGTGCAGCTGAGCTATACAGAAGTAGCTATGTTACACAGCAGATAGTGGAACACAAGGACCTATCACTAATTCAAAAGTAGTTATAATAAGACCTATTGCTGGGTGCTTCTGCCACTCAACATTTATGGGGGTTCAAATCTCTGAAAGTTCACCTTTCCTAACTTATACCAAATGCCAATTATATTATTTTAGTGTAAACTTTCTATTTCCGTATCAAATATGAGACTCTTAAATATCATTGTATCCTTTGGCGCCTTTGTTTCCTTTTGAATTTAAATATGACTTTAGTACAATTTAAGTGGCTTTTAGACTTCTTTCTTTCTATTGTTGCTTCCAACTTGTTTAGCTGTTATGCATGATAATTTATGCAGCTCTGTTTTATTATTTTGTTTGGGAAAGATGCTAACCACAATTAATTCATAGTTCAAAAATCTTTTTGAACTCCACAGTTTTAACAAGCAGTTAAAACTTCAAACATGATCGAGATAACAAATATAGGAATGTTCTATATTGAAAATTATTACAAATCTGATCTTTGTGTATTTTTTTTATGCAATTGTTTTACTATTATTTTTGGTAAAACTAACAACTTGGTTATATATATATTTTTTTGTATTTTGTCTTATTATTGATAATTTTTTATCAAATGACTTTTCTATCATATGAACTTATTTTGAAAGTTATTATTAATAATTAATAAATATTAAGAATAAAAATATAAAATAACAAAAAATTATATGTAATTGTGTTTTTTTTTTTTTGATACAACAGGCAGGGGTCGAACCCCTGAGGGGGAGGGGGAGGCCAGACTCCCAAGTCTGGCACTAGTGCCAACTCGCTACAAGGCACTTGGCGTAATTGTGTTTATTTAGATTTGGTTTTTGATAGAGGACAATGGTATCATTTAGTTTATTGATAGAGCACAATGGTGCCTCTATATCTGTTTCCTCTCTCTCTCACCCATCTAAATTCTATGCCTAAATTTCATTTTTCATGATCTTCAGGTTGCAGTTTATTGTGTGTATCATGCTCAAATCTGTCCAATTCAATGTTTGAGGCTCTAAATTTGAAAACAATTTTGAAGGTTCATTGGGGAATAGCATTTTTGAAGCATGTTTTCATATATTTTATTATGATGGAGACTTGCATTGTTGCTGAAAATAATAGGAAATTAGTTACAATCCCCTTCGGTGAATGGTGGAAGAGGAAAATGACAGCAAAATTCTAATCCCTATTACTGTATTAACAGTAGCTAAAGTGGGCAGAAAATGTAAGAAAAATAGCAAAGTTGGTAACCACTTCCATGAATTTCGAGAGGTCAAGTCCCTTAGCCAATCATGCCAATTGCTTGCCTTGTTTGTTCCATGTAATCCTAAATGATGGGGTTAGTGTTCTGTACTTCTGTCAGCCCTCTCCTTGTTTCCCTTGCTTTCATCCTCTTTGCTGGACCTGTCTTCTCTAGTGCCCTTGAGCCCCCTTCTTTTATAAACGACCCAATGGACTTTTGGGCTCATCATATTACTCTAAATATTTTATTTTATAAAATTCTTTTGAGAAATTACATTTCACTTTCCAAAGGAAGGAAATTCAAATAAATTCAAATATTTGTCTATATGAGTTGGTCATGGATAGAAAACTTACTTTGTTATTAACAAAAACTTTTCTATCATCTTCTGTTACAGATCATAATTCTGTATAGAAATAGAAGAGAGGGAAAGAGAGAATAGAGAAGAAGAAACAAAGGGTTTGAAGAAGATTGAGAAGAGAGACAGAGAGGAAGAAAATAGGATTCAATCCATTAGGCTAATTGCAACACACATCACACACTGGAATTACACTGATTATCTCTATTTATAGGCTTATAACTTCACCTATAATTAATGCCAATGGAACTCTAACTAATTCTAACAGCTATTTACCATTGGCTCACAGTAACTAACGCTAACTAACTTTTAACTCTTTATTACATTCACATATCGTCCTCATAGGAGTCGGATGTGATGGTATCTAACAAATCCCTCCTTTTCTCCCTCTACCCTTCTTCTATTCACTTTTGTGGTGAATTTTCTTTGTTAGCTCTTGATGATACATTATTTCCGTGATCTTGTGCAAGCATTCTTTGGCTAGCAATAGCAAGCTAACTTTTGCCCTTTTCAATTGTTGCGTGTTATGTGTTCATTATAAAAATAGGAATAACCCAAAGAGAGGTCCATTGATCAGCTCTTTTATGCCATATGATAGCAGCCACCATGGAATCTTAGCAAAAAGACTCTGCACTTCTAAGATTGTTTTCTCAGATTTAGAATGAGGTCCCTGGGTTGTGAACATCTGGAAGTCAGCACTGGGAGTCTTGGCTAATCAGTTAGTACTCATTAAGTATTTCACACAGAATAAAGATTCTAAGTTGTTGAGGAAGATGAATTAACAATTGAACTATTGGGAACTAAATGAGTAGTAACTGAACAAGCGTGTTGTCTGATTTTGGTGCATTAAGATTGACCAGCAAATTGTCCCAAAAATGAAAATCAAACTAGTTTTATGCAGTATTCTCAAATATACTATCTGTATATATTCTTTTCAAAGAAACTGCAGCTTGTAGGAAGTTTGATATGCATTTTGACTAAGATTGGCCAGTAAACTGTCAATTTTTTCTTTTCTAATGATTACTTGGATTTTTATTACAAATATGATTTCATTGGATCTTATGAGTAGAATCTTCTCCCCCTTTATGGATATAATGATTCATTACAGGAGATGGTGAGCGGTCTATTCCAGAAGGAGATGGTGTTGGAGAGAACAATTCCTCTGATGGCAACAAATCAGACATGAATTCTGGGAAATCTGATCGTACTAACTTGGACTGGAGAGAATTCCGAGCAAAGCTATTCAGAGATGAGCTGGTATTATATTAGTTCCTTGAAAGCATGTCTAGCTGTCATCTCTGATTTTGTTGCTTTTGCATGTTTGTGTCAAGTGGATATTTTGATTTTTGAGTTCTGAAAATGTATTATATTTGAGATCATTTGTTATACTCTAGTCTCAAACATGCGTTGGAGAGAGCTGGTCTGAAATCTGAATACACACAATGAGGAACCTCATCTTGATGACAATTACATTTCTTTCCTAATATATATATTTTTTTGGTAAATTTTAATTCCATTAAAGTCCCTTGGGACTTTACTTGTGTCAGGGCATTCTATGGGACCACTCTGTCATAACCCTATTTGAATGATACCTAAATGTCATTCTCCCCATTTTTTATTGTTGTTAAGGAGATTTTGGATTTTTGAAAATGCATGCTCAGAAATTAGAATATAAAATGATCGCATTTTTGCTTGAGTCATAGATAGCTAGCTTTGGAGCTAACGAGCATTCCGAGTCATGATTCATACATTCTCAGGTAATGTCCTTGTTAGTCTCCATGCTTCAAAGGTTTTAGTGATTTCGTCATTCCTCGTGCATGTCATGGAAACGTGCATGACAGTTGCGAGATGATGTCTTTTTTATTGATTTGCCATAATGCCATCAATTTGGGGGCAATGAATTGGTTGAGGTTACAACTTGATTTTGCCTGTCCTCTTATTAAACTTCTCGAAAGCTAGAATTTTCTATATTATACACTCATCTTGCTTTTCTAATCTCTCTTTATGAAGAATGGACAATTTATAATTAGTGCATATGTAAGAAGTAATGAAAAAGTGCTACCTTTGATTGTGCTCCATTATATCTTAAATCACTCACTTGATTTACAGAAAGTAGCAGCAGAATCTGATATTCACAATCAAGGTGGGGCATTGCACAGTTCCAAACCACTTGGCGCAAAGTGGGCTCACCCTATTCCAGTACCTGAGACTGGATGTGTACTTGTTGCCACAGAAAAGCTGGATGGTATTCGCACATTTGAAAGAAGTGTTGTGTTGCTTCTCAGATCTGGAACTAGGCACCCACAAGAAGGGCCTTTTGGAGTTATCATCAATCGGCCGCTTCACAAAAGGATTAAGAACATAAATCCTACTAATCTTGATCTAGCAACCACTTTCTCTGACTGTCCCTTGCATTTTGGGGGACCTCTTGAGGCAAGCATGTTTTTGCTAAGAACAGGGGAGAAGTTGAAGCTACCGGGATTCGAAGAGGTGATCCCCGGCCTATGCTTTGGAGCTCGAAACAGTTTGGTTGAAGCAGCAGTGCTGGTGAAGAAGGGAATACTGAAGCCGCAGGATTTCAGATTCTTTGTCGGCTATTCAGGATGGCAGCTGGATCAGTTGAGAGAGGAGATTGCGTCAGATTATTGGTATGTGGCTGCTTGTAGCTCAAGTTTGCTTTGTGGAGCTTCCACAGATTCCTCTGAAAATTTGTGGGGTGAGATTCTGCAACTAATGGGCGGCCATTACTCCGAATTGAGCCGCAAGCCAAAGCAAGATATTTAGTTGCACAAATTTAGCAATGCTTCATGAATTGAAGCCTCTTGACAGATAATGAAGCATGCTTTGTAATCAGGATTTTGTGAAGTACAAAATGTACATAAGTGATCTTTTATGCAAAAGACTTGGATATGTTTACCCTCTAGCCTTCACTATTATTCATCTCAATAGGAATTTAACTCTATAGGAGTTTTGTAAGTATTCTTGTTCTATATATGGGATCAGGTTTTTTTAATCAGAGTAAAAATAACATGGTGCCACCCAAAAGAATATATATATATATATATATATATAAAACAATTTTTCATGGGTTTTTAGCCAACTTAGCTCTAATTTTTTTTCGAACTTAATGATTATGAACTTGTCACCTTTTTCTTTGTTGCTTTTTCCCGACTGAATGCCATGTATGTTCTCGCCATCTGAGCTCATCAAACCAACTCTCTTATATTGGACAGTTTCGATTCCTAGGCATTATGTTTGGATTTTAAAATCCTTTTGTACTTATAAACCTCTGTTTTTAACAACCATAGGGTGCAACAATCTGTTCAAGCTAATGAATAAAATTAAATAAAAGGAATCATTAACAATATGATGGTGTTTCATAATATTTGGCTAAAACCATTCTTATTTTAATCATTTCCTTATTACAGTCCTATTTATAAAAAGGTTAACACTGAATAATTGATAATTCCTTGAACACCAAATAATGGATAATCCCTTAGTTAAGTCTATTCATATTAAATTAAAATATTTTATTAATAAGTATTGCAGTACTTTGTGTTTTAGTAAACAGATAGAACGTTTCTTTCTTATGGGAAATGGGAGACTTTGACTTCTCCTGGCATCTCAATAGTCTTCCTTCTCCACCCACTTTCAAATGAAAATCTGACTTTGAGCTTTTTAAGATGTCGTTTCAGCCAAATCACTTCTCTTCTTGGCCACAAGGATGAGCTCCTAGTGACTCTATTTTAACAATTTTTGAGGAGCAAGTCATATTAAGTTAAAAGTAGGGTTATTAAGCCCGGACCGGAAACTGGTTTGGGCACTTAACTGATATGGTCTGGTCATCAACTCAGGTTACTTTTTTAAAAAAAAAAATCATTTTTTTTTTTAGAAATTTCTTCATAGTCCTTAAATCTTTAATTCCTCAACAGTTTGGCTCCGAGTTAGCTCTATTTTAGCTTTGATCCGACGACCCATTGACCCTTAACCTAATACCCCGACCGGTCCAATGCCCAGTCCGAATTTAATAACATTGGTTAGAAGTATAAATACGAAGTCATAACAAGTTAAATTTGAGAGACTGAGTCGTGATCAAGTTAAATGTACATGAATTAAATAATTAAATTTCTTTAATTAATATGATATTTAAGTTTAGTATAGTTAATAACGATAATATTGTAAATCACTTAAATTTTATAAAAAAATTAATATTTTTAACTATTTTTATTCGTATATGTGAATTAATTAGAAGTAAATTATAATTACAACATGAGAGACTAAAAAAAAGCCCAAGATAAAATTATGAAATCACTCAACTTTACCCGGGGGATTTGAAAGGAATGTGAGGGGAGGCAAAATTTTTGTTAGTGAGATTTTAAAAAAATAGAGAAGTTGGGTTAAAAGATTTTAATTAATTTTTTTCACTCTTTTATTTTAGATTTTCTTTTAATCAAAATTTTACAACCCCACTTCAATTTTTTTAAAATCCAGCTCACAAAAATTTTATCTCCTCTCTCTTATCCTCCAAATTCCTTGTACCAAATAGTCCTTAGGAATTGATCAGTGACCAGTTAAACTTTAATAATTGAGTTCAATTTAAGGTACTAAATATCTATTTTTCACACACTATGCACATAGAGTAAATTACTACCTGATCTTATTTATAAACAATGTTTTCTCTCATATGTCTGGTATTGTATATGAGCAACGATTTGACTTTGCTAATAATTTAATGTACCCTTTGTTTTTTTTTTTTTTTTTTTCATTTTTATCCCTTATTGATTACTTGTGTCTCTCATCTATTTTTTGCACTCATTATTTCTCATCTTTTTTTTTTTTCACTCTCTCACACACAACATCATATTCATAAATACTTGTATATCAAAATAATTTGTTTCTCTAGTACATTTATTACTTTTAACTAATAATTTGCAGATTTTAATAGTTGTTTCTGGTTACTAACAATTCAAATTGAATCTGTGCTGGTTAAGGATAACGTACGTGAGGTCAGATTGCCTCTAATACGTGTAAAGTATCATTTCCTGATTGATAAAATCCAAAAGGAGCTATGTGGATGGAAGAAACAGAACCTGTCATTAGCAGGAAGGCTTACTCTTGTTCAGGTTGTGACAAACCAAATGGCTATTTCTCATATGCAACAGTACTTGTGCATCCCTATGGGGGTAAGACAACTGATGGAAAAATTCAGAGGATTTTATTTGGGATAATGAGGAGAGGAAGAGAAAGTTTCATCTGATGAATTGGGATCTTATGTGTACATCGAAGGAGAATGGTGGTTACGGGTTAAAGAGGTTGGAGGTGATGAATGATGCTCTCCTTGCTAGCAAAACCAGATTTATTAGTTTCAAAGGTTCTTAAAGGGAAGTATGAGAGGGTGACGAATCTTGAAAGAGAATGCCTAGCAGAAAAGGTAGACTCTGAGCTATAAAATTGGCAACAATTACATAAATGTTGCTGGAGAAGATATAATAATGCTCTATTTTTTTCAGTTTCCTTTTCTACATAAATAGTAGTTTAAGCTAACTTATGTCATCCACGCATATTTAAACTTGTACCTTTTTATCTTGTCATAACAATATTCCCTCTATTCTATATTCTAAATACATTCCATAATATTTTGCATGTTTCACATTTCCACTATTTTGCTTGAACTTTGCATATTCATTTATTTTCAAGACGAGTGAGATTCTTACGAATCTCAATAGTAATACAAACACCATTCAAAACTTTAGTTACGGTGCCTGTGCAATGTAAATAATTAAGGTAGATTTGTTTGGTTCATCATTCATCTAAACTTTTACTCTATGTTTGGATGGAGAAAAGATTAGAGGAGAAAGAATACTAGGAGGAAAATTTTCCAAACATAGTATTTAATTATTTACCATTTTAGAAAGTTTTCATTCCTATTATTCTCTTCCCTATATTTCCCCCTCACTTGTCCAGTTGTCCCTCCATCCAAACATAGAGGTAGATTCCTGAGGTTACATCTTAGCTTGAATTCGCTGTATAGTTTCTTGGGATTGACATATTTGATCACCCTTTATCTTAATCTTATTAATTGATATGTAACAAGTAAAAAATATTAATAATGAGTATAAGTGGCTCTCCTAGTATCTTGTTTCCGAAGCATTATTGATGGACCTTGATTTGTTTTTTTTGGCCAAAGAGTCAATTTCATTAATCACAAAAAAAAAAAGTACAAATACCAATAGCCGAAGCCAAAAAACACTAACATAAAACCTATCACACCCTTACCAAACCTAAACAAACTAACTAACATATTCAAACTCTACTACTAATACTAATAGATACCAACATCTACAATTTACTGCATTATATCATAAAACACTAGTATTAGCCAATTCCTTTCTTCTTGAGGCTGAACCCTCTCAAATCCAAAGAATCCTCCTTAAGTATATGGCACACATTGGGAATGTTGTTACCATCATCCAGTCACCATGGTACATTCCTTTATAAGCCTCAGCTGTAAGATAATCTGCAGCTTTATTTCTTTGGCGTTTCACCAAAGAGCTAGAAGGAACAATTTAACATAGATTCCCTGAGTTCAAGCAATTCATGAACTAAATCTTTACATTGCCATTCAAAATATCTTACATCTACACCAATCATCTAGTCAAATAAAGTTTTGCAATCCATTTCAAAACATACCTGATATGATGCGAATCTCATTGGTTGACCAAAGGCTTCCTCCAAGGCCCGTTAGAGCAGACGGTGCAACCACTTTCCTACCTAAACCACCTTTGAAAATCGCATTTTCACCTCTACAGACAATCCCAATTTCAGCGTCCCCACTATCTGCATGGTATGCCCTATCCAAATTCATTTTTTTTAGTACCTCTCGGTGTTTATACAACCAACAAAATTTCTAACATATTATAAAATTTATTAATTTTGATTATATTAAAAAAATGTTATAATTTTTTGGGTATATGTAAGTTTATAATTTTAAATTTTCATCATATTTATTGGTGGATAAAAATCTATTTCAAACACATGTTTTTTTTATCACATTGTATAAATCTATTTCCGCAAAACCAAAAATGACTTACCTTGATAATCTACTTAAAGCCTTCATGATTAAAACCAAAGACAGTATTGATGTGTGTGAGTGTATCTGTGTTATAAAGTATTTTCTAAGAAGGAAACAAAAAATTCACATAGACTCATTAATTTTTATAACGCTTAGTACAAATAATACTATATTTTCATAGACCCTATACAATGGAAGCCTTGTATACTGGGCCCTCTTTTGGCAATTATCTTTTAAGTTATTAGAAGATTTTTTTACATAGTTAAAAGTTTCATTAATGTAATTGATAGGGGGTTATTGAGCCTAACTAATTTATTCTTGAATATATACATGATCTAAAATTCAACAAAATTTGATAAAAATATCAAGAAAGTCTTCTATGAAAGAAATAAAGTGTTCAATTTTTTGAATGAATGTGACATACATAATATTCAACTTTATTTGATTGATCCATTCAACATGATACTATACCCACAAAAATATCCATAGCCTCATGTCACTTTTTAATTTCTTTGTCCGTCAGTTCTCAATTTATTAGCAAACTTTTCCTCGGAAGAAAAGTAAAAGACTCTGCATATCAATATAATTTTTATTTTGAAAGCTCACTTTAAACTCAAATAATTTTATTTGAAAATATATGATAGAAATTTAATAAATTTCAGGTAGGGTTATTTATATGAAAATGTTGAATTACACACTCATTCTGGAAGGGAGAAGAAATATAGTTGAAAGAAACAAAAGCAAATATACACTCTAACTACTTTTTAAGAAGTAATTAATTTTTAGGGAATATGACAGCTAGGTCCCAAAGAGCATACAAAATCAAAAAAGTCTCAATCCAAAATCACATATCCAAAAAGTCCCTAGGGACTTTTTTAATATTATTTGTATTGACAACAAGAAGTGTTATATTCACAACAAAATTTAAACATCTGGATTTTGTTTCAGCCTCAGGTCCCTAAGCGTATAGAGGTCATTCACAACAGAAAAAGCTAGATTCACAACAGGAAATGCTATATTCACAACAAAATTTTAAACCTGGTCATCCACAACCGAAAAACTATATTCACAACAAGAAGTGTTATATTTACAACAAAATTTAAACAATTGGATTTTGTTTCAATACAAATAATATCAAAAAAGTCCCTAGAAACTTTTTTATATGTGATTTTGGGTTGAGACTTTTGATATTTTGTATGTTCCTTGGGACCGGTTGTCATTTTCCCTATTTTTTAGTTGTTGTTGTGTTAGGAAGGCCCAAAGAAATCTTATCATGATGATATTTTAGCAAATGCCATATAGTTACTTGTTTGGAAAATGACAATAATTGAAGCTTTTAAAGTAACTTTTTAACCGTAATTTATGGTGTACAAAGTAAATATGTGAGAAGAGTATTGTCTCAATTTACGTAAATAAGCATTTTTGAGGTTTTCAAACAATCTCATAATTCTACACTATAATTTAGAGTAAAATACTCTGACCTCCCTAATATTTTGTCTTAATTACACAAATCTCCTTTCTATTTTCAAAACTCATATAAACCCCTCTTCAAATTAAAATGTGTTTCACAAATCTCACTTGTAATTTGAAGTTTCCATTTCCATCCATAAAATTAAACCATTAACTGACCGTTAAAATTATTTAAACATTTATATTTACTAAAAAACATTATACAACCAAGAAATAATTCTAATATATTTTTTGTTCAAAATTCCCAATATCTTAATAAATTTATTAATTTTGATTACATTATAAAATTTTATAATTTTTTGGTATATAAAAGTTTATAATTTTAATTTTTCATCATATTTATTTATTGATGGATAAAAATCTATTTCAAACGCATGTTTTTTACCAATGATATAAGTTTTTTATATTACATAAATAATTGAAACTTTATAAACACATTTTTGCCACAAACATTTATAAACACATTTAGTTAAGTATATATTTATTAAAAGAATAGATCAAGTTTTTAATCAAGATTTTTATTTGTACGTTGACTGGAATACTCAAATATATGCTCAAAACATTACTCAAATGAATAAACTTGTGAATTTGCAAATATAACTTATCAGTGGGGTGAACAAACACAGCAAAACAAATACAATAGTACTGTTGGAAAAACCCATGGCAATTTTCTTCCGAGTTGGTAGATTTTGTGACTATACGTGACCCGTGTATTGGTATTTATAATGTTAGTAAGGTGGTCTCACGGGTGAAAAAAAACTTTTAAGATCGGACAAAACAGTATATTAGGACCGGACCTGCGACCAGTCTTGTTCCAGGCGGTATTAAAAGTCTCCCTATTAAGACCGGACTTGTAAACGGTTTTAAAGAGTTTCTTTTAGACCGGACATTTTAAACCTTCGGTCTTAAAAGTCGAATTAAATAAATCTGAAATATTTTTTGTTCGGTCCTAAAACTCAAACTTTAAGACCGGACAAAAATTCGACCGCTCTTAAAAGATCCGAATATTAAGACCGGACAAATATAAATCCGGTCCAAAAAATAGTAGATTCTAAGACCAGACGACTAATTACCCGATCTTAAAAGATTGACTTTCAAGACCGGATGTTATAAATGGACCGGTCTTAAAAGACCAACTTTTAAGACCGACTTAATACCTTTAAGAGCGGCCATAGAAGTACATCCGGTCTTAACATTTGAACATTTAAGACCGTCTTATTTATTTGCGGTCTAAATTTTTCCGAATTTTTTCCCTGTTCTGTTCTTCCTGATCATATATATATACACAAATCCACCATCCAAAACAGCACATAAAAGTCGATATACTTTAAGCTACAAGCTATGAACATGAATAAATTGAATTGGAAAAAAGAATACAAATATTATCCACCATGAGTTATGTGGCCTCTTAAGCCTACAACAACTAACTATGTCTTGCAAGCTTTTATGCAAAATTTCCACATAAGAGCAAAACCAAAAACGACTTACCTTGATAATCTCATCAAAGCCTTCATTATTAAACCCAAAGCAATATTGATGTTTGTTAGTGTATTTGGGTTATAAAGTATTTTTAAAGAAAGAAACAGGAATTTCACATAGACTCTTTAATTTTCATAACGTTAATTACAAGTGACACTATTTTCATAGACTCTACCTAGTGGGAGCCTTGTGTATTGAATTCTCTCTTTCCAAATACCTTTTCAATTTATTAGAAGATTTTTCGACATAGATAAAAGTTTC
The DNA here is from genome assembly GCA_025563575.1 of Acacia pycnantha. Taxonomy (NCBI): domain Eukaryota; kingdom Viridiplantae; phylum Streptophyta; class Magnoliopsida; order Fabales; family Fabaceae; genus Acacia; species Acacia pycnantha. The sequence goes on along the minus strand of JAMWYP010000068.1, from coordinate 2,012,006 downwards.
ATCAAAGTAATGTTTACTTCAAATAAAATAAAAATTTACAAAGTTTCCTTATCTCAATCCTATACATGTGTGTTTGGAAGTCTTTTTACTATTTTAACTAGTTTTTTTGCGTATTGGTTTCTTTGTCCATCACTCTCAGTGTATAGGCAAACTTTTCCACACAAGATGAGTAAAAGGATTCCTTTTGAAAGGTGGTCTTTGAGCTTAAATAATTTTTTTTGAATATATATATGATATATGATTCAACGAAATTTGAAAAAAAATATGAAGTAAATCTTTCGTGAAAGAATTATATTTTTCAAATCTTGAATGAATGTCACATAATATTTAACATTATTTGATTGACCCATTCAACATGATATACTAGAGCCACAAAAATTCCATAGACTCAGTGTTACTTTAAATTTCTTTGTCCCTCCCTTTCCTTTTATAAGCGAACTTTTTCCACATAAGAAAAGTAAAAGAGAAAGACTTGCAAAAGGTGAAGACTTTGGAATATGCAAAAAAGATGAGTTACCATAATAGTGATAAAAGAAATTATCTTGTTTGAAGTAAAACTTGAGATAGGAAATCATGCACTTTCATTACGTAGAAATATTTGCTAATGAATTGAGAAAGCATTGACAGATTTATTTCTATCTCCCTCTCTCTTCTCTGCTCTTCGCCTCTTGCCTTCTGCTCACTCTCGTCGGCGAGCACCTCGTTCTTGTGGCACAGATGAGTCAGAGAGGTAGTTTAGAGTCCAGATCTTGGATCTGTGGTCTTCTCTCTTTGAGTTTCGTCGCATGTGGCCATCTCCCGTCCTTGTGGCGAGCCTTCTCTTCTCCTTCTCCAGATCTGATCTGTGGAGGTGAGTTGTATCTGTTTTATGTTGTTTTTTTTTGTAGTTCTTGGGTTTATGGAGGTGTTCTTGTCTCAAGAAATAAATAGATCTGTTAGATCTACGTCCAAATCCTCTTGGTTGGCTGGTTGTTTGAACGTTATTAGATCCGATTATCACTTATTAGCTCGGATCTACGTTCTTGGGGGAACTTCAGGATATTATGGATCTTCTTTCATCTGAGGTTGGGTTTTCCAGGTTCTTTTCCCCAATATGGGGTAACTGTACAGCTACTCTAATTGCAGCTCATGCTTATAAGGAGGACCGTGCCCGTTTGGGTGGGTTTTCCAACCAACACTTTCTTGCTTGTCGCTTCTAACCTCGGATATTGAAGAGGCTACTTTTGTCCATGATTCTTCTTCTATTCTTCAATATTTTATGTACGGTGATTTGACTGTTTCTTTGTATTTTATGTTTTTTGTTGTATTGGATTTGGCTTAGTTGCCCTCACGTGGTTGTAAGAGTTTTTTTCTATTAGTAATGAAGTATTCTAGAATTGTTCAAAAAAAAGAATTGAGAAAGCATTTGGTAAGAAAGATGGAAGGGTGAAGAAGACAATTCCATGATTCTTATTGCCCTGATGAATCAATCAATCATATAGTAGAGAAGAAAGTTTCCATATAAGTTCTCTAATATATAAAATTTCCTATACATCTAAATATGCTTATTTGTTATAATTGTTATATTTGACATGACAATAAATAAATCATCTACAAGTGAGAGGTTTATATATATATATGTAAAAAAAACCTGATGATATCTTTGAATATACAATTCATTTAGAGTTTATTATTATTGTTAAATTATTTTAGTTGAAAAAGATTATATATAGGTTGTTATTTTTATGAGGTGATTGAGAGATGAAGAAGCTTAAACTACCAACAATTTGTTGGTTGATGTGGTAACCATGACAAGGAAAATACAAGTTCCCTTATTAAGAATGTACTTATTGAAAGAGGTAAAGACCTTGATGGTTAATGCTCTAAGCCTAAAAAAGGATTATACCCTAAACCAAATAAAAAAATAATTAAAACATTTATTCATCGTCAGTCACTATATGATAGACGTATTGATCAAGACACATAACATGAAATTTAAATGGACATAGTATTGCAATTTCACGGAAAATACTAACATAATCTCAAACTTTGTGGGAGTTCTTTCTTTCATCCCTCTCTCATCATACACATATCCTCTCAATCTAGTAACAAATTTTTCCACATAAGAAAAGATTCCTTAACAAGTAATAATTACTTCAATTCAAGTAATTAATTTCTTAAGAATATAATTACAATGATATTTCTTCTTCTATTTCAGTTTTCACTCTTTTTTTTTATAGACACAAATATCCTCCTATTTCAGACAACTATATTCTAGGCATATATTATTAAATTTGGGTACATCTCTCAAAGAGGATTTAAACATTAATTTATCATATTGTCAGGGACTAGCAACACAATCCCCCATATTGGTTCTTTTTTTTTTTTTTTTTTGGAGATAATCATAAGCTTACCGACCAACGTATCCTAATTGTGGGCTTGACAGTGTTTAGTTACATTTTGAACCAAACATTTACTTGCTCTGTTTCTTTTTATAAAATATTTGTTTTTTAATACGTCATTTTCCTATTTATCATTGTATTATTTACATTCACTGACACTCTCCCCACCACAAATTCTCTATATTCCATATCTTCCACCCATCTCCTTTTTCTAATTTCCATATTCTCTTCCTTATCTTCTCTCCCGTCCCCCATAAATAAGGTTATTTTTGAGCAAAAACTATTTTTTGTTTACATTTTTATTATTTCAACCTAATTTTAACCAAGCTTTTGATTGGCGAGATTGAGATAATTGTCTTTGGAAACTGAGAGAGTATTAATGTAATACTTGTTCAATAATGGGGAAATCCATATCAGGGCTCAAATTAGTAAAAAAAATGTCAAAAAAGGCCCCCCAAAAAAAGTCACATGTTAAAAAAGACCATAAGGCCTTTTCTGGTATTATTTCATAAAATGTTAGTTGTTAACGTCTACTGATATAGTTATTAACGGGTGCTGATTTAATTGTTAATGTTACGGATTTAGTTGTTAGGATATTGTTGTTAATGCTATTGATTTAGTTGTTAATGGTCTACTGATATAGTTGTTAATTCAACTGATTTAGTTGTTAACGTTTATGAAATAATACCAGAAAAGGCCTTGAGGCTTTTTTTGACTGCATGTGACTTTTGCTTGAGTATTTTTTGACATTTTTTTGTTAATTTGGGCCCTGAGGTAGATTTTCCCTTCAATAATTTCCAAGTTCCACAAATAGTACGGTGGATTGGGGCGGCTATAGGGCCTAAACGTTGGCAATGAGGAAGCTCTTTATATACTTTGAACTGTGATCATGGAGTTCTGAGCAAAAAAAAAAAAACTGTGATCATGGAGTGGTTTTCCTGTTTGAAGAGGATGAACGAAGAGTGTACCGTGCCTAAGTACAGAAGGTCCCATATTCTTTGTATTACATCTGTTCACATCTTCATTGTATTACATCTTCTCAACAAAACTTATTCCGTCTTTTTGTGATTCGTGATTACAATGTATCTCTATGAAATATTCCTCCTTTAAATTTGAATCACATTTTCAATGACATGAACTAACTTTACAGTTATTTTACAAAATGATATTTTATATATTACTATCTCATATCCAGTTTGGGATTCTAGGCTGCTCCTTCAACTGTACCCTAAAATCTTCAATTTCTCATTAGTTTGGTTTCGGGTTAACTCCGATGTGACTCTAGTCTGACCTACTAACCCTTGACCCACTACCTCAACCCGATTCAGTGACCAAATCCGATTTAATAACTTTGATATTTAGAGTTTCAAGTCATAATAATTTTTATTGTTAAAACATCATTGTCGTGATTAATGTGTCGATAAAGTACTCTCTTGGGCCTTTTCATAAGCAATAATATGTTTCATATAGATGGTGCTAAATATAAGAACAGATTATTTTGTTTGAAATTTTCAATTCATCTTTTCATTTTTACTCCCATTAAAATATATGTCATTTATTATCTTTCGGCAATAAATATTCACTCATTACCTTTCATGTACTCAATCTATTTATAAAAAGGGGTATAATTGAAAAAATATATATCTTACATATTTATTGCTTTTAGCTTAATTTAATTAATATTTTAAATTGCTTAACTTTCATAATTATTCTTTCTAAAAGGGCCAGGAGGGAGTGGAAGCCAAAAAGAACTTTTCTTATGATGATGAATAATGATGGCCACATGTACCCTGGCCAAATTTTTTGCGCCATTTAATAAACATTATGAATGTTGACATTAATTGATCCACAACGATATATGGTCCAATCAATTCTAGCCATCCGATATTCTGCCTAAGTACAGAAGGTCCCATATTCTTTGTTTTACATCTTCTCAACAAAACTTATCCACTGTTTCTGTGATTCTTGGTTACATTGTATCTCTATGAAATATTCCTCCATTAAATTTGAATTACATTTTTAATATCAAGAACTTTACAGTTATTTTACATAATATTTTTTTAAAAAATTATTATCACGTATCCAATTTAGAATTTGTGACCGCCACTCCCAATACAAATATCTTCTCTAAAATTTGAACTCAATGTGAATCTAATTATGAATTAATTTGATGATGCGGCGATGCCAAATGTTAAATGGTTGCCAAAGAAAGGTTTGTTAGATAATTAGAGTGTCATGTCCTAATATTTTTTATCGTTAAAAATCATTGTCGTGATTAATGTGTGGATAGAGTTGTCTCTTGGATCTTTTCATAAGCAAAAAGAGACCACACACTCCAAAAGAGTCGATAGGGTTTTTGGCACACCTTATCAACTCAACAATTTTATTGGACCAACTGATTCTCAAAGACTAGAAAAAATTATTGTTAGATAAGGTTTCGATTTCAAGACTTGTAAATAGGGAAAAAAATTACATCAAGGTAGTTTTTGCTCAATATTTAAGATAAAAATATTTAATAATTAATTAATTTGGTGATACGCTGATGCCAAATATTAAATGGTTGCCAAAGAAAGGTTTATTAGATATTTATTATTTAGAGTGTCATATAGTAATATTTTTTATTGTTAAAAATCATTGTCGTGATTAATGTGTGGATAAAGTAGTTTCTTGGATCTTTTCATAAGCAATACTATGTTTCATATAGATGGTGCTAAATATAAGAAGAGATTATTTTGATTGAAATTTTCAATTAATTTTTTCATTTTTACTTCCTTTAAATATATGTCATTTGTTATCTTTCGGCATTAAAGATTTAATGAAGGATGTTTTTATATATTGTTATTATATATATATATATATATATATATATTATATATATAGATCCTTCATTAATTCCTAACTCCAAAACTACGCTGTTTTGGGAGTTAAGGAAATTAATGAAAGGTGTTTTGGTATTTTTATTTTTGTATTTATTATATGAATTTGACCAAAACACCCTTCATTAATTCCCCTAACCCCCAAAACGACGTAGTATTATTCTTTCTAAAAGGGACAGGAGGGAGTAGAAGTCAAAAAATTTGTTGTTGGAAGACTCGACTAAATGTCACCCACTGATGCAATCCTTAATAATTTCTGCCAGGTAAGCACTTTGTCGGATTTACATTAGGTGCTCGTCCTAATGTACTTTTTATATGTTTGTTTTTTTAATTAGAGAGACAACCATATTTTATTTTATTTCTTATTTAGATTAAATTATATGTTGTTTTCTGAAATTTTTTTGCATCCAATATCTGACATTAATTAGTTTCTAAAATACTGATGTTATAGGACAAATATATATGTATGCAGAAATAGAAACTAATTAATTTAAAATACTGGGTGAAAAAACATTTTCAGAAAGCAGCATATAATTTAATCAAAATATAAAAAAATAAAAAAATGTTTGACCCTCTAAATTAGAGAGACAAGCATATAAGAAGTACATAAGGGACAAGCACCTTATGTGCTTCTGCACTTTGTCATATATGCCAAAACCTTCAAAACTGTTAAAGTGATGATTGTTCGGATTAGTAGTATAAACTATTTTTCTATCATGATTTATGATGTATGAGGTAAATATGTGAAAGAAATTTTGCTTCATCTTGCGTAAATTTTTATAACGTCAACTCAGGTACAAAATAAATTAAAAATAATATGTAAGAGAATTGTCACATCAAAATCATAATGAGTAGTCTGGACATGCCATCCCCTTCCTCAGTAACCTAATTTTTTTTGGTCAGAACTCTGTAACCTAATTCAATCCGAACTTTTCTTGTGATGATGAATAATGATGGCGTCATGGCGACGTATATAGCTGCCAGAATTTCTTGTGCATAATTGGCATTTTATATAAATACCTGTAAGCTTTGCCTCAAAATCAAAAAAGATCATAACCCATAAAAGCACTAGCTATTAGTACTCAGAAAACTCAGTTGCAAGAATAATAAGCTACATGGATTATAGTATGGAGCCATCAGAAGCAGCAAATTTGCAAGAGAAAGCACTGTGTGAGATTGGCCATAATGGAGTGTTTCATCACAACGTAATGGAGAATAGAAGATCAGCAAATTACAAACCCAACATTTGGAAATATGATTTCCTCCAATCACTCACTACAAAATATGATGTGAGATTTCTTTTGTAATTAAATAAGATTGTTATTTCAGTTTTTTTACTTCATAGATTATACTCCCTCCGGTTCTATATACATAATAGAACTTTTTTAGCGATGACATGATTCTATTATACTAATAGCTTATTTAAAAATGTTAATATCATTTTTTATTTTTATCTTTTATAATCATTTATTAGTCGATCTCACTGCATTAGCTTCTCCATGTTAACTTTTTGCTCATTATCTTTCTCAATTTCTCTCTATCCATAAATAATGATGTTTTTATAAATTTATATTTTTTCTTACATATTTATTGTCTTTAAGAAACTTTTGAATTGAATTTACGTAATTCAATCTTTTTTATATTCTAGAAAGGAAAGGATGGAGCAGTTATTGCTTAAATGAATGATTGATGTAGTTAGACATTTTTTGATTTAATCACATTTATATACCCACTTTTACACACACATATATAAATTAATTGTGTGAATGTATACAGAAAGAAGAATTTGGCATGAGGTTAGAGAAGTTGATTAAAGAAGCAAAATGTCTCTTTGTCGAAGAGATTGATCCATCGTCCAAGTTGGAGTTGATATCTACCATTCAAAATCTTGGTCTCGCAAATCATTTTCAGGAACAAATCAAGGAGACTCTTGAAACCCTAATCTCAATTAAGAATAATAACAATATTAGTGATGATCATGGACATTTGTATACCAATGCACAATGCTTCAAAATTCTTAGGCAAAATGGATATGATGTTTCTCCTGGTAAGTCTCTTTCCTCATCATATATAGAACCAACTAACTAATTACATCCTTTAAATGGAAGTGAATAGAAAATAATCAAAATTTACCCAACCAGACTTACATATATCATTATTGCATATCATTTTGTGGATCCCACAAATATAAATCATACTTATTAGTTATTACTCATATATATTGACCTTACTCTTCTGGTCCTATTTATATAAATCACTTTCAACATATTTTACCATTTACCAGAACCAAGAAAAACTTTCAAAACCATTAACTCTGCCTTAGGCTTTACTAAGTTTATAACTTTTCCTCTATTAAAATTGTAACAACCCGACTTTTCTAAAGCAGTATAAATTTTTTTTTCTTTAAACATCATTTCAAAATGATCAGAGTAGTGCACCGGAGCGATTGAGTAACTGATATATATATTAAAATACCCATGGTAGCATGTCTTGTTGTTTAAACAAATGATACGTAAGTGTTTCAAAAGAAATGACAGAAAGGAGTCTTCAGCTGGGACTCCTAGGCGTGCCGCTTGCCCTCTCCTCGCTTCTCGGTCCACCCGACCTCGGGCTAAGTTAAGAGCCGAGGTCCATGCATCGAACCCCGAGTAACGGTTAACCTCATGATTACATACATCATATATGTACAATGTACATTCATAGACTCTTGGCAACATTTACTATGGTCGATATAGGGTATACATATTCGTATATGTATGGCAATAACGGCAGCAGAATCAACGTTTCAGATATCCTATGAGAATAATGTCACTTCCATTAGTAATTTGACATTATAACTGGCATTTTAGGTAAAAATTACCATTTTGCCCTTCTACCCTACTTGGCGGAATTTCGCCAGGTACTTGCTTCATAGGCTATTTTCTTCCCAAAATTTCGCCATAACTTCGACGCATTTATGATTTTCGAAAATAAAGACTAAAATAGCCCTCCCATATGATACCCAATCATACTCAAAATTTAAAGGCTATTACTACCCCTAACCTTTAAAAGAGCTATAAAACTACAACTTTTCAGCGACTCGATCCCTACTATGTTTACACCTCTGCATATTTTTTCAACGCAAACAAGGCTCTAAAACATTTGTAGGAAATCTTGTCACCTACTTTCTAAATCTAACTAACAATTCTACTAACTACTAAACTAAAAACTAAAGACTAAAGCCCGAAAGACTTACCCGTTGAAGACTTCGGCAGAGCTTCCGCCCAGAACTTCTCTCTCTTCTTTCTCTCCCTAGGATTTTCGGCCAAAGGAGCTCAAAGAAGATGTGCAGAATTTTGAAGGAGCATGGCATCTATTTATAGAGATTTTGGAGGGACAAGGTTGGAATTTTCAAAGTTGTTTGCACTATTCATGTCCAACAATTGCACATGGATTTTGCCCTTGCTTTTTCATGCCTTGGCCGACCTCCCTTGCTGATGTGGCAGCCACCCATTGGTCCAAAATGGTGACTTGGCTTGCTTTAAGCCCTAGCCCAACCGTTTTCCCCGATCGGTACCCGATTCGCGTGATTTCGGAGAAATCTCAAAATTCTGGATTTACAACTTTGAAACCATGTTCTCACTTAGTAGAAATGTCCAAGTTAACCTAAATTTTGATTCCATATTGGCCTCCAACAGTCCAGTTGAAGTTTCCTCGAAAAACGTGTCCGAACGCGTCCAGTGTCTAATTCGCTTTGAGATATCAATCTCTTCGAAATAATTCACCGATTCCAAATATGTCTAAATAAATTCAAACCCATTCCTAAATGTTGAGTTAGAATTTATTTTCCTCTTTTCCAAAATTATGCCTATATGCATTTTTCCCTATTTTGTTTTATTAGGAAAATGCACAAACTTACCTCTAATTAACTTCCTAAGAGTCACTTAAAGGAAAAATTCACCGATCAATATTTTACCTTGACCTTGGAATTCCTATTCCTAGATCTCTAGATAGGTCCGTTTCCTAATTTAAATATTACTATTCACATATTTTACTTTAATTAAATTATATTATTATAAAAATGTGCAAGTTGCCAACTTGGGTTTTATTTCATTTTCATTTTTATTTATTTATTTATTTCGTTTTTCCCCTTTTATTTTCTGCCTTTTCTTTTTTTTTTTTTTTTAATTAATTATTTAATTAATTATTTAATTAATTAAATAATTATTTTTACATAATTTCTCACAACATTTTCCTATTGGTCAATTCTTGCATTTAGGCTTAAAAATACCTAAACTCATCCATTTTCCTTCAAATTTTCCAATTAATTAACCAATATATTTATGCTAATTTTTAGCCATTTATCACTAATTTTGGAGCTTTACATAATTATCTCCAATTTTCTATACTTGTGCTTAAGTAATTTGCTAATAAATACTTAATCACTCGTTATCACTGCTTAGTAATTTTCTTAATTAGAATACCACATTACCTCTTAACCTTTGCTTTAACATGAGATTTTTCATGCATTCTCGTATTATTCGCATTTTTCCATAATCGTAAGGGTATTATGGTCATTTCCTTACTTTTGAGTATTCTTCTACAATTTCTCTAAGTTTGTAACTTAATAAATTACCTAATTAGAGATAACATACTCTCATTTATTCAAATAATTATTTCACCGACTTTTAGGATTTTTCACAATTTTCCTAAATCAGTTATGTCCCTTAGGGGCATTTTGGTCATTTGGCACTTTGGCCCTTAAATTCTCTAATTCAAATTTCGGGGTATTACATTTCTCCCCCCGTTAAACAAAATTTCGCCCTCGAAATTTGTACCCCTCCCACTATACTTTGTACTAACTAGACTCCGTCCTACTCGGACTCTGGGCTATACGCGTCGGATCTTCACTTTGTCTGTCTGCTGCTCCCCCTGGTGATCGAGAATTCGCTTTGATTTGACTACTACGATCTTGTCATATTGTATTTTGATATATGATGTTTCCCGTGGCGCCCATACACCGCGGTTAACACCACAGATACCAAAATGTCTCCATGGTTCCCATACACCATGACAACACAAAATATCAAAATGTCACCATGGTGCCCATACACCATGACAAAATAAGATACCTCCTACTCAATGACATGATCACGGTAGAAAAATAACGAGGAAACATGGAATACGTCACGAAGATGGTTCACGTATCATACGATTTAGTTGCATAACTAACACATAGTTAACGTATGAGAGAAAAATTCCTTAAGAGATGGTACCTTGGACTCTCTCTCGGAAGTTCTTTGTCCATGGTATCGGTTAGCGCGTACATTCGGCCGGGTTCTGCGGTCTTGACGCTGCAGCTTTCTCCGGACAAAGACACACCGATGTGCCGGCTTTTGACACTTGAAACATATCGCCTTCCCATCGCAGCCGTACTTTGTGGATGATACTTCCTGCATTTTGGACATGGTCTGGGTCCCGATGTTCTGGGTTATACTGCTTTGCCTAAATCGGGCTGGCCTCTTGCTTTCTCCTTGAGAGTCACTCCAGGTGCTTCTCTTCCGTGAGGAATTTTCACGGTTGCCCTCGCTACGATTGGTATGGCTACTATTTTGATTCCGTAATATACGTAATTCCTTCAGTTGCGCTCGGTCCTTCTCGCAGATTCCACCGCTTTGGCCATTTTAGAAAATTTCGAGATACCACCTTGCCCTTATGTCATATTTCAGCCCGGTTACACTTCGGTTAGCCTTCCACTTTCATTCTTGTAGATTTTCGGGTATGATGAATACCGCGACAGGTTGGTAAACGGCGAAGTAGTCGTCGAATGACTCTTCATTTCCCTGCTGAATCTGCGAAACTCTTCTTCCTTGATTACCTGTATCGAGGAAGGAAAGTATTGTTCATTGAATTGCTCCAAGAACATCTCCCAAGTAATGTGGCTCAGTAAAGTTGTGGAAACACTCTTCCACCATCTCGTGTGCGTCACCATCGAGTTTGTAAATTGCCACCGAGCTTTCCTGTTCCCCTGACATTCCATTACTTCAAAGATTTTATCTAAGCTCATCGACCAATCTTCGCCAACTCGTTCTTTCCATGAAAAGTAGGTGGCTTGAGCTTGCAAAACCGTGTGACCCATTGTTGTGTGGTCTCGCAAAGCTCTCCCTCGTCGTGGAGGTGATTGGGACCTTTCGATCCCTCCGATTCCTCATCGTGCCCGTCACTTTGCTCGTTTTCCTCTTCTTCATTATTATGCTCTTCCTCATTCTGTCGTCTTTCTAGTTGTCTCTCAGCTTCTCGGTCTTGTCGATTCTGTCTCTCCAGAAGTGTATTGATGAGAGCCTGCTGCTCTTGCAAGGTTCTCCTCATCTCCTGCATCTCATTCTGCTCCGGTTGGTTTGGTTCCGGATTTACCCGAGGTTGTCTACCTCGTCCTCCACCACGGCCTCTGCCTCGGCCTCTGGGAGCTCCGGCTCCTCTCGGATTTGTCATGTCTTGTTTTTTTTTCTTTTCCTTCATTAGGGAAAACACTAGTTATACTCGAGTACAACGATGATCATATCACAATTTCTATCGCACTTCATATCTATACTACTAACAAATAGACACCAAGAACATGTCCCTCGTTCGAATTTCGTTGGTTCGTTCTTCTTAGAAACGGTATGGGGATACGTATCGGAAGTTCCTCTACATGAGTCAAATACTGCATGTACTTATCTTTATTGGTCTCGGGGTTTCATCGGCGTGGCCTATCATCGCATGTAAGCTCGATGCTAGGAAAGAATCACCGTCCGGCCACAAACCGGCGGTTATCGAGTGATCGTGAGATCGATATCGAGTTATCGGAGACTCGATATCGAGCTATCGAGCTATCGGAGACGATATCGAGTTATCGAAACGATATCGGGATTATCGTAATTGATGTACCGACGTAAAGTGGTACACCGGTTTAGAATGGTATACCGGTTCAAACTAGTACACCGAAATGAGGTGGTACACCAACTCGTGGCTATATCGGTACTCATTTTCAAAATATGCTCCAAATTTTTGAAAAGGCGTAGAACCTAACTCCGTTAACCGAACGTAATGGCCAGGTAAGTGTCTACCATGGGGGCCTCACCGAGTTCACGGCGACTGATTGGCATACCCACGTAGACTAGCCTTGCCTTCGCACCAAACTGTCCGTAATAACATAGTTAAATTCATGCCAGGACTACGCTTCGATACCAAATGTAACAACCCGACTTTTCTAAAGCAAGATAAATTTTTTTTTTTAAACATCATTTCAAAATGATCGAGTAGTGCACCTGAGCGATTGAGTAAGCGATATATATATTAAAATACCCATGGTAGCATGTCTTGTTTGTTTAAACAATGATACGAAGTGTTTCAAAAGAAATGACGAAAGGAGTCTTCACTGGGACTCCTAGGCGTCTTTGCTTGCCCTCTCCTCGGTTCTCGGTCCACCCGACCACGAAGCTAAGTTAAGAGCCGAGGTCCATGCATCGAACCCTGGGTAACGGTTAACCTCATGATTACATACATCATATATGTACAACAGTACATTCATAGACTCTTGGCAACATTTACTATGGTCGGACATAGGGTATACATATTCGATATGTATGGCAATAACAATACAATCGGATGATGACAATCATACAATCGGATGATAGACAATAGTACAATCGGATGTACGGAGAATAGTACGATCGGATGTACGAGACAATAGTACAATCAAAGTACAGAGCAATAGTACAATCGGAGTAGACAATAGTACAATCGAGTACAGGCATGATAGTAAACAAGACAATGTGAGTACGGGCATGACGGCATAATTGGCATGACAGACAATGGTACTGTACAATCGAGTACGGACAATATACACATATGCATACAATAAACATCGAGTTAAGGTTACCGATGCGCGAACGTACCTTCGTTGACGGATTACGGTATTTCTAGCACGTTTACGGAAACTCGTACTTTTACGGAAAATCGTGAAACAATGCACGTCGGGCGTAACGGCAAGCGGCGAATCAACGTTTCAGATATCCTATGAGAATAATGTCACTTCCATTAGTAATTTGACATTATAATCGGCATTTTAGGTAAAAATTACCATTTTGCCCCTATACCCCTACTTGGCGGAATTTCGCCACGCTTCCGCTACATAGGCTATTTTCTTCCCAAAATTTCGCGAACTTCGACGCATTTATGATTTTGAAAATAAAGACTAAAATAGCCCTCCCATATGATACCCAATCATACTCAAAATTTAAAGGCTATTACTACCCCTAACCTTTAAAAGAGCTATAAAACTACAACTTTTCAACTCGATCCCTACTATGTTTACACCTCTGCATATTTTTCAACGCAAACAAGGCTCTAAAACATTTGTAGGAATCTTGTCACCTACTTTCTAAATCTAACTAACAATTCTACTAACTACTAAACTAAAAACTAAAGACTAAAGCCCGAAAGACTTACCCGTTGAAGACTTCGGCAGAGCTTCCGCCTGAACTTCTCTCTCTTCTTTCTCTCCCTAGGATTTTCGGCCAAAGGAGCTCAAAGAAGATGTGCAGAATTTTGAAGGAGCATGGCATCTATTTATAGAGATTTTGGAGGGACAAGGTTGGAATTTTCAAAGTTGTTTGCACTATTCATGTCCAACAATTGCACATGGATTTTGCCCTTGCTTTTTCATGCCTTGGCCGACCTCCTTGCTGATGTGGCAGCCACCCATTGGTCCAAAATGGTGACTTGGCTTGCTTTAAGCCCTAGCCCAACCGTTTTCCCGATCGGTACCCGATTCGCGTGATTTCGGAGAAATCTCAAAATTCTGGATTTACAACTTTGAAACCATGTTCTCACTTAGTAGAAATGTCCAAGTTAACCTAAATTTTGATTCCATATAGGTCTCCAACAGTCCAGTTGAAGTTTCCTCGAAAAACGTGTCCGAACGCGTCCGGTGTCGGATTCGTTTTCGGAGATATCAATCTCTTCGAAATAATTCACTGACTCCAAATATGTCTAAATAAATTCAAACCCATTCCTAAATGTTGAGTTAGAATTTATTTTCCTCTTTTCCAAAATTATGCCTATATGCATTTTTCCCTATTTTGTTTTATTAGGAAATGCACAAACGACTTCAGAATTAACTTCCTAAGAGTCAATTAAAGATAAAATTCACCGATCAATATTCTACCTTGACTTTGGAATTCCTATTCCTAGATCTCTAGATAGGATCCGTTTCCTAATTTAAATATTACTATTCACATATTTTACTTTAATTAAATTATATTATTATAAAAATGTGCAAGTTGCCAACTTGGGTTTTATTTCATTTTCATTTTTATTTATTTATTTATTTCGTTTTTCCCCTTTTATTTTCTGCCTTTTCTCTTCTTTTTTTTTTTTAATTAATTATTTAATTAATTATTTAATTAATTAAATAATTATTTTTACATAATTTCTCACAACATTTTCCTATTGGTCAATTCTTGCATTTAGGCTTAAAAATACCTAAACTCATCCATTTTCCTTCAAATTTTCCAATTAATTAACCAATATATTTATGCTAATTTTTAGCCATTTATCACTAATTTTGGAGCTTTACATAATTATCTCCGAATTTTCTATACTTGTGCTTAAGTAATTTGCTAATAAATACTTAATCACTCAGTTATCACTGCTTAGTAATTTTCTTAATTAGAATACCACATTACCTCTTAACCTTTGCTTTAACATGAGATTTTTCATGCATTACGTATTATTCGCATTTTTCCATAATCGTAAGGGTATTATGGTCATTTCCTTACTTTTTGAGTATTCTTCTACAATTTCTCTAAGTTTGTAACTTAATAAATTACCTAATTAGAGATAACATACTCTCATTTATTCAAATAATTATTTCACTGACTTTTAGGATTTTTCACAATTTTCCTAAATCAGTTATGTCCCTTAGGGGCATTTTGGTCATTTGGCACTTTGGCCCTTAAATTCTCTAATTCAAATTTCGGGGTATTACATTTCTCCCCCCGTTAAACAAAATTTCGTCCTCGAAATTTGTACCCATCCCACTATACTTTGTACTAACTAGACTCCGTCCTACTCGGACTCACGGGCTATACGCGTCGGATCTTCACTTTGTCCGTCTGCTTGCTCCCCTTGGTGGATACCAAAATGTTTCCATGGTTCCCATACACCATGTTAACACAAGATTATCAAAATGTCTCCATGGTTCCCATACACCATGACAACATAAGATACCTCCTACTCAATGACATGATTACGGTAGAAAAATAACGAGGAAACGCGGAATACGTCACGAAGATGGTTCACGTATCATACGATTTAGTTGAATAACTAACACATAGTTAACGTACAGAGAAAAATTCCTTAAGAGATGGTACCTTGGACTCTCTCTGGAAGTTCTTTGTCCATGGTATCGGTTAGCGCGTACATTCGGCCCGGGTTCTGCGGTCTTGACGCTGCAGCTTTCTCCGGACAATACACACTGATGTGCCCCGGCTTTTGACACTTGAAACATATCAGCTTCCCATCGCAGCCCGTACTTTGTGGATGATACTTCCTGCATTTTGGACATGGTCGGGGTCCTGATGTTCCTGGGTTATACTGCTGCCTAAATCGGGCTGGCCTCTTGCTTTCTCCTTGAGAGTCACTCCAGGGTGCTTCTCTCTTCCGTGAGGAATTTTCACGGTTGCCCTCGCTACGATTGGTATGGCTACTATTTTGATTCCGTAATATACGTAATTCCTTCAGGTTGCGCTCAGTCCTTCTGCAGGATTCCACTGCTTTGGCCATTTTAGAAAATTTCTGAGATACCAGCCTTGCCCTTATGTCATATTTCAGCCGGTTACCAGTCGGTTAGCCTTCCACTTTCATTCTTGTAGATTTTCGGGTATGATGAATACCGCGACGAGGTTGGTAAACGGGCGAAGTAGTCGTCGAATGACTCTTCATTTCCCTGCTTGAATCTGCGAAACTCTTCTTCCTTGATTACTCAGTATCGAGGAAGGAAAGTATTGTTCATTGAATTGCTCCAAGAACATCTCCCAAGTAACGGGGCTCAGTAAAGTTGTGGAAACACTCTTCCACCATCTGTGTGCGTCACCATCGAGTTTGTAAATTGCCAGCTGAGCTTTCCAGTTCCCCGGACATTCCATTACTTCAAAGATTTTATCTAAGCTCATCGGTAATCTTCTGCCAACTCGTTCTTTCCATGAAAAGTAGGTGGCTTGAGCTTGCAAAACTGTGTGACCCATTGTTGTGTGGTCTGCAAAGCTCTCCCTCGTCGTGGAGGTGATTGGGACCTTTCTGATCCCTCCGATTCCTCATCGTGCCCGTCACTTTGCTCGTTTTCCTCTTCTTCATTATTATGCTCTTCCTCATTCTGTCGTCTTTCTAGTTGTCTCTCGGCTTCTCGGTCTTGTCGATTCTCGTCTCTCCGTAGTGTATTGATGAGAGCTCTTTGCTCTTGCAAGGTTCTCCTCATCTCCTGCATCTCATTCTGCTCCGGTTGGTTTGGTTCCGGATTTACCCGAGGTTGTCTACCTCGTCCTCCACCACGGCCTCTGCCTCGGCCTCTGGGAGCTCCGGCTCCTCTCGGATTTGTCATGTCTTGTTTTTTTTTTCTTTTCCTTCATTAGGGAAAACACTAGTTATACTCGGAGTACAACGATGATCATATCACAATTTCTATCGCACTTCATATCTATACTACTAACAAATAGACACCAGCTTCTTAGAAACGGGTATGGGGATACGTATCGGAAGTTCCTCTACATGAGTCAAATACTGCATGTACTTATCTTTATTGGTCTCGGGGTTTCGTCCGGCGTGGCCTATCATCGCATGTAAGCTCGATGCTAGGAAAGAATCACCGTCCAGCCTGGCGGCGGTTATCGAGTGATCGAGACGATATCGAGTTATCGGAGACGATATCGAGCTATCGAAGCTATCGGAGGCGATATCGAGTTATCGAAACCGATATCGATTATCGAATTGATGTACCGACGAAAGTGGTACACCGGTTTAGAATGGTATACCGGTTCAAACTAGTACACCGAAATGAGGTGGTACACCAACTCGGGGCTATATCGCACTCATTTTCAAAATATGCTCCAAATTTTTGAAAAGGCGTAGAACCTAACTCCGTTAACCGAATGAATGGCCAGGTAAGTGTCTACCATGGGGGCCTCACCGAGTTCACGGCGACTGATTGGCATACCCACGTAGACTAGCCTTGCCTTCGGCACCAAACTGTCCGTAATAACATAGTTAAATTCATGCCAGGACTACTGCTCTGATACCAAATGTAACAACCCGACTTTTCTAAAGCAGTATAAATTTTTTTTTCTTTAAACATCATTTCAAAATGATCAGAGTAGTGCACCGGAGCGATTGAGTAACTGATATATATATTAAAATACCCATGGTAGCATGTCTTGCTGTAGAAACAGCGATACAGAAGTGTTTCAAAAGAAATGACAAGACAATCATACAATCGGATGATAGACAATAGTACAATCGGATGTACGGAGAATAGTACGATCGGATGTACGAGACAATAGTACAATCAAAGTACAGAGCAATAGTACAATCGGAGTACAGAGATAATAGTACAATCGGAGTACAGGCATGACGAACAACAACGATACGCCGTCGAGTACAGGCATGACAGACAATTGGCATGACAGACAATGGTACGGTCAGAGTACAAACAATATACACATATGCATACAATAAACATCAGAGTTAAGGTTACCAGTACGCGAACGTACCTTCGTTGACGGATTACGGTATTTCTAGCACGTTTACTTTAAAACGTACTTTTACGGAAAATCGTGAAACAATGCACGTCGGGCAACAGTAACGGCAGCAGAATCAACGTTTCAGATATCCTATGAGAATAATGTCACTTCCATTAGTAATTTGACATTATAAGCGGCATTTTAGGTAAAAATTACCATTTTGCCCCTATACCCCTACTTGGCGGAATTTCGCCGGCGCTTCCGCTACATAGGCTATTTTCTTCCCAAAATTTCGCGAACTTCGACGCATTTATGATTTTGAAAATAAAGACTAAAATAGCCCTCCCATATGATACCCAATCATACTCAAAATTTAAAGGCTATTACTACCCCTAACCTTTAAAAGAGCTATAAAACTACAACTTTTCAGCGACTCGATCCCTACTATGTTTACACCTCTGCATATTTTTTCAACGCAAACAAGGCTCTAAAACATTTGTAGGAAATCTTGTCACCTACTTTCTAAATCTAACTAACAATTCTACTAACTACTAAACTAAAAACTAAAGACTAAAGCCCGAAAGACTTACCCGTTGAAGACTTCGGCAGAGCTTCCGCCCAGAACTTCTCTCTCTTCTTTCTCTCCCTAGGATTTTCGGCCAAAGGAGCTCAAAGAAGATGTGCAGAATTTTGAAGGAGCATGGCATCTATTTATAGAGATTTTGGAGGGACAAGGTTGGAATTTTCAAAGTTGTTTGCACTATTCATGTCCAACAATTGCACATGGATTTTGCCCTTGCTTTTTCATGCCTTGGCCGACCTCCCTTGCTGATGTGGCAGCCACCCATTGGTCCAAAATGGTGACTTGGCTTGCTTTAAGCCCTAGCCCAACCGTTTTCCCCCGATCGGTACCCGATTCGCGTGATTTCGGAGAAATCTCAAAATTCTGGATTTACAACTTTGAAACCATGTTCTCACTTAGTAGAAATGTCCAAGTTAACCTAAATTTTGATTCCATATTGGCCTCCAACAGTCCAGTTGAAGTTTCCTCGAAAAACGTGTCCGAACGCGTCCGGTGTCGGAATTCGTTTTCGGAGATATCAATCTCTTCGAAATAATTCACTGATTCCAAATATGTCTAAACAAATTCAAACCCATTCCTAAATGTTGAGTTAGAATTTATTTTCCTCTTTTCCAAAATTATGCCTATATGCATTTTTCCCTATTTTGTTTTATTAGGAAAAAGCACAAACGGCTTCGGAATTAACTTCCTAAGAGGTCACTTAAAGGTAAAAACTCACTGATCAATATTTTACCTTGACCTTGGGATTCCTATTCCTAGATCTCTAGATAGGGTCCGTTTCCTAATTTAAATATTACTATTCACATATTTTACTTTAATTAAATTATATTATTATAAAAATGTGCAAGTTGCCAACTTGGGTTTTATTTCATTTTCATTTTTATTTATTTATTTATTTCGTTTTTCCCCTTTTATTTTCTGCCTTTTCTCTTTTTTTTTTTTAATTAATTATTTAATTAATTATTTAATTAATTAAATAATTATTTTTACATAATTTCTCACAACATTTTCCTATTGGTCAATTCTTGCATTTAGGCTTAAAAATACCTAAACTCATCCATTTTCCTTCAAATTTTCCAATTAATTAACCAATATATTTATGCTAATTTTTAGCCATTTATCACTAATTTTGGAGCTTTACATAATTATCTCCGAATTTTCTATACTTGTGCTTAAGTAATTTGCTAGTAAATACTTAATCACTCAGTTATCACTGCTTAGTAATTTTCTTAATTAGAATACCACATTACCTCTTAACCTTTGCTTTAACATGAGATTTTTCATGCATTCTGTATTTATTCTGCATTTTTCCATAATCGTAAGGGTATTATGGTCATTTCCTTACTTTTTGAGTATTCTTCTACAATTTCTCTAAGTTTGTAACTTAATAAATTACCTAATTAGAGATAACATACTCTCATTTATTCAAATAATTATTTCACTGACTTTTAGGATTTTTCACAATTTTCCTAAATCAGTTATGTCCCTTAGGGGCATTTTGGTCATTTGGCACTTTGGCCCTTAAATTCTCTAATTCAAATTTCGGGGTATTACAAAAATATACATATTTTGTATCTATTTTAATAAAATACATAAACATTTACTCGAGGAAAATGAGTAAAATTATAAGAAAAAGTCAATAACATGCCTTGTAAGTAGGATCAAAAAATTCATTCTCTCTCCGAAATATACATAGGAATATAGGATCATTCTATTGTAAAAAAAAAAAAAAAAAAAAAAAAATCCAAAGGCAATTGTTTATCAATTGTTTTCCGATTATGAAGTTATGAACTGCTTTCACATGCTTTTGATATACAACCGTAACTAAAATAACTTTGTGATGTGTGTGGTGAAAACGCAGATACTCTGGCTACAATATTCTTATCTGCAAAGGAGAATGAGTGGAAGAAACTATCAACTTCTGATGAGGAAATCAAAGGCTTAATTGAGCTTCTTGAGGCCTCACACTTGGCTTTGGAAAGTGAAAATATATTAGAAGAGGTTAGAACGTTTGCTATTAATTCTCTCAAGAAATCTGCTTCCACCAAATTGCCTAACTCATCAGATGTTTCAAAGCAAATGGTCCATCATCATGCCTTGGAACTCCCTTCTCATTGGAGAGTTGAGTGGTTTCAAGTGAAACGACACATCAAAGAATTTGAGAAAAACCACAATAATCATCACATCTTACTTGAACTGGCCAAACTAAACTTCAACATAGTTCAGGCTAATCTTCAGAAAGAAGTTAAGGAATTATCAAGGTATTGTTTTGTTTGGCTGAAACTGTTTAGAAACGGTATTGCTTAATTTAAAGAAACAGTTCTGTTAGATAACTTTTTCTCTAACTATTTTTGTGATACTTTTATTTATTAGGTGGTGGAAGAATCTTGGATTAGAAAGAGAGTTGAACTTTGCAAGGAATAGAATGGTTGAGAGCTTCATGTGTGCAGCAGGAGTATCCTGTGAACCAAAGTTCAAATGTTTGAGAAAATGGCTCACCAAAGTAATCAATTTTGTGTTGGTGATCGACGATATTTATGATGTGTATGCCTCATTTGAAGAACTGAAGCAGTTTACCCTCGCAGTTGATAGGTTTGATTTCTCTTTAATTTATTTATTATTGCAATTATTTAAACAATATAGTCAAAGTGTCTTCTACTAATTAAACCAAGCTATATACAAAGATATAATGAATATCAATCTTTTTTTCTTTGGCCTAATTAAGATCATTCATCAATGAATATGAGAGAAGCAAGACCATAGAAAGAGTTATCTACTTAATAATTACGTACGTGGCTCTATCTCTCTTTAGAAGGGCAGGTGCCCCTTTGGAGAAGAATGTAAGACATAGAGCTAGACAAGCCATGTGCCATTCTCTCTCATAGCAAAGACACCGGGCATGTAACTAGTACGTAAGTGGTCACTGCTATATATGACATTTTCTAAAAGAAATTGGTGATTCTCAATTTCTCCTTATATTTTTTTGATTGTCCAAGGTGGGGAGAGGGGTGCGGGCTCGAGCCCGAGACAAGGAGGTGCCAGCTCCTAGAGCTGGCACTAATGCCATGTGCGCTACTAAGCGCATGGCAATTTCTCCTTATATTTTGAGATGTTAAATATTAGTACATCTGGTTCTAGTTATAGGACATATAAAGTTTGTAGTATAATTTGCATTATAAACTATGTCCTCTAATTAGGACCTAGGAGGGAGTACTTTTAAGATTATGGTTATCCCTGTTTAAAGTTTGATACAATTTTTTGGTTTCTTAAGTGTAATTCATAGTTTTAAAAATAGGTAAATTTGAAAAAGGAAAAGTATATATTTTCTAGCACATAATATACAATAACTTAATCATATTCGTTTGGACCAAAGTAGTATATATTCCATCTGTCCTAGCTTATTATAAGATTCAAATAATCTAATTGTGTGATTTGGAAAAAACTGTTAAAATTACTTAAAAGTAATAAATATAAAAAAAAACGTATTTTTCCTAAATTTGTCTTTATTTATAAGTGGATAAATGAGTGAGAAAAATGAAAAAAGAGAAGGTATGTATGAAAAAATATATTTTAAATTTTTTTTTTGTAAAAAAGCAGTTAATAGACAATTCATAGAGCGAATCTTATAAAAAGCGATAGGACATAAAAAATTGATTTTATAAAAAGGGATGGAGGGATCGAGTACATGTATGTGTGAGATGTGACCTGTCTGGATGCTGTGGATATACAAGGTGACAAAAATAAATTAGTTGCCACACTTTGCTTTCATAATTAGTGTCAAAATCAATATCGTCGAACGATCCCCAATTAATTATTCATTTTATTTTCATGTGCTTCTCATTTTTTTCTCAGGTGGGATGCAAACGAACATCATCAGGAACTTCCAAAGTGCATGACGATTTGCTTCAAGCACTCAATGATGTCACCATTGAAACTGCTCTTGAAATTTCTGGACCAAACAACGTTCACATAGTCTTACCCCACATCAAGAAATCTGTAATATAATTAACAACTCAAACCTCCCTTTTTATCTTAAGTTTTCTGAACTATGGTTTAACTGAACTAAGGAGAGAGAAGAAGAGAAAGTGAACCCCATTATTATATTGTTCCGAGAAAACACGCACACACACATCTATACATTATTTCTACATTGGGATATCTCAACCATAGATTTTTTTTTTTTTGAACAGTGGGAAGACTTCTGCAAATCTTTATATGTGGAAGCGAAGTGGCACAAGGAGGGTTACATACCATGTTTGCAAGAATATCTCAACAACGCTTGGATTTCATCTTCAGGACCTGTGATTTTATTGCATGCATATTTTGCCACTTTGTATCAACCAACACATGACATCAACAATTTTCTCCTGCTAAACCAAGACTTCATCTTCAACGTATCTCTTATAATTCGTCTCTGCAATGATCTAGGAACTACAGTGGTAAGCTTTCCTTTAATTTTATTTCCTCTACATGTTTTAGTTTTTTAAATGATATAATATAATGAATATAATATGCCCTTAATTAAAACAGGCCGAAAGAGAGAGAGGTGACGCAGCATCATCTATAGTGTGTTACATGAATCAAATGGATGTGACAGAGGAAGAAGCAAGAAGGTATATTGAAGACATGATAAAGAGAGCATGGAAGAAGATAAATGAACACTGCTTCTTCTTCACTACTCATCAATTAGATGCTTCTTCAGAACAAGCATTTGTGAATCAAGCCATGAATGCTGCTCGTGTGGCTCATACTCTTTACCAGAATAATGGTGATGGTTTTGGAAAACAAGATGGAGACATCAAGAAAATAATCTTATCATTGCTTATTGAACCCTTTCTAGATATATGAGTTTGATAATTAGTTATGTTCACTACTAGTGGTGCTTGATGTGCCTCTAGCACAATAATATTATTGTGGGTGTGTATTTTTCTATTGTATAATTACTTTTTATATCATGAAGAATAAAGTTTCTGTTAATGTGAGTCCTATTATTATGATCCCTTCAGTCATATTTATAAGAGTCTAATAACCGAATAAATTATTGTGAGTCCTATTTCGATACTCCCTCCAATTCTATTTATAAAGTTTATGATATTATACCAATTTCTAGATATCGAATGGGTGTTTGCTCGTTGTTTCCTTGTTAGAGTTTCTTTGTTTGTTTGTTATTGTTTTGTTATATTTGGTTGGTTTCCCATTCTCTATTTGCACTGTTATTGAAGTTTAATAGAAGTACCTTTGAGTAAAACACAATAATAATAATAATTGAAGCAGTTCGTTCCTGCCTGTTAATAGGTTTAATTTACTTTGTTTACTAACTATTATATTTTTATTATTTATTAATCAGGTAAAAAAATAGCCTTTAAAAGAAAAAAACTTTGCTATACTTACCAAGTATAAATCTACTAGGAGGAAAAAAAGTCCCATGTAGATAACAGTAAGGTCATTGAACAATTATCAGGTAAAAAATCGAATGGTCACACGATGCCATAATTGAGTGTGGAGGGGTCATAAATTGACAAGAAGCAATGAGTTGTTGTGGTCACAATTGTCAAAACTTGACTTATTAGTAGATTAGTATGAATCAATGGTGGGTTACCGTACAATATAAATAAACAATAGGTGAAAATTGTTAACATTTAAAAAAACTGAAAGATGACAGCTTTTAACTAAAATAGGTTTTTTTGTATATTGATTAGTAATTATGTTTTTATTATTTATTAATGGGATAAGATATTGACACAACCATTTTTTGTCACTACTATTTTTTTACTGCTAGATCAGAATTCTATTTACCTTTATCATTTCTCTCTCCTATTAAGATTATAATCTAATGGTGAAAAAGTAGTAATGACAAAAAATGATAATGACAATATCCTATCTCTATATTAATCGGAAAGTCAAAGAGTCTTGACCAAAAACATGCTTTAAATATGTTTATTAAGTCTAAATCTAGTTGAAAAAAAAAAAAATCTCATAGCTTTAATCCCACAACTAGTCTGACTCTACTCCGGCACGGACAAACCCGACTCTCTTTTCTAGTGACGCCGCCATTTGGTCCTCAGGCACACTAGCCTGTTTCAATGTTTCTTTAATCTCATCTAGAGACACAGTTTAGTCCTTTTGCATCGGCTACTAGTCTGCAAATGCGCCTCAAATCTCCATATATAGTCTAACATTAAACTAAAGGTTAAGTACTAATTTTGTCCCTGAAGTACGCGTCCAGGAGCAATTTTGTCCCTTAAATTTTCAGCGGAGTAATGTTACCCGTGAAGTATTAAAACGGAGCAATGTTGCCCCTCCGTTAGAAACCCTTTGACCGTTAGGGTTTCTAACAAAGGGGCAACATTGCTCCATTTTTTATACTTCAGGGGCAACATTGCTCCACCGAAACGTAGCAATGTTGCCTCTCCGTTAGAAACCCTAACGGTCAACGTTAGGTCAACTAACGTTGACCGTTAGGGTTTCTAACGGAGGGGCAACATTGCTCTGTTTTGATACTTCAGGGGCAACATTGCCCCGTCTAAAACTTAAGGGGCAAAATTGCTCCTGGACGTGTACTTCAGGGGCAAAATTGATACTTAACCCTTAAACTAAAGAACTCCCTTTTGAACCACAAATGTTTGAGTCCACATTACATGCTTATACTTATATGCTTATTAGGTGCTTATACCTCTAATTAGAGGTATAAGCATATTATTTATTTATTTTTTTATATATTGTATTTATTTATATTTAAATCATATGCTGCTTTCTGAGTTTTTTGGCATCCAAGATCTCAAATTAATTAATTTCCATAATACTAGTGTTACAGACAAATGCAGAACTGTAAATTAATTAATTTGAGATACTGGGTGCAAAAAAAGTTTCACGATGCAATACATAATCTAATTTAAATAAATAGAATCTATAAAAAATTTAAAAAAAAAAAGTCTAATCCCACTAATTAGAGGAAAAAGCACATAACAAGCACATAAGGAAAAAACACCAAATGTGAATTCGTGAACAACATTGTTAAAATTTAAAAAAACTGAAAGATGCAGCTTTTAACTAAAATAGGTTTGTTTTGTACTTTTGTATATTAATTAGTAATTATGTTTTTATTATTTATTAATCAGGAGTCAAAGAGTCCTGACCAAAAATAAGCTTTAAATATGTTTAAGTCTAAACCTAGTTGAAAAAAAATCACATAGCTTTAATCCTAAAATCAGTCTGTGACTCTACTCTGGCACTGACAAACCTGACTTTCTTTTCTAGTGATGCCGCCATTTGGTTCTCAGGCACACCAGCCTGTTTCAATGTTTCTTCGGCCTCATCCAGAGACACAGTTTGGTCCTTTTGCATCAGATACTGGGTCTACAAAAACAATGAAACATTACAATTAAGATGTGTTTGTTTATGAACTTAAATCACATCAGGAGTATAGGGGAAAAAGAAATAGAACAGCTAAACTAAACCAACCTAGCTGTAGCTTGCGCTTAATAAGAAGCAACCTGTGTATGAATATTCCTAATTAATGATAGCATCTACAAACATAACTAACTATCATTTCTTAAGATATTGTTTAAAATTATTTAATGTGCAATTAAAATTGAAATGATACAAATTATTCTTCTCAATTTATTTGTTCTAACGAACCATTTAAGAGCGAACTGCAATTCTAGTGGTATATTATCCTAGAGTTGATTATCACATTGTTTATTTCCTTTGCATTTTTTGTAAGCAATATCACATGCAATGAAAAACTCTAATCACTTTTCGTTAATGATCAACAACATAACCAAAACTTTGATATTAGAAATGGATGATAAGCATTGTTTTGACAATTGTTTGGTGTAGTAAACATGTTACTAATTAACAATCTTTCTAATTTGTAAGTAAGAATACGATCATCATATATCATTATAAGAATTTAATAATACAATACTTATAAATTTTCATTATTAACTTAATGAAAATGTATATTTTGAATGAGTCATTTTTCTGCCTTAAACACGTTGACAACATCAATTCATGTAATTAAATTTACAATTGTGGTGCCGAGAATTCTGTCCTAAGGAGGGAGGAAAAATCATAGGTTGCCTCCAAAATTTTTAAAACAAGGATAATTTTGGAAACCTTTCAGAAAAACAAAATGGTGTGTGAAAACCAAAGTAGGATTTGGGAGTCGATTATATTGTGCATAAGGAAGTATTACGCGTTCCGTGGCTCCTGTTCATGAAACCCTAAATTAATTCTAAAAAATAATTTGGGCTTTTGACACTACTACAAAAAGGTTAAAAGTAGTAGGAATATTTACAAAATAAATAACAAGAAACTATTTACAAAATAAAAGAATAATAAAAGGAAAAATTTGTTTATTTACATGATTGAATTCTACCTAGATGAGGGCTTAAGACCTAAGTACCCTTTAAAGGGATCAAATAAGGGGTATTAGAATCCCATAGGATGTCAAGAAAAGACCAAATCAATGTTAGAAGTGGCCCTAAGTGAGGACCTACATTTTAGGTGGATTGTGCCTAATTTCCATTCACTTAAGCTCATTAAACCTTAGTTTTCTTGAGCCTAATAGAGGACCTGCGTTTTTTTTTAAGGAGGGGGCCTAAACAAGATGCGTCCTACGTCATAATTTGCAAAAGTTTGAGGGTAGAGAGGGGTACTCAGCTAGCACAAAATTCTAGAGAAAAGTTCTTGCGTTCTTAAAGATCCCAAGGCACATGTAAGCAGATCTAACCCTCTGTGACTCTCTAATATATTCCTCCTCTATATTCGTAGATTTTGAGTAGTCTCAATATCCTTAATAAGAATAAGAATCTTGGTTAAGGTGTAAAAATGTATATGTGTTTTATCTTGAAGAACGTCTAATACCAAGTGCATTTTTTAAATGTAAAAATGACTACGTGGTTACAAATTAGGTGTAAAAATACTGTTTAACTATTAAGTTTGACTTTTTTTGTTGACTAGATGATGACATGACTTTTAAGGTGCAAAATGACACATGTGGTTTGGTAAAAAGAGCTCCCAACATCAAATGTTTTTTTTAGGTGCAAAAATATCATTTGACCGTTAGTTTGACTTTTTTTTACTAACTGGACGATGACGTGATTTTCAAAGCGATTGTGGGAAAAAAAACTTGCCGACTAGTCACAAGTCTAAGTTGGGAAGAATTAATATCACTATCCTACCCCTTTGTTCTCCCCTTATAACAACAATGTACCTGAAAATCACAATCTGTCCAATGCGGATATATTTTTCATCCACACGCCACTTTAGCTATATGAGTTTCATGGGGCTATTTCTGAGGTAACAACGGTACACGTCGTTTGATGCATACTCACTTCAGCTGACACCATGACAGTTAAATTTTAATGGATTGAGGGTGATGATAGCATTGAGAATGCTAGTTTGGGCAAGGTCTCCGATTTCTAGCTGGAGGATATGTTGGCAGTCACCGATGACATTTTCAACAAGGTGAAGGGTGATATATCCACATTGAATAGGTTGTGATTTTCAGGTACAATGTTGTTATAGGGGCAAATAGAGGGATAGGATGGTAATATTAATTCTTCCCAACTCAGACTTGTGACCAATTGGCATGTTTTTTTCCACATAGTTGTTTTGAAAGTCACGTCATCATCCAGTCAGCAAAAAAAGTCAAACTAACGATCAAACGATATTTTTGCAACTAAAAAAAGAGTACTTGGTGTTGGACGCTTTTTTGGCAAAACCACATGTGTATTTTTGCACATTGAAAGCCACATCATCGTCCAGTCAGGAAAAAAAAGGTCAAATTTAGCGGTCAAACGGTATTTTTGCACCTAATTTGTAACACATAGTCACTTTTGCACCTAAAAAAAGTACTTAGTGTTGGACGCTTCTCAAGATAAAACACATGTGCATTTTTGCACCTTTACTCTAGAATCTTCTCCAATCTCTTTTGGCATCAATCAGAGTTATAAGAGTTACTCCCTCCGGTCCTAATTATATGAGCAAATTTTGGAGTTGATTTTGATCCTAATTATAAGAGCAAGTTTTAACTTTTGTCAATTTTTTCCTATAATACCCCTATCTATACTTATTATTAGAAGCATTTATATATATGTGTGTGTATATATGTATGTATATATGTGTGTACATATATATGTATATTTGTGTTTGTGTGTGTATATATATATGTGTGTGTACACATATATATGTATATCTGTGTTTGTGTGTGTGTATATATATGTGTGCACACACACATACCCACCCACCCACACACGCACATATATAAACATATATATATCTTTGTGTGTGTGTGTATATATGTGCGTGTGTAGATAGGTCTACATTTATACATATATACACACATATATGTTTATATAGTAAGATCATTATTTCAATTAGAAAGTGTGTGAAAAGGAAAATTGGTCGGACAGTATGTGGTAGGGTTGTAATTCACTCTTACTTATGTCATTTTAAATTTATATCAGGGTATTTTAGGAAAATGAGTAAAATTAACTAATTTAATTCTTCTCCTTAATCCCTCCAAAATCGGTTAAATTGTTCCTATAATTAGGACCGGAGGGAGTATATTATAACTCTAAGAGGCAATCTAAGGAGTTCATAAGCCTCTGTTATGGATCTATAGCTAATCAGGTATGGGATGAGCAAAGTTACTCTAAGAGCCCTTAGAGATTAATAGAATTATAACTCTAATTAATTGGGGTATTTTGCAAAGCATATTTTTCTGTGAAAAAGTTTTAAAGCTGCTTTAAAATTGGATATAATTGCCCTTTACTAATAAGTTTAGGCTTTTGTTCAGTTCAATTTAAGCAAACGTGTAGAACATATGAAGTACTACTATGTATGTTTATCTTTGAACAAAAAAAAAAAATACTATGTATGTTTATCTCAGAGCTCATCAACTTGCTCCTTCGTCATAATGCAGTCGCCATTTAAACTCATCAAATCACTTCTCTTATATTGGATAGTTTCGATTCCTATACATTATGTCTAGATTTTAGAATCATTTTGTATAAACCTAAAATATCAATATTCAATATAATACTAAAATTCCTCATATTTGACACAATTTTGTGAAACCAATGTTTAATTATTTAGCTAATGAAGTACTTTATAGTCTTTTTCATATTACCTGCAGGTGGACCATAATTCCTGAGTCCGGTTTCTCTCATAAGCGTTTCCTCTCATTATCTCTCATCATCGCGATCTGGGCCGTCCAATTTTTGATCCAACGATCCAAAGGGGATTTCTGAAAAACCGTCACTCACACACATGCACGTACATGCGCGCGCGCACACATGCACACACGCAGGCACGCCCATGCCCACGCGCGCGCGCACACACACACACACACACAATGTTTATATAGTAAGACCATTATTTCAATTAGAAAATGTGTGGAAAGGAAAATTGGTTGGAGAGATATGTGGCCGGGTTATAATTCACTTTTATTTATGTCATTTTAAATTTATATAAGGGCATTTAAGGAAAATGAGTAAAATTAACTAATTTAATTCATCTCCTTAATCCCCTTAAAATCGGTTAAATAATTTCTATAATTAGGATCAGAAGGAGTATCAAATAAACAGTTGCGTTGTAAATGAAGGAAAAAAAGAAGAAGCTAAACGGTTGTGACATTTATCCACCATTTTAAAAGATTTGCATCTTTACTCTTTTAATTATATATATACCATATCAATTTGATCCTTTTGCATGTCATCATTAATTAGGTGATTTTAAAAAGCTTGATTATGTCTATTCACTCCGCTGGTTTCATATGTTTAATTTACCAGATAGTTCCTGCAGTCCTAAAATATAACCTCATAATTAATTTGTGAAAATTAAAAAAATTTGATTAAGTTCGTTACTTTTCATTTATTATTTTCCAAGATACCCCGAGGCCCGAGAGTATTAAATATGAGCGTGGAAGAGAGATGTATAGAAATAGCATAAAATCTAGATTTAGAAATTGTAGTCCAAAAGCTTCATAACTTAGGAAATATAGTTTGACTTCATTCTCGTCTCAACTTAAAGCAAACAGACTGGGAACTTTACATAACAGAGCATTCAACATATATCAATTATAGGAATAACCTAAAATCATATATATAGCCCATGGATTCATATACATTAATGGGTAAAGGGGCAAAAATACACATATACTTTACTCCCAGGAACGCCCAGCACCATGTGCTTTTTTTGGGAGCAAAAATACACATGAACTTTCCCAAATGGAGCAAAAATACCATCTCAGTTAACTCCCAATGTTGCTGACTTATGAACCTCCCTCGAGCTCCTTTATAAATTAAACTCTTAAGAACCCTTTACACAATTCTCTCACTCGCTACTCCCTCACTTTCAAAGACACACACACACACTCCCTCGAGCTCCTTTATAAATTAAACTCTTAAGAACACACACACACACACACACACACATCTTAAGAACCCTTTACACAATTCTCTCACTCGCTACTCCCTCACTTTCAAAGACACACACACACACTCCCTCGAGCTCCTTTATAAATTAAACTCTTAAGAACCCTTCACACACACACACACACACACACACACACACACACACACACACACACACACACACACACACACACACACACACACACACACACACACACACACACACACACACACACACACACACACACACACACACACACACACACACACACACACACACACACACACACACACACACACACACACACACACACACACACACACACTCACCTCCCTCGAGCTCCTTTATAAATTAAACTCTTAAGAACCCTTCACACACACACACACACACACACACACACACACACACACACACACACACACACACACACACACACACACACACACACACACACACACACACACACACACACACACACACACACACACACACACACACACACACACACACACACACACACACACACACACACACACACACACACACACACACACACACACACACACACACACACACACACACACACACACACACACACACACACACACTCTCTCTCTCTCTCTCTCTCTCTCTCTCTCTCTCTCTACCTTCAACAATGGGTAAGCAAGACTTGCCTAAGTATCAGGTACAAGTGTAAATCATACTTCTTTACTCCCCACCTTCACCCCTCACGCTAGACTCGACTTTAGATCCATGTCACTCACTGATTTCCTTGAGTCTTGTTCTTAGTCTTGTCTCAATCCATATGAGCTTACCGTAACTGATTTGTTTTCCCATGTAGAGTTGTATTCTCAAGGTGAATATCCACTATGAGCACACAGTCAGGAAACTCCTTCAGAAAACTGATGGTATGCCCATAACTAACCGCCCCTTCTCTTTTCTTGTCCCCTGAATTCGCCTTCAATGTATCTAATCTTTGTGCGGTACTTTTGTTTCAGGGGTTTATTCCGTGAACATAGATGCAGATTCAGGAAAGGTGCTTGGTTGCGGGCAACATGGATCCAAATAAGCTCATAAAGAAGCTCAAGAGGTCTCGGGAAACACGCTGAGCTATGGGGTGGCCAGAGAGGCAACATGTACAATCAAAACTACCCTCCCGTTTCCCTACTTCCCTCATTGCTTGAATCTGAAGCCATGTTGGAGTACAAAGAAGGAATCCATTTCTAAAACCTTTTTAGTTTCTCTGACATCTTTTTGGTTGAATTCGAAGCGTATAATCCGATGGATCACAACGTATATCTAAAAAAGAGACAGTACAATCAATTTCCACCTCTGTGGCTTGAATTTCTTCTTCAAAAAAAAAAAAGGCTCAAGAATGGAAACTTGTATTACTAAAACAGAGACGGTACAATCAGATACAAGAAAGAAATGAAAACAGAGCATCTAAAGAACAAGAAAAGAAAAACCAAAGAATGAAAGAATGAAATTCACAGGAAGAAGAAGTGGTGGAAACGAAAAAGGTTTTAGAAAGAGAGAGGAAGAGAGAGAAAAGTTTGAAATTAGAAGAAGTGAGGAAGGAGAATGACGAAAAGCAGTCAGGGCTTGTGGAGAAAAAGATAACACGTGGAAATTGTGGGGCCCACAAAGAAAAAAAAGTAACGGACGTTTAGGGGGTTAACAGAGATGCTATTTTTGCTCCATTTGGGAAAGTTCGTGTGTATTTTTGCTCCCAAAAAAAGCATATGGTCTTTGGCGCTCCCAGAAGTAAAACATATGTGTATTTTTGCCCCTTTACCCTACATTAATTAAGAGGATGCTACAAGTACCCAAGTCACATAGAGCACATCAACAAGACAACAACAAAATCATGGTAATATACAGCTAGAATATAACCTTTATAAACACACATAATAGCATGCTCTGTTTTGTTCCACTAGTGTAAACTGTAATGAAATAAAATCATATATATTCTTCAAACAATAAAGTATAAAGTACTCTCTCCGGTCCTAATTATAGGAATGCATTTTGGAGTTGGTTTTAGTCCTAATTATAGGACCAAATTTTAACTTTTGTCAATTTCTTCCTA
Source organism: Acacia pycnantha (assembly GCA_025563575.1). NCBI lineage: Eukaryota > Viridiplantae > Streptophyta > Magnoliopsida > Fabales > Fabaceae > Acacia > Acacia pycnantha. The sequence goes on along the minus strand of JAMWYP010000068.1, from coordinate 1,978,902 downwards.
AAATACCCTTATTGATACTTTCTTAATAATAATTAAAGGCAATAATAATTTAATAATACACCTATATGTTCAATAAAGTATGTAATGTTTGCAACTCATTAATGTCATATACACCTCAATCACACTATTTTTTAATAAAATATTATGAGCAATTTTTGTCATATTTTTCACATATCACTCATATTAATACTTCCTCCACAATAATTAATTTAACAACACGCTTATATTCTATCAAGTGAGAGATTTTACTTCATTTTTTATTTTTAAATAAAACAATTTTAATATTTCTTTAAAATTGGAAAATTAGAATAAGATAAATTAATGTCTTTTCAAATTTCAAATTAGTCTATTTGCAATTATAAAGTTTCATTCTTTTGCGTATTTCTACGGCTTCTTCGTATAAAGAAGATGATCATGTGGAAAAAGTCATTTTCATGCAATAAAAGAAAATTATATTGTTTATTCAAAAAAGAAAAGAATCATTGACAAATATTCTTTTTACCAAGAAGCAAGGTTTAAAATTTAATGAAATTGCTCTACTAATTTCCCTAAACTCTTGCCTAAAAACATCCAAAAAAGAGGGAGTTGGGGAGAGCGGTAAATTAGGGTGACAAACAAGGGTAGTTTTAGAAAATAATTATAATTAACTAATTTAACTTCTCTCCTTAATCTTTCTAAATTCTGTAAAGTGTTCCTATAATTAGGACCGAAGGGAGTAATAGCTATGGTAATTGAGAAGCATAGATAAAGGATGAAACTCAGTTGCAGTAGTTGACTGCATAACATGTTATCTATGTGAACACAATCATAACTTTGGAGAAAAGAACATGAAATTCCAACCAACTACTTTCCTCTGTTTCTTTCTATATATTCTTATCTTCCTAAGTTTGTTTAAGCAGAATAGATCTATAAAGAGATGATACTTAAATTGAGTTTTATGTTCAAGGTCCCATACTTATTTTGACACGTTGCTAACTGTAAGTCTTGTCCATATTTATCTCATTTCACAATGGTAAATTCTGGGATTTACCATATAACATATTTTGTGCAAATTAGTCATACAAGTCAAGCTATTGGGGTGGTTACATATTTGAAAGCAGAGAACGACCAAGACCTAAAGCGCAGATTTATACGTACGTACACAAGGATTCTAAAAATCCAGACATAATACCCACGAATGGAAACTGTCCAATATTAGATTAATTGCCTCAACCAATGCAAGGGTTAATTGCTTCTAATATATAGTACATAAATCATTATGTTGATTAACCAATTACAGAGATACGCCAACAATGATAAGTCTAGATAAATCTCACATTAATTATGTACAATGCACAGACACCAACTATAGTTTTGAATGATGTCTATATTACTATTACTGAGATTTGTATGAATTTCACTCTTCTAAAAAATAAATGAATGTGCAAGGTTCATGAAAAATGATGGAAATGTGAAGCATGCAAGTCATCATGATATATATTTAGAATCTAGAATAGATGAAACAGATAGCTTTTCTATAATACTGAATTGTTATAAACTTGAGTTGCTGTTTGGAGACATTATATTCTTATGAAAAAATATAAAGCTGTAAGCTTAAATCTGTGTGGGGATGGCATAAGTCAGCTTAAACCATTTTTACAAAAAAAGAAATTGAAAAATAGCATTATTATGTCTTCTCTGTTTCGACCTATTTTCAATGTTGAAACTGATATGTATGGTATATCAGTTACATTTCATTTTATTTTAAGGCTACAGCAAACAAAAACAACATATCTAAGTAATTAAATTGGTGTAGAAAGGAATGAAATCGATTCTAGGAGATGATAATTTGATTTCATGAGGTCATGGTTTTACAAAACACAACATTAATTTGGAGTTAGAAATATAAGAGTGAGAAATAGTTTAATTTCGTAGAGTGAGAAAACTTTAATATGCACATATATTTTTCAACCAAACTGCTATTAAAACACATAATTAACTAATGAAAGATTAAATAAGGGAAAATTTGTAATAAAAAAAAAATGTTCCTTTCGGTAACTCCCAAATCGAGGTTTCAGAAGCATTTTTCTGTAAGTCGAAACAAAACTCATCTCATATGCTTACTTCGTAAATCATAAAAGTTATTCTTTAAAAGCTAATCCAAATACACACGCCATTAAATTGTTTTTGAATTTTAACCCTATTGAATATTTAGGTGGGAGAGAGTATATAACATCTCTCTGTTTTTTTTTTTCAATATTTATTATTATATAAGGGAAAATTTTGAAACTGAATCAATTTAGCATATATATTAAAGGTCTTCATTTTTATTTCTTATTATGTGAGATTTGATCAAATTGAACATAGGCTAGAGTGATATCTTGGTGTTATTATATTTACCCTGAAAGTAAAGCTAGGCCAATTCTTCTTAAAACTTGAGCTATTTCAGTTTCTTTTATTATTATGTTAAAAGGAATACTTTATTTGTTGTACAGTGTTTTTTCACTAATACTTTACATAAATTGTCTCCAATGATGTGTAGATAATGTAGAGACGAACTCAAAGTTTCATTAATGGAAGAAAAAAAGAAGTTATGACACATTGAAATATGTTATATATCAAAAGTTGCATGCATATAAAGATTGGTGAAAATTGTAGTATATTGAAGGTATTCAGTTGAATACAATGTACCTGGTTTACTATTGATTATTTTAAGAGCTTTGACAAATGGGATTTGAGGTGTGATTGAGTCATTGTCATCCTGATTGATTGGGCTATTTCTTGCTCCCTTTGTGCATATAAAGGAGTTCAGCTCTGCAAGTTAATTGTTGTAATGAATTAAACATGTTTAATAAGAAAGGCTGCCAACACTATATATATCAAGTATTTTACAGAACCTAAAAAATATGAACTTACTGAGGCAAAATTGTCATCCCGCATCAACCCTCTCTCTCTCTCTCTGTTTTTTTTTTTAAAGTTTACTGCTACTTCTTTCTCCTCCATCCTTGTACCCACTTGTTCTGCTGAAGGACGATAAATAATTATTTTGTTCCAAATCATATCTATTAGGGGTTCTCTATAGAGAATTAATTAAAATAAAATTTCCTTACCTGTTATATAGCATGCATATATTTGTTTTGACCATGTTAACGTACAGGCTGAAATATTTTTAGAAATGATTTTAACGGTAATTGTTTGCCTAAACACACACACACATATATAAGTAAATGTGTGTGTATACACACATGTATGAGTTTTGTTTTCACATTGCGAAATGGATCTTATAATCATTGTAAATAATAAGTTATGCACCAAAGACATCTGACCATACAAAATTCGGAAAAATAATGTTTATTTTACTATAACCATCAACTGATGAAAACTCAAATAGATATTGATGATCATCCTCATCATCTAAAATTGTGTTATGTACATAATATACTATGAAAGTTTGTGAAACTGGCAACAAACTATAATCAATATGTAGTTTGGAGAATAATGTAATTTTAATTTGAAAAACTCAAATTAGTAGTGATTAGATCTGGGAATCAGGGCTAGTTCTTAAAGACTTTTTAAGACTCAAGATAAGAAAAATATTTGTTTTTAAAGGCCCAGCCTGAGAACATAGTAATGCGATTTTAATTTGAAAAACTCAAAATTAAAGTGATTTAGAAGTTATAATTTGAAAGATTATAATTGCTTTATAATTTAAAACAAAAAATAATGTGATTTAAAATTTTATAATATATTCACATTGCCATTTACTTATTAGTATTTATTTTTATAAAGAGTAGATCTATCATAGTTTGAAGAAATTCTTTAGAAAAAAAAAAACAAATGACTAATTCAAATAGATTGAATCACTATTCTATTCTATCAATTCTCACTAGATATCGTGTAGCCAGTGTTGTTATTTTTCTTTTAAAGAAATCCACCCGACTACAAACTGAACAAGTAATTGGTTCATCCAGATAGTTATATGGGATACTATTTTTAGGGTTCATAATCAGTCTCAGTCAAGCAAGGGGCAAGTTAAGGGGGGAAAAATAAATAGGCTTACCGAACTAGCCCTTTTAAACCCTCGGCCCTACAGAGCTGACCCTTTTAGGCCTAACTTCCTTTGGAAGCTCCAATCTACAAGCTCAGCCCTTTACTTAATAGGGTTTAAACGGCTCAGTCGATTTCCCGGCTTTACAACCGTTCTATCCTTTCAAGACATTTATCGGACTTTTACTTAATTGGGCTTAGTTGCCTACTTATTTTAGGATAATTCTTGAATTTCTAAACCATTAATTTGGTATATGACATAAGGTCCTTCTTCTGTCTCTTTATTTTACTCCTCACAAATAGAGATAAAACTGGAAAAGAGATAAACTTAATTTTCAAAATAAAACATTAAAGTTTACCCATGATAGATGGAGAAGAGATAAACTTACTATTTAAAAACGCTATTATGGATAAAAAGAGAAAATGATTTCACTAAACGTTCAGAATTATAATTATGATAAAAAAGAGACATACTTAATTCAGAAATGCTTTCATGGTTAAAAAGATTTTTTCTTTTTTTTTGCTTACACAAGGTATCCCCACAACCGGTAGCCATGAGACTAATCCTTCGCCCTTCTGTCAGCACACGAAGCGGTAGACAATATGAAATGTCACAACAAATGATGATAAAAAAAGAGCAAACCCAACTATATTGGTTATATTGTTAAAAAAAAACTATATTGGTTATAAAGGATCAAACCCGGCCCTGGTAGACAATATGAAATGTCACAACAAATGGGATTTGGGGCATTTCCAAGCCCACATAACAAAAGTTTCCACAAAACAAGCCCATACCCAACAACCATCAATAATCATTTTTTAAACAAGGTGAATTCTAAATAACACATCATTCATAATATCCAAATGATGGGTTGGACATCCTCACCAAAAGGGAGAGGGAGGGGTTCGATATTCTGGAGTTGGTCAAGGCGTTGGGGGAGGTATCATAGGGGTTTAGAAGCAGTGGAAATGATGAGAGGAGGTTGAGGCATGTGCATGGTAGTTAAAAACTCGTTTTATCACTGCGATTTTACGTTTTTATGATTTTTTTTCATTAAAACGATTTTACTAATTTTCCAAACGCTTTTGTGTTTTTACGATTTTTTTACGTTTTTACTACGTTACAATTTTACGTTTTACGATTTTACTAAGTATGTCTCTTTTTTATCATAAATCGTAATTGTTGGTCTGGGCGTTTTTGAGCAAATTTCTCACTATTCAATTGTTGGTCTGGTAAGAAATAACCCTAAAATATATGACCCCTTATTGAATAGCCTTTTGTAGTAGTGGAATGATGCTTTCTACTTTCTGTATTGATTCTAATTAAGACTATGAGCGCCACTTTTGTATGGATCCTACAGTGAATTGCATTGTTTATGGCTAATAAAATTTGTTATTTTCAATAAAGTTTGTATTGTTTTTAGATACTTTTGGGTAACATTGACCTTATATTTTGGAAATTAGTCCCCTATATTATATAGATCTTGGTCCCTATATTCAGATGAGCTGGCTAAATAAATAATCTCATTTTTAAGATAACAATTAATCAATTTCACGGAGACTAGCATAACTACCCAGGGTTGAATTTAAAGGCCTCGGGGAGATCGATAACTTACTGGATTCCTTTCGACAACGCTCTCGCTACTTTCTTCCCTCTCCCTGAATGGCAATAAAAGAAAAAAAGAAAACAGATGATGTTAGGTCTTGCTTTGGAATTCATTATTGATGACATTACAAATATTATTCATCACCTGTTTTTGCTATCTTCCCACCATTGATCAAATTCAAGTTTACTTGCCAGACACCACCGACATCCCATGATTGCCAAATCACGGACATCTCTTGAAGTGTTGGTTGTTAGAAAAGAAAGAGAGAAATCAATTAGTGTTGAATGTGGTCGACACTGTTCTTTATTAAAAGGATAAAATCCTACATAAACCCTCCATTCATCATCATCATCATCATCAGGTGCCAGGATTCCATGCATTTCAGTTTTAGTGGTATGGCTTTTATCTTGAAACTTCCAAACAGCGTAGCTTCGCCATTCTTGAGATAAGGATTTAAGATAAAGGCAGATAGCAATTCCCCAGCATTCTTCATCAGAATCTGCAACAACGTTGGAAGGTATGTCTGCTGTTATGGTTACAAATTCACCTGACGTATCCTTACCCCAACAATATTCCAACCGTTCAAACCATTCTAAGATTGTTGTCCCTGCTCTCGATTTTATTATAAAAATTTTATAATAACAGTCATCCCAATTATTTTTTTTAAAATCTAACTCATCAAAGTCTTTTCCCTCCTCTCCTCCTCTCCATTACCTTAGCCAAAACCGGAGTAAATGCATGAAATTCTGAAGCTAATTGGCTAAAAACCTCAATTTTTAGGGCACTTCTTAAAGAGTCGTAGCTTTGATTTAATCATTCAAGTAAACCTAATTAGAAAATCATGCTTATTACTTAACCATACAGATCTTCCTCAATAAACCAGAAGCCTACTTCATCATTGTTGGGTTTCCTGGAAGCTTCTAGTCAATTAATCAATCCAAATCTAAGATCCCTGCAGCTAAGCCTTGCAAATTCAATATTTCTCAAATAAGCCCACATATAGCTGCCCAGTTTATCCTAATTAAATTAAATATAATTGCATCAAATCCAATGGTAAGACACCCTTCAAAATATCATATTTCGAGTTCACATCAACAGACATCCACCAAAGGAGGACGATAAGTATGTATACTTTTGTTGGAAAAATTCACAAAATTAAACTTCGAAAATGTTTAAAAAAAAAACAAAAAACGGGTCATCTGCATCTCTATGACCCCAAGTTTTATTTCACTATGACCTCTTATCCTTGCCATCACATATAACACACAATCAAAGCAGTTCCTCATATTGACTTTGCAATAATCTTGCTAACTCATTTTAAGTGCTTTATGAGATCTTAGACCAAAATCCCTTCGTGTTAACCTGCAATTGATGAGTAAATTGGAAACTTAATTATTGTAAGGTTAGAGAAGGATACATAAAGAATAGAAATCTGGATAAACTTGAAATAAAAATCAGAGAATAAAATTTCAGTGTATATAGATGAATAATAGAAAATGCAATAAGAGATTTGAATTTTTTTGCCAATGAATTATGTTGAAGTTTCTTCTGATGTTCAATATTATGAATTAAAATCAGTTTCTCTCCCTGTTTTTTTTGGCCTTTCTTTTACTTTAAGGAACTGTAAACCTATAAAACAAAACAAGTAATCTTGCATGGTGGCATCTGACATTCTCCTTGCTGCAGAACAGTAAAACAAGTAATCTTGACATATTTGAAACTATGCGTGTTCACTTTATCAAAAGGTCTGCTCCCCCTCTTGTATTTAACTAAAAAAACATGGGTTAAGGCCAATTTTTATTTTGAAAGTTATCTAAAAATTTCAATTTTGCCCTAAATTTTTTTGGCACAATATTACCCTGTTGATTTGACTTTCAAGACATGCCACCTCATCATCTAACCTCACTCATCATCTGATCACTTCCTCTTTCATGGGCGACTTCCTTCCTTTGCCTTTCCTCTTCCACTCCGTTGCCTTTTCCTTATCCACCGCCATCCTCCTCACCTCCTCCCTCCTCACCACCGGCCCCACCTCCATCCCTAAGATGCGTCGACCTATTTCCGATCCTACTCTGAGCCCACTGCCGACGATGGCAGCGAATGATTGTTAGAATCTGGAATCTGGAATCTGGAAATTAACCAATTCAATTGGCTGCAGGGTGTTTTGTTTTGTAGTGCTACGAGGTGTTTTTTTATACCTTGTTCATGATGTTTTTTTATACCTTGTTCATGATCTGGTGTTTGATTGTGAACTTGGCCTTCAGTTGAAGAGTACTCCGTTTGAAGATGGTCGACCAAGTTCGCGCAAGTGGAGAAATGCCAGAGACATAATACACAAGTGGGACTCCAAGGTGAAGTAGAAGCCTCCGCGGTCTTGCACTTCAGATGTAGCTTAATCTTGTTGGACGAACTTGCCCTCACCGACTCACCTTGGCCGGAACCAAAAGCGACAAACTTCCGAAGAGCCTTTAAGCGAAACCAAGCTTCCCAAATTTTAAAATCAATCTCGCAAAAATGCTCGCATCCATGAAATCTCTTCCGTTTTCTCTCACATTTATGCTCAACTTCTTCTCCATCCCCCTTTTGTCCTTAACATTGGGCGTGAAACCACCGGAATCGCTATCTCCGTGGTTCGCTTCTCAAATTTGCTCATCCACACACAATCATATTCAGTTTCCACATAAAGGTAATCGATTATTCATTCTATTTTGATTATTTTTCTTTACTTTGATTCAAGAAGTTCAGCAAAACATGTGAATCAAGCTTCTGTTCAGCTGCATTCACTCTTACCGATTTCTTTCTTCTTATTTTTTCTTTTTCGATTCAATGTTTAATGATTATGCTCATATTGATTTTTTTTTTTTTTAGTAAAAGTTTAGATGGGATAGACACCACCCCACCAAGGCAGGGCATGCCTCCAGGGCAGCGCTTATATTGATTTTAGTTACCATACCTTTGAATCATAATAGTGACTTCGTTACTGAGATATGGAAAGTATGTGGGCATCGAAGGAGGTCATGGTTTTGGAACTTTTTTGTTAATGGAGGAGGGAGAGAGGGGAAGGAGAAGATGATGAGTTGTGACGATAATGTGGAGAGATGAGATGTCTTGTAGCTGCCACGTATTCATAAGTTGGTCGAACATGAGGTTTATTGCTCAAAATTAACAATTGTGAATCCAACTAATTGATTGAAAAGCTATATAATGCTACGCTGCGAAATTTTCTTTAAAATGATTCCTGTTGCCTACTTGAAAAGTATTAAAACCGTTCTCCTTCATAATTAACAGAACCAAACTGAAATAATATGCGTATTAAAGAAAATAAATATGCCTATTAATAGCTATCATGATCAAATATTGAACCTCTTATGTGTATGCATATGGAAGGCATAGGATATTTTCTGGTTTTTCATAAAAATATTGGGAAAAAATATTGTAAACACGCATGCTCAAGTCACGAAATAGTACTGGAGAAATAATTTTGTTTTTTAGCTAACAATTAATTTTAGGGTGATAATAGTTGTCCAGGGTTGAGTTAAAAAGCTTAGCCAGAGCGATCAAACTCCCTCAATTTCTTCATATTTTGAAAAGGCTTGGGGAGATAACTTACTGATTTTCTTTATTTTTCCTTTTTCCTTTCCTTTCGGCACTTTCTCCCCTTCCCCTGTGGCAATAAAAAAAAAAAAAAAAACAGCTAATGTGAGTCATGCTTTAAAATTGATTATCGATATATTAAAAATTAAAAATATTAATATTAATGATTACCAGTTACGGGAGTCATGTCCAGAAGGTGATTGTGCTCCATTAAAGTTAAACTACTTTAATATAAATCTTCCCTTCATATCAGTTTCAATGAAATTATGTACGAACCTTTTTAAATTGTTTTCTTGTAATTGTTGCTTCTTCTTTTTTTTCACATCTTTTCATCAAAGTACTCACGTTACGGTGAATCTGACTAATTGATTGAAATTAAAACTGTTGGACGTACACTATATACGCTTGGAAATGTTTATTTAAAATGATTCCTGTTGTCTACTTGAAAAGTTATAACCAAACTGAGAAATAATATGCTTGTAGTACTATTATTGAATAAACAAGTATGCCTAATATTAATTAGCTATCACGCATGATCAAATATTAAAAATATATGAATAATATAATATACAAGGCTTTTTCTTTTTATCGTTTTAAGTTTAATACTCTAACCCTATTTACAATTTATCTTAGAGTTAAGGTGCATATTTGCCAACCAACAATTACCTGAGGAACATCTGCCACAAAAAACAATTGAGGGGACCAAAATTACCAATCAACAATTAAAAAGTGAAAAAAAACAAATAACTATTAAAAAAAAATATCACAATTAAGTTAAAATATGAGATACTGACGTTGGACGGTGGTGGAGACACCGGAGAAAAGAGCGATTAAGCCTTCTTGTTGGATAAGGCAAACAACAATAGAGATGAAACCCATGAGAGCAGGCGTTTGTGGTAGCGACGGGTGCTGCTTGTAGCATCGGAGGGATGGAACCAGGGTGCAAGGCACGTGCCGGTCGAAAGCTGTGGACTACTGGATGAGTTCAAGAAGGTAAGTGGAACACCCAACAATAACGGAAGCTTTGGAGACACCGACGTCGCCGACACTTTGACAGTCAATAGAAGATGGAGACACCAAGACAATGACGGGGTAATAGTTCGTTGGCGAATCTACACCAAATTTTGTTTTTTTTTTCACTTTTTAATTGTTGATTGGTAATTTTGGTCCCCTCAATTGTTTTTTGTGCCAAATACTCCTCGGGTAATAGTTGGTTGGCAAATCGCACCTTCATCCTTTATCTTAACTCTCCGGACATCCCCTATATCCCTATATATATATATACGACCCTCTTTACATTTTTATCTTAATTATACCGGCATCATCTGTATTTTAAAAACATACACTTAAGTGTAAACTCTTAACTCTTTTAGAATATTCTAAAAACCATTTTTAAATTAAAGTTATAGCATAATAAATTTTATTTACTAATTTACCCTTCATCATACTATATCTTTAATTTTGGATAAAATTGTTCCAAAGAATTTAAGAGTTTGCTTTTTCTTTTTCTTAATTTTATTTTTCTTTAACAAGTAATTATTTGTTTAATATTTTTTATATAAATATAGAAGTTCAAGTAATTTAGTTAAGATAGACATAAAAAACTTGATTGAAAATTTAATTAATCCCCTTAATAAATATATACTTGACTAAATGTGTAACATCCAATTTTTCTGATTACAAGTACAATGAGAAAATGGAAGTAAAATAGAAAGATGCTTCTAAGATATTTTTGAAGTTAATGTACATAGGTTATTTAGAATTCAAATATCTCAATAATGAATTATTAGCCAAAAACAATTATCGGGAGAAATTTTAAAGAAATAAAGAAAAAATAGTTATATAAAAGTAAGGAGACATTATGAAATAATGCTTTGGGATTAAAACAAATTATGAAAGGAGTTTATTTTCTCAATTAAAGGTCTATTTTCTAAAATAATTATTGAAGAAAAATAGTTAGATATTAAATATATACTTTATTCCTGAAACAGATCGAGGAGTGCGAGAGGGACAGAGGAGTGTTAGAGGTAAGGAAGAGGAAGAAAAGGAGGGGATTTCCTACGTGCAAGTTAGATTTCACCTAAGGTAAGTTTCCTAATCCTCCTTCTACCTATTTCACCATATGAGTGATGCTTTGAGAGTATTTGCTGCTGTAATCCGAGGCTAAGTGACGAAAATCAGCAATTAAGTGGAGTAGAAATGGTAGATTTGAGTAGAATAGAGCTTAATTTGATGTATTGGACCATTGCATATGTATAATCTACTCTGGTTTTTTATTTTCTTTGCTGCCTCTGGTTATGAAGCGTTGGGTTCTATTTTAGATAAGGAAAGGAACCTAGTAATTCAGATTAACTATCTAAATAAATAATACTATATCATTTTTAGGTAATACTAGTAGTAGATTCATTTCATGGGGACTAGTAAAGCTGTCCAGGGTTGAATTGAAAAAGCTTGGGGAGATATCTTACTGAATTTCTTGAATTTTCTTTTTTCCTTTCCTTTCAGCAGCGCTGCGGCTACTTTCTCCCTCATCCCTGAATGGCAATAAAAAAAAACAGCAAATGTTTGGTCTTGCTTTCAAATTTATCATCGATGACACGAGTATATTACATATATATATTAACGATTACCTGTCACGAGAGCCATGGCCAGAAGGTGATAGTGCTCTATTTTCCCACCATTTGTCAAAATCAAGTTTACTTGTGAGCCGCCATCCACATCCCATTATTGCCAAATCACGGAGATCCCTATCAGTGCTGGTTGTTAGAAAAGAAAGAGTGAAATCGAGTTGGGTGGGTTCGCCATTAGTTGGATTTCGTCTACACTGTTCCTCACCAAAAGGGTAAAATCCAACATAAATCCCCCAACCATCATCATCATCTGGCGTCAGGATTCCATTCATTTTATTACTTAGATGGGTTTCGCGTTGATCTTGGAAGCTCCAAATTATGTAACTTCGCCATTCTTGAGATAAGGATTTAAGATAAAGGCATATAGCAATTCCCCAGCATTCTTCATTAGAATCTGCAGCGACGTCGCTTGTGTCTGCTGTTATGGTTACAAATTCACCTGACGTATCCTTACCCCAACAATATTCCAATCGTTCTGTAACATCCCCAATTTTATGTAGATTGATGTATTGAATGAATTAATGGAATACATGAAATTTTCATCAAGCATATAGTTATGGTATTTAATTTCTAAGTAAATAATAAGCCAGAGAAAATGATGTGGAATTATCTGAAAATTTGGGTAATTGATGTGACATTGGACAATTTAAGATAGGAGATGACAATGAAAGTCAAAGTATATATTTCCCTTTTTACCCTTGTATTTATGGTCAAAGGGGAAAATAAGAAGAAAGTAGTGAAATTCCTAATATGGGCCAAGAAGAAGACATGTAGAAAATTTTGTGGACATTGGGCTAGGAAGGGAAGCAACTTTTGGAGCCCAAACCAAGAGGCCATTTTGGCCAAACAAGTGAAGGGAGGGAAAAAAAAAGTTTCATGGAGCCAAGATTTGAAATTCAAAGTTGGAGCCAAGATTTGAAATTCAAAGTTGGAGCCAAAAGTAAGTTTGAAATTGGAGCCAATGATTTAAATTTGAAAACATGTGAGGTAAGGGCACATGAGTCATTTATCCAACACACAAGCAATGAGCATTTTAAAAGGCCAACACATCCCCATTTTGTGCTGCATTTTTGTTGAAGAGAGAGGGAAGAGTGAGATCAAGTGGTTCCAAGCAAGAAGAGCTAAAGGAAGCTCAAGAAGAAGAAGGAAGTTGAAGCTAAGGTAAGTGCTTTAACTTTGGAACCTTAAACCACTCTCTTCTACCTCTCCTAATGTGGCTAAGACATTAAAGATCATCATCTCCTTGGCATTTCAAGGTATAGGACGAAAATTTAAGGAGGAAGATTCAAGGAGCAAGTGGGACAAAGGTGCTAAAAGCTATCAAGTAAGTCACTCTTAAACATTTCAACCATTTTCCTTGGGTTGTTTGAGTTAGGAAATATCTATCACCTTGAGTATGTTTGTATACTTGGTTGGATAATTAATGAAAAGAAGGAACAAAGGTTTAAAGTTAAGGTCTATGGTCTAAAATGAAAGAATAAACCTAGGATATGGAAGATATGAAGTTGGAATGGAAGTTTGACATTTTGTGAGTAAATGGTAAATTTCGTGCAGCTGGTTTTCTTAAGGATATGAGTTGGTTTTGGTGTTTTTGAGATTTTTAAAGTGTTTAAAATGAGATTTTGTATAAGGATGAACTTGGATCAAAATTTTGGAACCCTAGATGAAAGTGTAAAAAACGTTGGGTTGCTGAGTTGTGGAATTTCTGTGAGTCAGCTGAGTTCAACTCGATTTTTGACATAGTAAATGGACTTTAAAAATTATGCAATTTTACACGGAGAAACTAGACATCACAAGGATTATTTTGGTATATAATTTGTAATTTCTGAAGCTCTGGATCAGGAGAAATTAATTTTATAAAATGGCCCAGAAAATAGGTCTCTGTTTCGGACCTGAGGGTGAATCTTGGACACATAAAAATCGTACGAATAATTAAAGTCTCTGGAAATATTTTTATCCAAAACTAGACATATTAAGGGTCATTTTGGATTTTGAACCACCCCAATTGGATGTTTCTAGAATTAATTATGAATTTTTGAAGATTCAGTCACTGTTGCTGGAATTTTCTGTGTAATCCGAAAATAAAAAGGGTTTTTTTCCAAGTAATGGATGTCCAATGGAGAAAAGGGATTTAGAGATTATGGATGCTTGGAAAAAAAGAAGTAGTATTATTTCAAATCAAGAAGTCAAATATTTATTAAGGTGAATTTCTATAAATATTGGAAATTTATGCGTATTATTGGTTATTTTAGGGATATTTTTGTCATCGGCGCACCGGAAAAATTAGTAATATTTGAGGTTGACTATCAGGTAGTAACCTTAATCTTCATATGCTTTGTGTTACTTTGTATGTTTGATTTTCCATAATTGTGGATCCGTGTCTCGTGAGAGACATGCGTTTGTATGTGCATTCAGTGTGGTCCGGGTTTGAGGCCTGACCACTGTGATTTTCCTAGCGCTGTGGATCCGGAGCTTGCTATGTTGAGCAGTCCTGCGTTTATTAGGACTTGGTCCTTCCGCAATAAATATTGCATATGTGTGTGGTATGCTTTTATTTTACTGCGCGTGATTACTGAATGCTATATGATTTATTGTTTTTCCTTATTGTGGTGACATACATGCATTGCATACACTTTACATATGAGATTAATGGTTACTCTGGGATCCACTTATGAATCCCAGACTTTTATAAAGCTTCAGGTAGTTCATCTAGATTGGTGCCGGGAGACCAATGTAAGAATGCGGAGCGAGATTGAAGTGTTTGTTGGTGACTGTTGGTGACTCCCTTTTGGTTGTCTATTTTGTTTTCTCCCGGATGACTGTATTATTATTTTGGCTATTTTGGGCATTGTGGATCTAGATGACTGTATTTACTCTTCAGTATTTTATCTTTACCAGTATACTTTGTCCAAACTGATATGTGCTCTGCTGCTGATACTCTGATACTTGACGTAATTAACTTGGGAATTGGAATTAAATAATTGAATTGAAATTTGGACTAAGTTAAAGGACCACACTACCCGCCACCTGAAAAGGCGAGGCCGGTAGGGGTGTTACACGTTCAAACCATGTTGGGATTCTTGTCCACAGTTGGAAGTCATAGAAAAGGTGAATGGGACCCTGCAGTTCACCAGGACGCTGGAGCCCCAAAAAGGGAAAAAAATGTCGATAATTTCAGGGTGCAGGAGTTATGGGTTTGTGTGTGTGTAAGAATTATCTGGCTTTCACACACTAAATTGATGACATAATGATTCATTCTTAATTTAAAATTGTTAAGAATTTGTAAGGATTTAGTCTGAGTTTAATGGTAGGTAAAGTAAATTGTAGGTTTGGTTTTGTTCCTTGTATATACTTTTAACAAGTTTGAATTTTGGTCCCTACACTTAATAGGGTTAATTAAAGCTAACGCCATTAAACTCCAGACCAAGTCCTAATGATGAAACTATAGAGACAAACAACCATGATTTGAAATTACATGGATTCCAACTAAAATTCTATTGAACCGAACGACTAATAATGATATTAACCTAAAATTACATGAGGAAAAAAAAAAAAAGAAAGATATAGAGATGACTACCTTTGGAACTCGCGATGTAGAGAGATTTATAAGTTGAACTATTGTGTACTTCAGCTTAGGAGAGTTGCTTGCACAAACAATTAAATGAGGAGGAAGATCAGGAGGTAGGGACTTAAGTTCATCGCAATTCCACAAGTCCAAAATCTTGAGATTTATTAAATATTTGATGCTTGAAGGAATTTGAGTGATGCCAGTGTGGCTTACATTAATGAAATATAGACTCTCCATTTCTTCACCAAAGTTGGGCAGATTCTCAAGCCCTTCGCATCCCACAAGAATGAACTCTTGTAGATTATTCATTTCCAATTTTGTGGGAAGAAATTCAAGTCTTTTACACTTTTTCAAACTCAACTTAACCAGCTTCTTCAATTGCCCAACAGATTCATGAACCCGGACAAGCTTTCTGCATCTATTGAGCAACAACTCCTCAAGGTTTGGTGTACCACTGAAATCTGGGGTCTCACTTAGAGATTCAGAACCACTCATATCAATGATCCTCAGCTTATTCAAAACCTGATCGACAAATAAGACATAACAAACAGAATGAGTCTGTATTCTCAAAGTAAAGAGGTAATATTTAATTCGAGTGAGTATTATTCAAGATTGTGGATGGTTAAATCATACCGGATTTCCTTCCCATAGTTTCTGGATATTGGTATTGCACAATTGAAGGCTTTCAAGATTGCATAATTTTTCTATTGATGGCAGACAATCCTGAGCATAATCATCCCATCTCAGAAATTTCAATGAACTTGGAAGAGACTCGAGCTTTCTCAAAATATGCACCTTACTCAAGTCCAGCAATCTAAGATTTATCATCTTTGAAAAACAGTTAGGGTCCCAATCCGCTTTAACAATCCGTCGTTGTTTCTCCAAAACTATACCTTGAACGTGTTTTGTTCCCTAATGTACATGTATGAAGATTAAACATGATGCAAGAAAATATGATATGATGCAAATAATGCAATATATAACATAACTTTAGCACCCTTTAAAAAAGAGTTAAGCTGTAAATTTAATTTCCTCAAAAGTTTTCAATTAGGAGCAATATTTCCCAAAAAGATTGTATTCAAAATTACTCTAGAAGTGTTAAAATTGGGAAATATTGCCCCTTATCATTAAAATTGTTAACATTCAATGTCAAATTTTTTAATAGTCAATGTTGGTTTTTTAACGCAAAAACTTATGGGGTAAATTTACACCTTACAAAAAAAAAAAAATAATAATAATAATAAATCACCTCATTTAATTTCAATACAAGATCGATATCCTCTAATGACCACAATCTGCTGCGTCTACCAGCAGTTGGAGATTCCTCAAAGACAATGTTTCTTCCCATCTCTTGAAGCAAATCATGCATAAACAGGTATTCTTTTGAAGCCTCTTTGTCTAACGCCTTGTATAGACGTGCTTCTATTTCAGTGTTCACTTTCATCTTTTGAAGCCTATCATGCATGTTCTGATGTTGTTCTCTTGCATTTTGTCTTGATTCCAAATTTGATCGGGAGGAACAGAGCAATGACTTTTCAGCAAGAACTTTTATTCCAACTATTTCATCAAGGCCGCAAGAGTTCAATATATTTGCCACTTTAAATTCGGCCTCCTTGTTAAAGAAACAAGCAATATGCAAGAATATTGTCTTGTACTTTCCTTCCAATTCATCATAACTAATGCGCAGTTGGCTAAAAATTTCTTTAGGTAAGCCTTGCCTCAGCCTATCTATTGTACGTCTCCATTCACATTGTTTTCTTGTACAAAGAAATGATCCCAAGACTTCAAGTGCCATAGGATGTCCACCGGCATATTGAACTACTTTGTTCAATAAATTTATAAAATCTTCGCCTGGCGGATTCTTCTTGAATGCTTTCTGGCATAAAAGCTCAAGGGATTCAGCATCACATAACATGTCAACTTTAAACGCATAAGACTTATTATATTGTGTCAGCAAGTGTTTATCTCTCGTAGTTATTATTATTTTGCTTCCTGCACCAAACCACTCCTCCTTTCTAGCCAAACTGTCCAGTTGACTTCTATGGTTCACATCATCCAAAACAATAAGAACTTTTTTATCAGATAAAAAGTGTCTTATTATCCCTGCTCCGTGAAAGTGATCGCTTACATAATTTGGTTCTCGTAGCTGAAGATTAGAAAGAAGCTTCTTTTGTAAGTGAACTAAGCCAAACTTTTCTGAATTCTCCCTTATATTGGCAAGGAAACAACTGGCGTCAAATTCCCCTTTCTTCTTGGCATTATCATAAATAACACGACTCAGAGTTGTTTTGCCTATGCCACCCATTCCCCATATTCCTATGAAGCGTTTATCATCCAATCCCATCCTTAGATGGGTGATTATCCTTTCTGCTTTCAATGGCATATCTCCAACTAAATATTCAAAATTAGATGGAAGTTCATCACATAATTTGCTCCATATCCTTGTGGCAATCTCTTCAACTAGTTTTGCTTCACCTCTATGCAGATCAAATTATTGATAGTCTAATAAGTTAAATAGAAATTGCAATCCAAATAAAGGAAAAGATATAAAAGAACTTAAACAGAAGTAAATTTCTCTTGATTGGTAACATTGATGTTGCACAATCATATACTTAAGGTCATGTTTATCCTGATTAATTATTTATAATATTGTTGCCAGGTTCAGCAAATCATGCACTCAAACAACCAAAATTCTCCAATCTCGCAAACATTTTTGAAAAATAAAATTTTCCCTAATCTTTTTTATTATTGGTTCAATTTAGTCCTCCTTGAATTAAATTAAGAACTGCGAGATACTGAAATGTGTTCAAGTAAAACAAAATTAGGGACTAAGTTATTGTGATTTGAAAAAAAGTAAGAGGACAATTTTGTTTATTCTATAAAAATAATAATTTAGATATTTTAAGTTAAATTTTCAATACTAAATCAGTAATTGAAAAAATTATTTAAAATATAATATTAGCCAAAATTAGATATCTAGTATGATGAAGAGAAAACTAGTCAAACTAAATTCTAATTATAAAAATATCTCTTTAAAATATTCTTAACAAAGTTAATGATTTATATATATATTTCAAGAACATAGGATATTTATATTAAATTAAAGCAAAATATAAAATAAAATAGATTATTTTACTCTTAATGTTCTGTTAACATACTCGTTGCTTTTGTCTTAAAAAAAACCTACTCGTTGCCGTTGCCTCAGCGATTATTCATCACTTAAGCAAAGAATTGCACAGTTAGCTCAAAATTCAAAACAAATTAAAAGAACAGTACATTTTTTTAAAAAAAATAATTGCCAATTTGTTCATTAAAAAAATCGAGTGTGCGCCCACACACACGCGCGCATATATCTATACATGTATATATGTATATATATACATATATGTCTATGTTTGTGCGTGTGTGTATATATATATATACATATATATGTAAATCTACACACACATATATAATTGAAATTACAACAATGTCATTTCAATTTCAAAACTTCACACAAACTTCATCTCAAAAATAAAGAAAAAGTAAATTATACCAACTCAAATCAGGTCTCCATTCTATTTTTGAAACTACGAAACTCATCCATAGTTTGAGAAATAAATTCAAATAATGTGTTTAGATCTGAACTTAACATGAGGGATAACATGATAAGTAGGGATTGAAATCTTACTTGTCTTGACTGAGCCAACCTTTGATTTTGGCAACCTTACGCAAAGTTACATTCCATCGTGCTATTTGCTCTGTTGAATATCTTCCTTCATGCCTTTTAAGCTTTTCTCCTCTATCATTGCCAATATAACCCGGTTTCACATCATAAAATACTGGGAAAACTGCTTCAACTCGATCGGTTGCCATGATCTCTTGCAATTCATTCAAACACCAAGCGGAAGAAGCAAAATCCTTAGAGAGGACAATAATGAAATAGCGAGACTGCTGAATAGCTTTACGTAGTTGCTCTGAAATAGCATCTCCGTTCTCAATTTCCAAATCATCTCTAAAAGTTACAATCCCCTTCCGTTCTAACGCAGCATACAGATGATCTGTAAAAGTTTTGCGAGTATCTGACCCTCTGAAACTCAGAAAAACGTGATAACGCATCGCACCGGCTGATCGGTTTGATGAGTGGAAGTAGAAGAACCAGGAGCAGCCAAGTCTGGGCTAGCCAGAGCCATAGTAAGAGTGTTAGACAAGTTGGTAAGAGGTAAAAAATTAATGGCTAAAATGAGCTTAGGTTTTTTTGTATTCCTTTTTTTCAAAAGAGAAAGAAAACATTTAATTTAAAAATAAAAAAATATTGTAATAATTTGGCAGTTTCCACGAAGCCCCTGAAGAAGCGCATGAGAATTTATATTGTGTAATAGTAATATGGAACACGAGAACATCAATAATTAGGAATGTAATAGTAACTGTGGGGATATTCCCGTTCCTAAGGTCTCCAAGAAAAGAAACTCATCCTCTGCATGGAAAGCAATTGTTACGGTTTGGGATAAGTTTCTTGCTGGAGTGGGGAGAAAGGTTAATAATGGGGCTGGAACCAAGTTTTGGCAGGACCTTTGGCTCCCAATTGATCGCCCTCTTATAACCTTTGCTTCGGATCCCTCCCTCGTAAATGAGGGTGAGACGGTTTGCGATCAACTTTCGATTAATGGAAGATGGGATATTGATAAGTGGCAGGGCATCTTGCCTCCCCCAATCATTCGCACCATTTCTAAAATTCATCCCCCTTCTATTAATCTTCCTGACTGTTTCTCTTGGAGAGCTGCAAGAGACGGCTGCTTTTCTGTTAAATCTGCCTATAATTATCTCTCTGATCACAGAGAAATGATTGATAACAGCTTCTGGACCTTGATGTGGAAGTGGAACATTCCTGAGAAAGTAAAATTTTTTATGTGGCAGGTCGGTCATGAGAGGTTGATCACAAATTCTCTCAGAGCTAGAAGAGGCCTCACTAATGATAACAACTGTCCCTTTCCTTGTAATAATGAGGAAAATGTGATTCATGTAATCAGGGACTGTGCTAGGGCAAAAAATTTATGGAAACAAATTATAAAGCCTAACTACCTCTCTCAGTTTTTTGCAGGTAACTTGCAGGGCTGGCTTAACTGGAACACCAACCATAATCCTGGAGCAGGAAGATTTCAAAATTTCTCTTGGTCCAGAGTCTTTAGCTTGGGATGTTGGATCCTCTGGACAACGAGATGCAAATTCTTATTCCAAGGCGAGGACACTGAAATCAGGGAGATGCTTCACTTTTGTAATTATCTTTTAATGGAAAATACCACCTATCAAATTTTCACTCACCAAATTTTCCAACTTGGTAGGTTAAGGGAAGAATCTTGGACTCCTCCTCCTGTAGAAGCGGTTCGTATTGATGTGGATGGATCCGTGAGATATCAACATCAAGCAGCTTGCGGTGGAGTAATTCGAAATTCCCAAGGACATTGGCTGATGGGGTTTAGCAAATCCCTTGGTCCTCGAACAATTATTGAAGCAGAGCTCTATGCCGTCTTGACAGGTCTAAAGGTGGGGCATCAGATGGGTCTTCAGAGAATCCTCCTCTACTCTGACTCCCTTGAGGCCGTCAACATTCTCATGCGAGATTGCTGTTTTGACCATCCTCTCAAAGCCATCATTGGAGAAATCAGAGATCTTCTCTTTCAGGACTGGAGTGTTGAGATTCACTATACCCCAAGAGACAATATCTCTTGTGCCGATTATATGGCCAAATTTGGTCACGATATCCCAGAGGACAAAGATGTGGTTCTATTACCTGTTGCTCCAAGTGGTTGCTTGGATATGCTTTTGAGAGACCAATTGGTCTGCCATCTCTAGTTTTTTGGCTTTCCTCTTTGTACCAAGGGCTTGACCTTCTTTGTCTCGTCCCTTTTCTTTTTCTCAAGCTTCGGCTTGCCTGTATTTTATAAAAAGGAATGAGATTCCCTGTCTATCATCCAAAAGATAGACAAGGAGAGCTCATCTCTCTTGGGCCGTTCAGATCAGATTTAGACGGCTTAAATCTTTCTTTTTTTACTTTCTATTTTTTTTAAAAAAAATATTTTAATGGGTACAAAATTTTAGGTGAATTAATGAAGGGTACAAAATTACGAAAACACTTTCTATTAATCCAAAACGACGTAGTTTTGGGGATCACCGGAAATAAATCTCCAGTGACTGAAGAAATCCTTTACCCATAATAAAATGGGATAATTGATTAATGTTTGTGGAAAAGTGTTAATTTCATATCGTCATTAACAAATTTCTCTCAGGCGGCAAAACATAAAAAAAGAATTTCCCTCTTTCCTTGTTCTTTTTCCAACTTTTCGGTCACAGGTGTAGACAAGGGAGCATAAAAGAGTTCCAAGGAAAGAAAGACGCTGTCCTGGTCCAATATTGGCGTGAAGATCGAGTCCGCCCATAGAAAAAACAAGCATAATGAAATCCTATCAAGTCTTTAACCTTTTGTGAGAAAAAAAATTCAATAACCCTGATTAGCTTTTTTTTTATATTTAGTTGGTTTTTGTTGTATTTATCCGTTTTGTTTGTTTGTTTTTGTTTTATTTGTTTGTCTTCTTGTTCCTGTTTATTTTCATTTAGCATTTGATTTTTTGTTTTGTGTAATTGTCATAACAGAAAAAAGAAAATTCACAAATTTCTCTCAGCCGGCGAAAAATAAAAAAAGAATTTCTCTCTTTCCTCGTTCTTCTTTTTCTAACTTTTCGGTCAAGGCCTCACTCACGGGTGTAGACAGGGTAGCGTAAAAGAGTTCCAAACAAAGAAAGACGCTGTCATAGAAAAAACAAAAGAAAAATATTCATGTAGGTTTAAAACATCATAAAGTAATCCTCTTTGTATAGAGGAGGCCGTGGGTCCTATCGGGCTAGTTTGGCCTCCATCCCGAAAGACAAATGTCAATATCGTCATACTTCCTGTGATCCTCTAATATTATAGTTTCGCCTCCAACTAATCATTCTCACAAATCAATAAAAACAGCTAAAGTCAATAAAGTTGTCCTACACTTTAAATAATTTCCAATATTACCCCTACTAATTGCCTTAAACTCTAATATTATATAATTATTACTCTCACCCACTACCCTTATTAAATAGGGGCACATGTGAAAACAAATAATTAATGCTTCTTGAGAACAAGGAAGTACCTTATAAAAATGATCAAATAAACTTACTAGTTGGTGCCTTATAATAAGAACTATAAGGAGTATATCATATAGGGAAAATTACATTTAAATACTATTTGAATTTGTAAAACCCCTAAATGTTTGTTAAATTTGTTAAAGGTACCAATGACTATATTGAGATTTTCAAATTCGGGTGAATTTATCCTTTTGCCCTTAGTTTTTAAATAAATTTTTTTAAAAAAAGACCCTCGCCAGAGGGCCCTTGCCAGGCTAAGGTGGCTGCCAACGAGCCTTCACACAAAGGAAAAGTTAAGAAGGTTGTGATTCAAGAGCCTATTGAGGTTCCAAAGAGAAATCCTATCGACCCAGAAGCTGCAACTCGCAAGGATAAGGATCCAGCTCTTGAAGTTGCTAAGCCAAAGAGGAAAAAGAGAACTGTTCCTTCGTCTCAGTTCAAAGCTTCTCCTTTTGGTTCTTTTGGTCCCTCTGCTTCTCAACCTTGTGAGCAATCTAGCTTCAAGGTATTCTGTGAAGAAAGTCCTGCTCTTTATGATATTTATAATCATCCTACTCACTACTAGAAAATGGCAATTTTGCGGCGGAATTTGCGAGGGACAGCTTTTCCCTCGCAAATATTTGTATATTTGCGAGGGAACTAAAAATCCCTAGCAAATACAGAATTTTTGCGAGGGAAAAAATTGTTCCGTCGCAAAATGGCTTGATTTTGCGGCGGAACCTACTTTCCCTCGCAAAATTAAGTAATTTTGCGAGGGATAATTTTTCCGCCGCAAACTCTAATTAAAAACCCCTACCCCTTTTCATTTCATTCACGCGCCTTCTTCCTCCCTCCCTGCAGCTTGTCCGTCCGACGCTCCTCTCCCGCCGCCATCCCCAGTCTTCCCCGCCATTCCGCTGCCTCATACGGTGTCCGCCTCCACCGTACTCTATCCATCTGTTTCGCCTGCGCCTTCATAAAAAATCCATCGTCACTTCTTTCCTTCCTCGTTTAAAACTTAGCGCCCTCTTCCCTCGTTTTAAGCCAATTTCACACAACCTGCGAGAAAAACCCCTGCGACGTTCATTTCTTTCTTCCGTCTTTTCATCAGCAGCTCACCGTCTGAACTCGTCTTCCTATCTCGCCATCTAAGCCGTCACCTAGTGAGGTTCGTTCATCTATCGTCTCTTCCATTAATATTTCTTACTGATTATTGTGATTTTCATCGTCTTGCTCTATTCTCCCGCTTTCGAATAGAAATCAGCAACAGTCATTCAAAAGAATGGTTGCACTCTTTCGCTAATGAAATGTGCTGCTATTTAAAATACTCCATGTTTCATTTCCTGGTCCGAATCCCACTTCTTGCTCCTCCTTTGTCTATGTTGTACGTTTTTGAATTGGAAACAGGAACTTTGTTGGTACCATGAATGTGTTGTAACTTGCATTTTCCGTTTTTATTTTTTATTATATTTTCACGCTTCTTGCCTGAGTCTTTCAATTGATTCTACTAAACTAATTGAATTTTGGAGCTAGTTCAGTTTCTGTAATTCACAAGAATATGTGTATGAAATACGAAAGTATATATGGAGCTGCGCTTTGAATGTATTAAATTTTTGTCCATGGACAATTCATGCCCAGCCCACCAAATGGAATGAAACAATTTCCTGTAACCTTGAAGTAATGAATTTTGACTGAATTTTTTGTGAAGTTTGCTTGTTATGTTGTAAAATTATAAAGGCTAGAATCGTTATAATAAATCGTACATGTAGACCCAGTGTTAATGTAATTCAGTTACATGCTCAAAGGATTACTTCTTTCTTTTGCATCCATATGCTATTCAATTATTCTATTTCTCATAGCTATTAAATATCTATACAAAACTCTTTCTCTTAGTTACAAAGGTGAGTTTTTTTTTCTTCCTATGCATTGATATCTGGATCATGGTCATGTGATTATGTAATTCCCGCTCCCTTTGACCTTGCAGGAAACTTCATCCCAAATTCTCTAGTAGGCTCTCTGTATGTGTTTTTTAATATGTTTTTCAGGGGCTGAACATTTAGAGGAACTTGTGTCTATTATCATGCAAAGAATTGGTAATACCATCGATGGAGAACGTCCTCTGATTATGGTGTGTAATGCAAATTTAATTTCCTCCTTTTTTATTTGTGGCATATGCATTTGATATAGTATTGACTCTTTTTGTTGGTGTCTAGTATGAGGATGATGAAGGTGATAAAATTCTTCTTGAAACCGATGGTGATTTTGTTCTTCTTTGTTAACTATGCTAGATCAATTGGAGTGAAGGTAAACATGTGTATGCTTTTGTTAGCTCTTTCATTTGGTGATTAGTCTTATATGAATTGATGATTCAGGTAATGTTGTAACAGGCGCTAAATGTTGGTTTTGCAGAAATATATTGACTTCGTAATGTTAGTTTTGCAGAAGATAAGAGGGTAAAGGCGTTAGAAGAGAAGGTGAAGGAGCAAGAAAAGAAGAGGAAAGAGCAAGGAGAGATGCTTAATGAGATGTGGGCACTGATCCAGTCTCTATTGAAGAACAAGGGTATGGGAACTCCCAGTGGTGATGACGATAATAGTGATAATGATGATCAAACTGTTGCTATTTAGACTTTTTTTTTAGTTCATTTTGAGACATTATAATTTGTAATATTTTGTTTTTGGTATGTAAACTCTTATGATAGTTACAATCTATTTTTATGATATACAATTCATTTTATTTTCTAAATTTTTATATTTTTTTATGTATTTTTTATATTTTTTCTGATTTTTTATATTTTTTTTCAAAAAAAAAAATGGAATTTGCGAGGGAAAGATTTTTCCCTCGCAAAATCCTGGATTTTGCGAGGGAATAAAAAAAGTTCCCTCGCAAAATCCTGAGTTTTGTGAGGGAACTTTTTTTCCCTCGCAAAAATGGTTTGCAAGGACATTTTTTGCGATGGACTATTTTTCGCCACAAATTCCACCGCAAATCATTTTTGCGACGGAAAATGCCCGTTTTGCGACGGAATTTTTCCGCCGCAAAAAACAGTTTTTTTAGTAGTGACTCCTCCAGCCGGTTTTAACCAAAAAGGAATTCTTTTTGAAAAAGATGATGCTAGATTGCTTAGGGAACAATTTTCACATAAAACTTTCTGCCCTACAGTCTCTGTTGATCTTGCTAAGCTTAAGGAAGATTGTAATCTCGATTTTTCTCCTTGGCTTAAGCACTTTGGAAATCCCATTTCCATTCGTGCTTCTTATAGCCCTGGAATAGTCAAATCCTTTTACTTCAATATGAAATGGGCTAATCGATTGGATAGAGATGATAACCTCATTGAGGAAAGAATTGTCACTCACCTTAGAGGTGAAAGGTTTGTTATAACTCCAGCCTATACCAATTCTATTCTTCAAATTTCAAATCCTCCTTCTTTGGTTATTTTAAATTATGTAACAGGGAAATCTTTCAAATTTTGAGACCTAATGAGCCTGTACCTGATGGGCCATTAGATGCTCTAACCTTTCCCCCTGTTGCCATGCCCCTAGTTTATCAAGCCATCTGGTATATCTATTCCAGAAATCTCATGCAAAAGGGTAGAAATTTCACTCACTTTGCAAAAAGGGATTACCCCATTTTTGCTTCCATTATAGACAAAGTGTCTCACAATATTGGGCACTGGGTCTTTCAGGAGATGGCAAAATTTAAATTTTCATCTAGAAAAACTTCCACCATCCCCTTTCCAAATCTCGTTTCTGTCATTCTGTTTCATGAGAAGCTTTGGTACCTGCCACTGATCAGCCAGTGAAGTCACAAATGTTTGGCAAACATCACATGAACTTGATGAGGATAAACTTTAAAGAAAGTTCAAGCCAATCAAGGGCCCCTGATGAAGACTTTTTGTCGTTAGCCTTGGGGTCTACAACCAAAAATTAACCAAGGGTTGCGTATAGGCCAACCCAGGATCGTTCTCTCTTCTCGATGAGCCTTTTATTGAATCCTAAGTAATCTAAATATCATGCAAATGCAATGAAAATAAGGGGGATTGAGTTTTGGATTTTTAAATTAATAAACTAAAATAGAAATGCAATTTAATTAAATGCTAACTATTATTTTTGGTATTTTTATAAAATGGAATGGAATATGAAAATGGAAATATAAATGATGGATGCTCTTGGTAATGAAGAAGTGATTATCCTTGCTCAAAAAGTATGAGAGTTAAAACTCATTAAATCTTAATTAGAAAACCCTCAAGATATCACTTGAGTCTAAAATCTCAATTAATAGTAGCTTCTACAATCGTAGCTAACTACTACCTCTTAAGAAATTGTTTTAAACCATTGAATGTGTAATTAAGATTGGAATAATGTAAACATGAGTCTTCTTGAAATTGAGTACTAATCAGTCCCTCAAATGCACAAATCAACCAAATTAATTAGACAATATCACGCTAATCAACATAGTCTCTTTGTAACCATAAAGCAATTCAAATACATATAATCTTCATACTACAAATCCAATCTCAATCACAAATATCAAACCAATAGAGACAATAATCATTAATCTCAGTTCTAGAATCATACACAATAATTCCTAAATCTAGGCAATTAAATATATAATTCTAGACTATGGAATGATAGGAGAACTCCCCTATGTAGTCTATAGAGCTCAAGAACAAATCATCATCACCAAAGCAAGGAAATCAGCCGTGAACTACCATCAAAGACCAAACCATCTCTTGATTCAAACAACTACCAAATAAATAGATAATCAATGGAAAACGAACAGGACAACCACGTCTGGTTGAAGGGGAAACGGAAATTGCCAGCGGAGATGGAAGATGAAGTCGCCGGAAGTGAAGGTGAACAGTGGTGATGGTGGAAGCGAGATTGAAGGGGGAGAAGATCGAGCTCCTCGTTGCCACGACGTTCTCATATGTGGTTGTTGGCTATCTCAATGCTAGCTGGAAAATCAAAGAGGGAGGCCGACGGTGGAGTGTGAGAATGGCAATGAATTGAGATAGACGGTGGTGGTGAGAAACGGAGCTCGTCGGCGGACGTAGTGGTGTGTGATGCTGCTGGCAAGAGGTGGATGAAGACGATTGGAAGGAAGACTCTCAGCTCTCTCTCCCGTCGCGTCCGTTCAGTCTCTCGAGTCCCTGTTTTAATATCCAGTTGAACCTAATTCCTGGTCAAAACGCAAAGTTTTGACCAGGGACCAAATTGCAAAGTGAAAAAGCTTCTATACAGGGACTAAAAAGAAACTTTCTAATTTGAGCTCAAACTTCCTTTTTCAACTTGGATATAATTTCTTCAACCACCTACAATAAAAAATAATTAATCTAACATTAAATATTCTCAGAAAAATCAATGATTAAGAGTAATTACAATTTATTGACAATTTTTCCCTTTTAATCCTAATTTAATGTAGTTACTCTTAATCTCAAATTATCACAAGAAGAATATTTTAAGCTCAATAACTAAGAAAAAATCCATTAAGAATCCCAATTAAATAATGAAAAATCATATAAAATATGGTTCAATCAGTCCCCTCAAGATCAAGAGCTTCTCATTCCAGAGCACATGAAGCTCAGTCTGCTCCACCTCCATCTCCTCAGCCTGCTACATCTTCTGATTTGGATGCTAGGATTAAGGTTATTGTTGACAAGGCTATCTTAGACCTCACTGATAGGATTGAGTCTGAAGTTGTGAGGATGGTATCTAAGGTGACCAATGGCCACAACACTCTAGTGGATGCCCAGGTTAAGATGTCTGAGAAAGTAGAAAATCTCAGTAGTCACTTTGAAGATCAAGCAGCTAGCATTTCAACTCTTCATGTCTTGATGGTGAGTCTCAGTGACAAGATGGACAAACTATTGAAAAATCAGTCTCAGTTTACAGCTGGTCCTAGTCACAGTGGTTCTAGTTTTGACACTTCTCCTGCTGGCCCTAGTTTCAGCATTCCCAAATCTGAACCTTCATCATGCACTTTCACCTTCACTACCCCCATCATTTCCACAACTTTAGTTGTTGATACTACTCCAGCAACTGTCATCATTCCTCCCTCTCACACTTTCACTGTCAGGCTCTCACTTGTTTCTCTTGACTTTCCTCCACCTACACCTTTGGTTGATCTTCAACCTGAGGTTCCTATCTCAACTCCACCTCCTGTCACTTCTAAATCTGGTCCCCCTCTTATGTGAAACTCCTTCATCGAAAAACTCCTTTTGGTGATGACAAAGGGGGAGAAAAGAAGTAAAGAGCATTTGTTGAGCATTCAATATATTTTTTTTTGTTAATTATCATTGTAATTCACTTGCTATATATTTTCATTTTGATGTACTTAAACTCTGATGTACTTAGCTTTTTGAATGAAATGCAATAGTTCAGTGTTTCTGATCTCATTTCTGTTCAATGCTCAAATTCTTTTTGAAAATCTGACAAATGGTTTACAAGTGTTGTCATCATCAAAAAGGGGGAGAATGTTAGTTCTCTATATGTTTTGATGATAACAAACAATTGTAAACTAAATGAAGTTAATGGTTAAGTTAAAAATGTTTGAAATTTGTTCAAACTTAACCAGCAACCTACTATCAAAGGTTAACTCGAGTTTGGAGTTGTAAAACTCGAGTTTACTCAAGGCAGAGAACCTTCAAAGATATTTGAACTTAAGCTGACTCGAGTGTCTGTTTGGAAGATGACTCGAGTGTCTATTTGGAAAAATCGAGTTAGTGTTGGGCCAAGAGTTTTCAAAGCTTTTTCACTTTAAAGCAAACTCGAGCCCATTTTGGTTAACTCGAGTTTGTGCAAGGCCGAGAGCTTTTCAATGTATTTTGAACTTAAAGTGACTCGAGCCTAATCTTGAAAACTCTAGTTAAAGTTTGTGGACTTAAACTTATTTTCAAATTAAAGAAGTCCTAAACTCAAGTTAGTCACTTAATGACTCGAGTTTCAGCGAGCTCAAAACGTTTTTCAAAATGCTATCGCGAAGCTCATTTTGAAAGAAGATTTAAACTCGAGTTTACACCAAATGACTCAAGTCATGCACTTGAGTAAAACTTTCTAAACTCCAGTTTCAATCTTACAGAGACATCTTCATTTAAACTTCAAATCTATTTTCAAAGAAGATGTTCATGAGACTCGAGCCTAGTATGTTAAACTCGAGTCATGAACTCTAGTTTGCTTAAACAAACTCGAGTGTAAAGCGTCTCTATTTTGATATCTTCATTTTCGAATTTGTGAAATCTTCAAGTGTTATTTGTAAACTTCATACCTTCACTCATTACTTTTCCTAACTATGTTTAATCAATTTGTTAGTGAGTTTCAGAAGATCAAATGAAGATTTGACTGAAGAATGAGCATAAAGCAAAAGATGATGTCAGAACATTAAATGCTGGGTTCAGAAAATCAAGCACAGATTTGGCCAATTTCTCCCTGCGCATTCAAAAGGCATTTATGGGTTCTTTCCTTATTTGAATGCCAAATCATCCAACGGTCAAATCATGAAGAATTTCAAAGGAAGAATGTATGTGATTAAGGAATGAATCAAGCAAGAGCATTAAAAACACTTCAATGCTCAACGGTCTTATTCCTCCAGCGGCTCATTGAATGGCTCCAATGGTCACAAACTACATTCACCATATATAAGCTAGAGCATTCAATTGGTTTACCAACCACACCTACCAGAAACAAAAAGAAACACTCAAGCGTTTATTATTCATCTACTATTTCTTACATCTGTGTAATGTCTTCTAATATAAATATTCTTCAATGTTTATCAATTTACTCTTTTAGAGAGTTTTCATTTTTTATTATTAAATCATTATAAAAATCTCAAGTCGTGGGACTTGGAAATTGAGGTATTATTAGTTTACAACTTGTAAGGGGAGTGTATCCTATTGAGAGGATAACTTTCGAGTACAGAGTGTGTAACTAATTGAAGTGATAGTGAAAATCCCAAAGTATCTGGAGACTAAACGTAGGTCAAGAGTTAAGGCCGAACCAGTGTAAATCATGTGTTCATCTTCTTCTACTCTCTCTCTCTCTCTCTCTCTCTCTCTCTCTCTCTCTCTATTATGTGGTGAAGTTCTGAATTTATCAAAAAAAATTTTAAATCCCCAATTCACCCCCTCTTGGTGATATTCTGTGTAATACCCGGATATTTATCTGGAATATTATAAATAAAAGTTGGATATTTCTGATAAGTGAAATTTCAATCTCCGGTCTTGTAAAAATACAGTCTATTTTCTAAGTAGAATTTCTGTAGGATATCAGGGAAATTAAGGGCCAAAGTGCCAAAATGACCAAAATGCCCCTAAGGGACATAAATAACTTAGAAAATTTATGAAAAATCCTAAAAGACAGTAAAATGACCAAGTGAGTTAGGAGAGTATATAATCTCTAATTATTGTAATTTTATAAATTATGAAATTGGAGAAATTGTTGGAAAATACTCAAAAAGAAGCGAAATGACCATAATACCCTTGTAATTTCTAAAAATGTAAGAGGCATGAAAATACTAATGTTAAGACAAAAGTTTGAAGATAAAGGAGTGTCTTAATTAAAAAAATTACCAACAAGTGATAATAGAGTAATTAAGTAATATTGGGCTAATTACTTAAGTATAAGCAAAGGAAATTAAGAGATAATTGTGTAAAGCTCAAAAATTAGTGGTAATTGGCTTAAAATTAGTAAAAATATATTTACTAATTAATTGGAAATTTTGGAGAAAAATCATTGAGTTTAGGTATTTTTAAACCTAAATACAAGAACGGACCAATTAGAGAATTTTGTGGAATTTTTGGAAAAATTAATTAAATAAATCATTAAATAAAAAATTAAATAAATAAAAATATTTATAAAAATAAAGGGAGGTCCAGCCGAAATTTTGGGACTCAAGGAAATAAGAAGAAAATTAAAATAAGAACAAAAATGAATTTGTGCAACTTGATATTATTATATTAATATAATTAATTAAAGTAAAAAAGTGTGAATAGTAATTTAGAAATTAGGAAACGGATTCTATCTTGAGATCTAGGAATGGGATTGTCAATATCAAAATAGATTATTGATTAGTGGAATTGTATCATCCGTTAGACTCTTCCGGAAGTTAATTCTGAGGCCGTTTGTGCATTTTCCTAATAAAACAAAATAAGGAAAAATGCATATAGGCATATTTTTGGAAATGAAGAAAATAAATTCTAACTCAATATCTAGGAATGAGTTTGAATTTATTTAGACATATTTGGAATCAGTGAATTTTTCTCTAGAGATTGATGTTGCTAAACGGGTTTAAGTAACGTAGGACACGTACGGACACGTTTTCGAGGAACTTCAGACTGACATTGGAACCACAGAAGAGACCGAAATCTAAGTTAAATTAGATATTGTTGATGAGAAATAGAAGATCTTCAAAGTTATGGATTTAGAATTTTGAGAGGGGAAAATCTAGTGGACCGGGCATAAAGTGAACAATTTTAAAATTCCCACCTTGTCCCTTCAAAATCCTATAAATACCCCCCCTCCATCACAATTCTTCACACCATCTCTTGCTCCTTTGGCCGAAATTCTAGGGAGAGAAAGAAGAGAGAGAAGCTCTGGGGGGAAGTTCTCGTAAATCTTCAACGGGTAAGTCCTTCGGTCTTTAGTCTTTAGTTCGGTAGTTAGTAGAATTGTTAGTTAGATTTAGGAAGTAGGGGATGAGATTCCTATTCTTGTTTTAAGCCTTGTTTGCGTTGAAAAAATATGCAGAGGTGTAAACATAGTAGGGATCGAGTCGCCGAAAAGTTGAAGCTTTCGCAGTTTTTCAAAAGTAAGGGTATAATTTGTTAGAATAGCCTTTAAATTTCAATTATGATTGAGTATCATATGGGAGGGCTATTTTAGTCATTATTTTTGAAAATCATAGTGGCGTCGAAGTTCTGGCAAAATTTCGGGAGGAAAATTTGCTAGAGTAACGAAGTGTGCGAAATTCCATGGATTAGGGTAGAAGGGCAAAATGGTAATTTTTACCTAAAATGCCGAGATATAGTATCAAATCACTAATAAAAGTGATATTACTTGTATAGGACGTCGAGTCCTAATTTCCTGCCGTTACTGCCGTCCAACGTGCATGTCGGACAAACCGCTGTTTTCCGTCAGAGAGTACAGTTTCCGCCAGAAACATTTGCGTACATCAACGAAGGTACGGACGCGTCGTAACACTAATCTTGCACATCTTAAATACTTATATGTCAATGATATGTTCGTAGACCGTTATACGACACGCTTATACGTTATAGTTTTGGTAACGCCGTTCCGTTTTCCTAGCGCTGAGGACACGAGTGTTTATCGTGGCACTGTGAATAGTGCAGGCTGTTGTTGTTATTTACCTTATGGGGCTTTACATATTGCTTTGTGCTTATGTTTTGTCGGCATAATGATCATGCATCTATTGTATGCTTATGATATACTGTTGTATTAGCTCTAGAAATATATGTTGTCTGTATACTGTGTTGTATGAGGTTAACCGTTACCTGAGATTCAATGCGTTGAATTGAATCTCAGCTGTAGCTTCAGGGTCAGGAGGACCACGGATCGGGGATCGAGGCAAGTACCCGGAGTAGGCGTGCAGCTGAAGACTATCTTTATCTTATCGTTTTTCTGTTATTCTGTTACTCTATTATTCCGCTATTTCCTTTCTAAACCTTAGGACTACTGTAATCTATATAATGTTACACAATGGTTGATGTTTTGGTTATGAACCGATTACTCTTTCGCTCTATTGCTCTACGCTGACTTTTAAAAAAAAAAATCCGCGTTTCAAAATGGGATGTTACATTCTGTCATCTACAAAGTATTTGACATGTTTTAAAAAAATTAATACTTTATGGGTTTTACAACACAACTGTAATGTATTATGAAAGATTATAGGTTTTACTTGATAACTATTAAGTATTTGACATTTTAAAAAAAAAAAAAAATTGAGGTTGTCTATGTATCCCCAAAAAAATTAAAAACAAAAAAATTGAAATTGAAAATAAACGAACAAAAAATAAAAAGCTATGGAGAGGAAGGACCTGAGGTTTCATTTTCGCCCTCTTCTTTCTCCATGCATGCTTGCTCCCTAAGGAAAACTTAGACCATATAATGAAACTCATAGGTTGCGTGAACAAGCCTTTTGATACTACTTGGTGAAGGGTCAACAGAGATCTCTTGCGTTTGTCTATGATGAATAACAAAAGATAGAAGTTCGTTAGAAGAGGTAGAGAGGATGATGAAATAATGGAGAAGTAGAGTTCAGTTTCATATATTTAGATAGAAGGGGAATGGTAAGGGTTTCGTGGGTTATTGTGTCCTAGTGAAATGCCACGGTTGTAAAGTAAGAACTATAATGTTTTATAGATCATTTTTATTTTAACAGTCCTAAAGTATGAATCATTAAGTATTAGAGATCATTTTAATTTTTTACAAAAAAGATGTCAACAATATTTACAGTTATTTACTAATAAAAGTGAATTATCAAATGCATTTTTTAAAAAATGGCTACTTTTGACCTTTTAATTAAAAAAAAAATCGTATTTAAAAAGGGGGCGGGGGCAACTAGCGGTCATCAGTCTTCACTACAATTGCAGTCCTCCTTTTGTCCTTGCCCCTCACTCTGCTCACCATCAACATCAGGGAAAGGAGATGAAGGGTCTAACTAGAAGTCATATTCAACCTCATTGTAAAGCGTATGTTGCGAGACGCCTTGTGGAGAAGTCATGGCTGCTGACTAATGTCCACAATAGAGCTGCCATTTGAGAAGGAGGTGGAGGAACTTGTGGAGGTGCAGGTGGTGTAGCTAGAGGAGGAGCCTCATTGTGAAGGTATGATGAGGAGGAGGAGGAGGTACTGGAAGAGGATTCTTTCATTAGCTAACTTTCCCCTCATCTCTCATCTTCCAATCCAAAATTGATTTGACTTAATGAGGTTGTTGGTGTGGACAGTTATATCAAATGTATGGTCCAAATTTAAAGCAGATGAGAGACAATGATAAAACGCCAATGAGAGAATCCAGACTCAGAGGTACTTTAAGTTTATAGTTTGGAAGACAAATGGTTTGAAATTAAAAATTGTCATTCTTATCATACATACTTTGTAGTTAATTATTATAAACGTTTTGTTTTTGTTTTCGCGTTATAAGGAAGACAAATCATTTGAAAGTGCAATATATAACAATTGTTTCATAAAAACCATCATATTTTTCAATCATACTTTATGCTTAATTATTATAGCCCTTGTGTTTTTATTTTCGAGGATTCTCTTAACACGACAGTTTGCTTATTCTTGCACGAACTTCGTCTAAACATACCTGATACCTTATGCTTCTTTGCTATATACAGCCATTAAGTATTTAAAGTTATATATTCACAATTATTTAGTACATAATTCCAGCATTCACCTAACTAAACAAAATGGTTTAAACTTCTCATGTTGCATGAGAAGAATAAAATTCCTACACACATGAAATGGTGGGACCCACATATATATATAATGCTAATTATATATATATGTGGGTCCCACCATTTCATGTGTGTGTGACATGAGAATACACTTCTCCTACAACATGAGAAGTGTTTTTCCCCTAAACAAAATCATAAAACAAACAACGATTGTTTATAAGAACTTTAAAAAGCGACAAGTGGTTGAAATATATACATCACAAAACACACCCCTTACAAGCAACAGTTGCCTTTTTAACCTGTACGTAGAAGATTCTGATCAATTCGATCTCACTTAGGCTGTAGTGTTAGGTTATTAGTGCTTGCCAAAGGAAGATCACAGACTCAGGGGGTCTCATTTGTTCCTGGAAAAAAGAGAAATGTATGTGTAGGAAACTAGTAACAGCTGAGGATAAGAATTCTGAAAAACTTGTAAACAAAAAATTTGCTTCAAAAATTTGAATTTATCAGTATTCCGACAAATAGATAGGAATATATTTACTATATCTGAAGAATTCAGAATAAAAATATTAGACGGTTTTATCCCAAAAATAATAATTTGCTCATGCTTCTTGATTTTTAGGAGCGTACTTTATCATATGCAAAAAAGATGGCAAATAACTCCATGAAAACGTTGAAGTTATTATTTTGTAGATTACTCCCCCAGCATTTGACGTCATTAGCAACCAATTAATCCAATTCGCAGGAATATAGGTCCTCAATGACTTGAACACAAGACTACAAGCTACAACAACTCCCAACCAGTTAATCTAAATGATGGGTGATGTTAAGTGTTAAAGTTATGCCAACACTTGTGAACCTATCCTTGCGAATTTGACAATTAAATAATAATAATATAATAAAATACATTTTAAACTACTATGTATAGTCCTACATTCTGCAGCGTAATTTTGTTCTTATTTCACAGAATAAACTAGCAACTTCAGAATATAAAGATTTCCAAGTTCCAACACGAAAAATCGCAATAAAAAAATCATAAATGAATATAAAGACAATGGTCTCATGTTTTTCCCAAAACTCCAATGTTTCTTATATTCCTTCCGTTAGTTGCCAAAATTACACAGATCAAGGAACCTGTTTATGTCTTAATAACTACTTATTCTCGCCAAATTTGTCCTGAATTATATAGGGGCATTTCTTGAAAGGAAAAAAAAAAAAACATTTTTTAGCGTTGGAAAAAAAATCATTAACTAGGTATTTTTTTTAAAAAAAATCTCTTAACACATCATAAAATAATGAAGTATAATAAGAAGAGCCCGCGCAGAGGCATAAAAAATTATATACTGTATTATATTTAAGGACGGAGGTAATATTTAAGAACTAAAAAACACTCCCATTTGGGACTTAAAAAGAGGCACTCAAGGAGAACCTAATTTCAAGTTTTTGGGATAAAAATAATCTCAGAGAAAAGGATTATAGTTGTTTAGGGGTTAAATAGAAAAGCTTGGAAAGAGAAGAAAACACACAAATCATTGAAGTTGGGGACTTCTCGTCCTACTTAATAGTCACGTTCAAGTTCCAACATGTTTTTCCAGAATTAAAAAAAAAAAAAATTAAATATCATTAGCTAGTTATAATTCAATTTAATATACTTTGTATCCCACGAGAACTAAGTCTACCCCATACTAAATAAGGGTTATAATTGTACATTTGTATGAAAAAAATTAATGAATTGACTTATAAATAGTTAAAAAAAACATCTCTCTCCAACCAAAATAGTAATACCACTTTGGTCCTATTTATAAGTCCATTTTAACTAATTCTCACATACCAAGGAGAGGTAGTTGACACAATGATTATGTGGATAAATTTTCAACTTTGCCCTCATTTATGATTGAGTATATTTTTAACTATTTCTTCTCTCTTTGTCTTTATGAGTATAATTAATATGGGTAAAATTGTCACAATCTCATTTATTACATAAAACTGGACTTATAAATATGACCAAATTTGTTTGGTCAAACTGGACTTATAAATAAGACCAGAGTGGTATATACTTAAGTAAGCCCGTTTGAATGTAGCTTTTGGAGAATAGCTTTTGAGATCTACGAGGTATAAATGACTTTTGGCGAATAGATATTAGATAAAAATGACATTGTTTAGATATTATTATCATAATAACTTTTTCTAGGTCAAATTTATCAAAAATGATATTAGCTTTTTTTATAATTGCATATAAAAGATAAAGTTGTATTTTGAATATTATAAACATTATATTTCATAATAAATACCAAAACTTATAAATTTGTGTACAAAATTAAAATACTTAAAGGTCAGGACTGGCACTGAAAAATACTTCATAATCTTGAAAATTTATTTTAAGATATTGAAAAAATATTTCAGGGTAATGACTGATCTTAAAAAAATATTTCAGGGTACAGACGAGTACTAAAAAAATATTTAATACTGAGATACTGAAAAAATACTTCTTATGGTCTTAAAAATTTATTTTATGATCTTGAAAAAAAATTTCAAGGTACTGACTAATCTTTAAAAAAAATTCAAGGTACTAACGGATAGTAAAAAGATACTTAAGGATATTGAAAAAATTCTTCATGATCTTAAAAAAATATTAGAATATTGAAAAAATATTTCAAGGTAATGATTAATCTTGAAAAAATATTTCAGAGTACTAAAAAAATACTTAAAGATATTGACTGCTACTGAAAAAATACTGATGATGGCAAAAGAGAGAAAAATCAGAAGAAAAATAACTTTTTCCAAAACCTAGGTTTTGATGCAGAATAGCTTCTGACAAAAGTGTTTGGATGACTTATTATAAAACCTAGGTTTTGTTAGAATTTAAGGACAAAATCCCATAGGTTATGAATAAGAAGAATGATGGAAAAGAAGAGGAACAAATAAGAAGGATTGTGTGTGTGGTAAGAAGTCTCACATTGCTTAGGTAGAGAGAGGTTGGAGGGTATATAAGCCCCAACTTTACTCCTACTAATTGGCCCTCGGGCCATCCCACTTTTGTAGAGGGGGGAGGACTTAGGCAATCATTGGTCCACCACACACACGCGCCGCGTTCGGTTCGGTTCGGTCGCGCGCGCCGCCCGCCCGGTTCGTACGGGTGAAATAAAAAATAATTTTTTATTGAATTATTTTTTAAATAAATAATCTTTTTATTTTTGAAATTCGGTTGTGATCCTCCGAAATTTCCAATTCGTTCGCGTCTGTTAGCGCCAACCAGCGGCTGTGTCCGTGCGTCCGTCCGTTCGAGTTCGGCTGCAACAGACGCAAATCGCTTCTGTTCGTTCCGTTCTGGTGTGTCTTTTCGCACGAACCAGTTCGCAGAACAGACAAGTCCATCAGATCATTATTTTCCAAACTCTATAAATAGGGGCCCCTAGTCACAGGAAAAATTACGTTTTCTTCTCTGCATACACTCTTTACGCATATACATTCTGCGTTCCGAAAGCGGACTCGTTGGATTCGCTTGGGCTTCGGGCAAGACGAGCCATCTTCCCGGGGACGATAAATCCGCTCTATCACGGGAGGCAATTGCTCGGTAACCTTCGGCGTCCGTATTGAGGGAGCAAAATTGTCTTAAGGACACAACGTACGTTGGGCCGGATTTCTACATTGTTCATTCGTATTTCGGCGATCTGTGAGTTTGTTTACTGGTTTTTTAATATTGTACAGAAGCATTGTTTGTTATCTATATGATCTATTTAATTAATTCAGATTCTTGGTATGCAATTCTGTTTACTGTATTTCAATTTCTACCTACTCAATATACTAGAAACAACAATCTTAAGACAATTTTATAATTGAAATCATTTTATAGTAATTTAAATCATTACTGATTTCATGTGTTGGTAGTAGTATTGAATTGAATCTGTATTAATTTTTTGTGAATATTATTATTATATTGTTTGTGGATTAATCTGCGTGATTAATCTTAGTTTGTTTTAACAACGAAATGGCAAGTACAAGTACCAATCGATTAACCCGAGTGGTCCTGTTCCAATTCATGGTGAAAAACCTGAAAAGTTCAATGGGAATGACTTTAAAAGATGGCAACAGAAAATGTTTTTCTACTTAACCACATTGAACTTGGCACGGTTTCTCACTGAGGATGCTCCAAAATTGGAAGAAGGACAACCGGCTGACAAAGAGAAGGTTGAACACAAGCGTAAGGAGATGTCACTTGAAGATTTGATTGTAAGGTGAGAATAGAAGAAGACAACAAGATTTACGAAAAGAAACTTGGCGGCAATCCTATAGTTTCAAAGGCCAATATTGTGGAAGATGATCCAAAGCCCAAGAAACGGAAACGCTCTAATGAGGGATCATTCAAACAAGGCCATAACAAAGGCCCTAGCAAAAGCCGAAGTTCAAGGGCAAGTGCTACAATTGTGGGAAGACTGGCCACCGTGCTAAAGATTGTAAGAAGCCAAAGAACCTCAAGAAGAAGAACACCGAAGCCAATATGATTGACAATGCTACTGATATGATTGATAGTATGAGTCTTTCAGGTGGTAATGCAATGTAACTTGGTTGGAAATACCAAGGAATGGTGGGTGGACACCGGTGCCACTAGGCATGTATGTGCAAACAAATGGATGTTCTCTTCTTACACTCCGCGAAGCAAGATGAACAACTATATATGGGAAATTCTTCTACTTCAAAGGTTGAAGGTGTTGGAAAAGTGGTTTTGAAGATGACTTGGAAAGGTCGTGATTCTGGATCCCTCTTAAGCAAGAATGGTTTTAAGCTTGTATTTGTTTCTGATAAGTTTATACTTTCTAGGAATGATATGTATGTTGGAAAAGGTTACCTTAGTGAGGGCATTTTCAAAGTTAATGTAATGACTGTCACCAATAATGGTGCTATTAATAATAATATTACTTCTATCTATATGCTTGAGTCCTCTAATTTATGGCATCAAAGATTAGGACATGTTAATAATAAATCAATTAAAAAATTAATTAATTTAGAATTATTGCCTAAAGTTGATTGTTCAATTAAAGATAAATGTCAAGTATGCATTGAATCAAAATTTTCTAAGTTACCTTTTGCTTCTGTTGAAAGATCAACTGACCTGTTAGATTTAATACATATTGATATATGCGATATGAAATCTATACCATCTAGGGGTAATAAGAAATATTTTATTACATTTATTGATGATTGTAGTAGACATTGCTATGTGTATTTGCTTAATAGTAAAGATGAGGCTATTATTGCTTTTAAACAATATAAAGTTGAAGTTGAAAATCAACTTAACAAGAAAATTAAAATAGTAAGGAGCGATCGTGGGGGAGAATATGATGGCCCCTTCGAGGAATTCTGCATAGAATCGGTATTATACACCGGACAAGCTGCTCCTTATGCTCCGCAATCAAATGGGATTGCGAAAGGAAAAATCGGACATTGAAAGAGATGATGAATGCATTATTAATTGAATCCGGTTTACCACAAAATTTGTGGGGGGAAGCTATTCTAACGACTAACTTTCTGATTAACAAAGTGCCTCATAAAACGATACAAAGCATACCATATGAAATATGGAAAGGAAAGAAACCTTCCTTGACATATTTGAAAGTGTGGGGGTAAGAATCGGACCAAAGACGATGATCTGTGTTTTTATTGGCTATGCACATAATAGCGGTGCATATCGTTTTTGGTTTATAAGTCCGATGTATCAGATATCCATGTGAATACGGTTATTGAGTCAAGGAACGCTAGGTTCTTTGAGAATGTATTTCCGTATAACAAGAATAATGATAATAAAAACACAATGATATCTCATGATTAAGGACGGATGATAATGCGGAAGTGGAGGAACCTAGACGAAGTACTAGGCAAAGGACTTCAACATCCTTTGGGCTGATTTTCGACTTATCTGTTGGAAAATGAGCCTCGAACTTTGGAGAGGCTATGGGTTCTCTGAAGCTCCATTCGGGAAGAGGCTATCAATAGTGAAGTTGATTCTATTCTGTCAAATCACACCTGGGAATTGGTTGACCTTCCTCCGGCAATAAGCCACTAGAAACGAAGTGGATCTTCAAAAAGAAGATGAAAGTAGATGGAACTATTGATAAATACAAAGCTAGGCTAGTAGTAAAAGGCTACGAGACAATGTGAAGGCCTAGACTACTTTGATACCTATTCACTGTTACAAGAATTACATCAATTCGGATGTTAATCACATTAGCGGACTTTAAATGGTTTGGAGTTACATCAAATGGATGTAAAGACAGCCTTCTTGAATGGTGAATTAGAGGAAGAAATTTACCTAGAACAACCTGAGGGATTTGTTGTCTCAGGACAAGAACAAAAAGTTTGTCGCTTAATAAAGTCCCTTTATGGACTTAAACAAGCCCCGAAACAATGGCATGCAAAATTCGATGAAGTTATGTTATCAAATGGATTTAGTATTAATGAATGTGACAAGTGTGTCTACGTTCGAAATACTGTATTGCTTACGTGGTAAGCATGTTGAGTCGGTTTACAAGTAATCCAAATGAGCTTCATTGGAAAGCTATGATAAGGGTTTTGGGTTACTTAAAACAAACTCAAAACTTTGCTTTGCATTATGAAAAATATCCTGCAGTGTTAGAAGGGTATTGTGATGCAAATTGGATCACCAGCTCTAATGACACAAGATCCACAAGTGGATATGTATTCACCCTTGGTAGTGGTGCTGTGTCTTGGAAATCATCCAAACAGACTTGCATTGCAAGATCAACCATGGAAGTAGAATTTATTGCTTTAGATAAAGCTGGTGAAGAAGCTGAATGGCTTCGTAATTTTCTTGAGGACATTCCTAATTGGTCAAAGCGATCACCGCAGTGTGTATACACTTGTGATAGCCAAGCACTATTGGTAGAGCCAAGAATGTCATGTACAACGGAAAGTCTAGACATATACGTCGTAGACATGATACCGATTAGACAACTACTCTCGAATGGAATCATCTCGATTGATTATGTGAAATCAAAGAGAATATAGCGGATCCATTGACTAAAGGGATTCCTAGAGAGTTAGTTAGAAATTTGTCCAAAGGAATGGGTCTAAGGCCGATCCATTGTTGATTGTCGCGGTAACTCTACCTAGTAGAGTGGAGATCCCACAAACTAGGTTCAAAGAGACAACGAAGTCACAATCGATTGTTAACACCGTGGAGTTCTAACTCATACTCATTCCTAGACAAAACAGTGCATATATATAAGGGTAAGTTTTTTAAGCTTGTAATGGTTTCTTAATCTGATGTGTTCAGATGATGTATGTTGACTTACATCACAAGGAATCACCTATGTGAGTGTGAAGTGTGTGCCGCTTCTATGAGAATTTAAAACGGCCAATTCTCTAGAACACTCGCGAACCGAGCGGTGTCCAAGGCCAAAACGAACACAGCATGAGAACCAACGATGCTAGAGGAGCAACTGTGTAACTCCTATTGTCTCGGTATACACTAAAAGGTCAACGGTTCAAGACAGCACGTCCACTGATTAGGCGGTATATCCGATAGGTTTTACTAGAGAAGGTTCAAAGGAAACCCCTACCTTTCTCGATGCGGTTGTTTCTCGTAGAGGAACCGCACTTTGCATACATACTCATTTGCATTTGGTCATGATGGAATTACTTCTTATCCATGTGGGGATTGTTAGAATTTAAGGACAAAATCCCATAGGTTATGAATAAGAAGAAGGATGGAAAAGAAGAGGAACAAATAAGAAGGATTGTGTGTGTGGTAAGAAATCCCACATTGCTTAGGTAGAGAGAGGTTGGAGGGTATATAAGCCCCAACCTTGCTCCTACTAATTGGCCCTTGGGCCATCCCACTTTGTAGAGGGGGAGGACTTAGGCAACCATTGGTCCACCACACACACGCGCCGCCGCCGCCCGTCCGTCTGGTTCGGTTCGGTCGGTCGCGCGCGCCGCCCGCCGGTTCGTACGGGTGAAATAAAAATAATTTTTATTGAATTATTTTTAAATAAATAATCTTTTCATTTTGAAATTCGGTTGTGATCCTCCGAAATTTCCAATTCGTTCGCGCGTCTGTTAGCGCCAACCAGCGGCTGTGTCCGTGCGTCCGTCCGTTCGAGTTGGTACAATGACGCAAATCGCTTCTGTTCGTTCCGTTCTGGTGTGTCTTTTCGCACGAACCAGTTCGCAGAACAGACAAGTCCATCAGATCATTGTTTTCCAAACTCTATAAATAGGGGCCCCTAGTCACAGGAAAAATTACGTTTTTCTTCTCTGCATACACTCTTTCTGCATATACATTCTGTGCGTTCCGAAAGCAGACTCGTTGGATTCGCTTGGGCTTCAGGCAAGACAGAGCCATCTTCCTGGGGACGATAAATCCGCTCTATCACGGGAGGCAATTGCTCGGTAACCTTCGGCGTCCGTATTGAGGAGCAAAATTGTCTTAAGGACACAACGTACGTTGGGCCCGGATTTCTACATTGTTCATTCGTATTTCGGAAGTCCTGTGAGTTTGTTTACTGGTTTTTTAATATTGTACAGAAGCATTGTTTGTTATCTATATGATCTATTTAATTAATTCAGATTCTTGGTATGCAATTCTGTTTACTGTATTTCAATTTCTACCTACTCAGTATACTAGAAACAACAGGTTTTAATGCAAAATAACTTTTGAAAAAAACTTAGGGCTGTTTGGTAGACTTGTGACAAAACCTAGGTTTTATAGAACCTCCAAACAGGCAAGTGAGAAGCACTTTTGATTACCTCTCAAGGAAGTCGAGTCTTGGAGGTGAGGGCGATCCACTTTCACTCTGTTCATCAAAATCCTTCTTACACGCTAGACGCCACCCACATCCCATTACTTTCAAATCATGGAGACCATTCATGATGTTGGTTGCTGGAAAATCGAGTGTCAAATCAAGTTGGCTGCCTTCTCCACTTGCATGCTGCCTACAGTCTTTTGCTTCGAAAGGATAAAATCCAACATAAACTCGACAATCATGCATATAATGAGCCGGAGTACCATTTATTTTTGTTTTATTGGGATGGCAAGTATCTGCTTTGAACTTCCAATCTACCGAGAAAGCTTGCCATGCTTGAGATAAGAATTGAAAAACAACGCATACAGCAATTCCCCAGCGTTCTTCATTGGAATCTGCAACAACGTTGGAAGATATGTCTACTGTTATGGTTACAAATTCACCTGACGTATCCTTACCCCAAAAATATTCCCACCGTTCAAACCATGTTGGGATTCTTGTCCACAATTGGAAGTCATAGAAAAGGTGAATGGGGCCCTGCACAACACCAGGAAGCTGAATCAAAACTATGGTCTGAGGAGCTTTATATATTAACAAATGTTTAACAGCAAATAGTTAGATTCTTCACATATAAAATTGAGCATATGATGATTTTTACAGGCTAAATTCTTTGGTTATAATTGGGAAAATCAATCTTTTGGTACTTTAACTTTTAATTAAACTATAACTCAATCCCTTAAGTATGCTCCGGTGCAACTTTTGAGTCAGCTGTAACTTAATTCCTAATCTTTTCACATTTAATAATTAATCCTTTTCATATTTAATATGTTGAGTCATTAATTTGCCTCATACCAGAACTTGGGGGGTCTTTATCCACGTTTGAGATTATATACCATTGAGAGATAATACAATGGATTAAATGCTAGCTAACTAACTTGAGCAAGTTTCTCATAGCCATGTCTGAGCTTCAATTCGAAACAGACCTTCCTTATTCAAA
Source organism: Acacia pycnantha (assembly GCA_025563575.1). Classification (NCBI taxonomy): domain Eukaryota; kingdom Viridiplantae; phylum Streptophyta; class Magnoliopsida; order Fabales; family Fabaceae; genus Acacia; species Acacia pycnantha. Next base: position 1,934,173 of record JAMWYP010000068.1, on the reverse strand, counting down.
CCAGAACCGCGTACAAGTCATTGCCTTCATATATGAATACAGAGTCCACACTAGTGAAAATTATATTTGATTCTGGGGGTTGAGAAAGAAAGAAGGAAGAAGCTTTCCGGAAGCACCCCTCCAACTTCCTCGCCAAGGTTAAGGAACCGGGTTGCTTTCTTAACCCCAGCCGGACAGGGGAGAAATCAAACCTGATGCATTTTTTCCCAAATTTTTTTATCAATTAAGCATGCTTAGTTGGAAGCCTGTGATGGTTATAGCTCGTTTAAGGGATTTTTATACGAATTCAAATGGAAAAGCTGCCAAGCAGATCATATATTACTGACATTCATCATAAAAGCTTATTGATAGCAGCGATTACAGGAAACGTTCAAATGAAATGCAACAGAAAAAGCGGAAAAGTGGGGAAGGAAGGTCCAGACTGAAGAGAGAGAAGAATCACACTAATATTCCACACCCTAGTTGTTCTTCTTATCCTGTGCTATATGGGGTTGGCTACGGTCCTCTTCCCTTCCCATCCACTTCCCATCCTCTTCCTCATCTCAGTCGTTGGATTGAAATTTTAACCGTTCAGATCTAATATTATATAAAAGTATTATTTTTATATTTTTTTTAATAATTTAATATTTTTTTAATATAAAACTAATATTTTTATAAAAGATTAAATTTAAACCGTTCAGATTTCAATCTAGTGGCTGAGATTGAGAAGAGGATGGGAAGTGGATGGGAAGGGAAGAGGATGGAAGCCACACACGTGCTATATAGCCTCAGTTTCCTCCAATTCCCGTAGCTTCCTGGAGGGCTTCCTTATGTGTTTGCTACGCCTAGAAGAATGAAATTTCATGAGCACACGATGGATTAAAGTGGGATTATCTGGTGGTAGCACCAAACGATCTTTCTATAACAAATCATCATGGCGAATATGAAAATATGACTCAGTGGCTGGGTCAAGATGAATTTTCTCCTTGTGCTCGGTAATCCATTGTGAGGACTGAACCTGCTCATACAAATAATCCATAAATGGATCAGAGACCGTGGATAACGCCATGTAATCCATGCGAGACAACGCGTCCGCTGCTTGGTTGTATTTGCCGGATTTATATTCAATAGTGAAATTATATCCCAACAACTTTGGAAGACAAGCCTCCTGCTCGGGTGTTTGTATCGACTGCTCAAGGTGTTTCAAGCTTGAGTGGTCAATTCGGATAACAAAAGGATGGCCGAATAAATAATGCCGAAATTTAGAGATCGAAGCTGTGATAACATAGAGTTCCCATACATATGTAGACTGCGAACGCAAACGAGGAGAGAGCTTTTTGTAGAAAAAAGAAATGGGATGATTATCTTGACTTAAGACAGCTCCAATGCCCACACCAAATGCATCAGTTTCTAAGACAAATGGTTTACCAAAATCAGGTAAAGCCAATACTGGGGCACTACTGAGAACAACCTTCAAATTTTGAAAAGCAAGCTGAGTTTCTAGCTTCTAGTGGAAGCGATCCTTGCCAAGTAAATCAGTCAGTGGTGCAGCGATCTGATGAACACTATTTATGCAATGTTTTCCTGTATCCTATGATTGAATTGTGTGGTAAACATAAGCTTAATTGCATTTAATCCGAGCAAAAAGACATTAATTCATTATATGGGGAACTTAAGGATGAAGTTTATAAACATGAATAAATCACATACGCATCCTAAACATGTGCTGAGAAAAAGATCGTGTTTTGAGATTTTGTGTGAAAGGCGCACAGCATGGCCGATACAATGCTATAGCATTAGGACAGCCTCCTCGAAGCGCAATACAATGCATCCCCTGAAGCTATAGCAGAGTAAGTGAAGCAATGCTATGCGACATTTGTTCTGATCTTTTGTCAAGGTTATTTCAGGAAACAAAGAGCAGATTGGTAAACGGTCAGATTGCTGACGTATTGGAATAAAAGATGCGGAATATCAAAACTAAAGATTTGAAGAATCCCGCGATATCAGCAGAATCAATCTACCGAGATTTGGAAGGAAAGATATGATTGGACCTCAACAAATTAGTAAAGGCCCAGTTCGTCGAACGTACACAGTAAGTAATCCCGGCTATATAAGGAAAAAGAGCCAACCCTAAAGTGGTCAAAGTTTTTTTGAGAGTAAAAGACCACCCCTTATGGCCAAAATCAACAGGAGAGTGAGAGAAGTTACAAAGTACGAGACATTCAAGAGAACCCAGCATCCTTCCTTACAAGTGAGGCGGAGATAAGAAGACGTGGAGCTGTGACGTGACAAGGCTTCTTCCATGCCATCAAACCTCCATCAAACTTTATGTTTTTGCTTTCATTTATTTTAGTTAATCTTTTGATCTTCTGATGTACTCTGTTTAGTGTTTCCCTCATCAGTCATGAACTAAACTTTCTTTTGCTAAGCGAGGATGATGTTCTAAGTGTGGAATGAACCCAGTTGCTAGTTTTAATTCAATACATTCAGTTTTCTTATCAATGATTTAATTTCTTGTCGATTAGCGAGAGCTAAGGACTAGATCAGTGGCTTCGGTTTACCGAGAGGGAGTCGAGGTTAGACCTCTGAGAAACAGTGATCGCTAGGCAGGCTAGTTTGGCCATTGAAGATGTCGAAGAAATGGTGTCGGCGAATAATCAAGCTACAGCCATTGCACTTAGCACGGAGGTCAGGCGTTGAACCAGGACATCCCATTTCAGATCTGGTTTAAGGCCCCCCAAGTAACAATCAAGCAACGACGTTTCCAGTAACTCCTCGGCTCGATTAGCAAGAGCCAAAAACTTGACGTTGTAGTCAGAGAGAACACCACCCACACTCAATTGTGTTAAGTTAAATAAGGATGACCGAGCAAAGTCGAATTGAGATGGTCCATAGTGGACCTCAATGACTTTGGCCAGAGCAAGTCAAGTGGGAATGCGGTATGCCTTATCCATCATCTGAAACCATGGTAATACATCACCATCGAAATGAACTGAGGCGATGATCAAGCGTAGCGGGTCGGAAATCTCATAGTATTTAAAATACTGCTCTGCTTTAAAGAGCCAAAACTTAACGCATTTGTGCCATCGAAACGTGGGAAATCCATCTTAACAGATCATGGGGCTAACGGAGTTTGATCGAAAAAGTAAATCCAGGAGGTCGAGATGAAGAATAGCCGATGTGACTCGAGGTGGAAAGTTTGTCTAGACGTTTAGTAATGTCCCACATGGAACCCGCCATGAGCTTGAGTACTGAGTCCAACTGGTCGAAACGATGGTCCATTGGAGCTAAACGATCTTGAGCTTCGTCGATGAAATCGGAGTTGCATTTCATTTCCGTTTGAAGTTCCTTCAGGCGAGTGTTTTCCGCCATGAGGGGGAGCTCGATGAAAGCACCAAAATGTGATGGTTATAGCTCGTTTAAGAGATTTTTATACGAATTCAAATGGAACAGATGCCAAGGAAATCATATATTACTGACATTCATCATAAAAGCTTATTGATAGCAGCGATTATAGGAAACATTCAAATGAAATGCAACAGAAAAGCAGAAAAGTCGGGAAGGAAGCTCCAGACTGAAAAGATAGAAGAATCACACTAATATTCCACACCCCAGTCGTTCTTCTTATCATGTGCTATATAGCCTCAACTTCCTCCAATTCCCATAGATTCTTGGAGGGCTTCCTTATGCGTTTGCTACGCCTAGGCCCAGTATCATCTCTATTCTCAGTCCTCAGGCCCATTGTACTTGGGTCCATAACAAAGTCCCAATTGTAATATTTAGCGGTGTTAAGTAATATTTTTTTGCCACATAGGATATTGATGACTCAACAAATTAAATATGATTAGGTTATATTATTAAAAGATAAAAAGATTAGGAAATCAGTTATAGGCATTGTTGTTAAACTCGCGAGTTGACTCTCCGAGTTTACCGTTTTTACGTTCCTACCTTACTAAATCGAGTTAAGTCTCTAGTAAAATCGTGTCAGCTGTAAACTCAGATAAACTCATGAGTTTACACACCAAATTTAATGTTTTTATGTTTGTAGCTTACAAAATTTTGTTATTTTTTTTCAATTTTGTCTTCCTCAGCGGCTTTATATATAAATTTTATAGAAATTTCTTTATTAAATATAATAAATTATGAATGTTGACATATTTAATTTCAATTATTTGGATTAAAAATATATTTAAATCAAATTATTGTCATTTTTATGTTTAAATTATTTAATTATACACTGTTAATAAATATTTAATGATAAAAGTAAACTCTTACGAGTTTACCGATTCGAGTTTATATCACTATCACGAGTTTGCTTAGACTCGTGAGTTTGACAACCTTGGTTATAGACGAATCAAAAGTCCACTGATTGAGTTTTACCGAATTATAGTTGAAAAATTAAGTTAAGCATGAGTTAAAACTTGAAGGACCAAAAATTTAATTTTCTCTTCATAATTTTAAATGGAAAGAATAAATAAAAATTATAAGAAATAAATTAGAGAAAAAAGAGATAAAAACCTCTGGAGCACAAGATGCATAAAGATGTCCTAGAGCGTATGTGGGTTCCAACAAGCCACAGTTGCTTGCAGATATAATTAAATTTGGAGGAAGCTCGGGTATTGACTTCAGTCTGCTGCACAATGTCAAGTCTAAGCATTTGAGATTTGTCAAATGAATTATAGATTGAGGAATTTCCGTGATATCAGTGCCCCTCACATCAAGGAAGTATAGACTTTCCATATTTCTCCCAAACTCAGGAAGCTTCTCAAGCACAACGCAATCCATAAGAATGAACTCTTGTAGATTATTCGTTTCCAATTTTGTGGGAAGAAATTCAAGTCTTTTACACTTCTTCAAACTCGACTTAACCAGCTTCCTCAATTGCCCAACAGATTCATGAACCCGGACAAGCTTTCTGCATCTATTGAGCAACAACTCCTCAAGGTTTGGTGTACCACTGAAATCTGGGGTCTCACTTAGAGATTCAGAGCCACTCATATTAATGATCCTCAGCTTATTCAAAACCTGATCGACAAATAAGACATAAAAAACAGAATGAGTCAGTATTCTCAAAGTAAAGAAGTAACATTTAATTCGAGTCAGTATTATTCAAGATTGTGGATAGTTAAACTATACCGGATTTCCTTCCCATAGTTTCTGGATATTGTTATTGCACAATTGAAGGCTTTCAAGATTGCATAATTTTTCTATTGATGGCAGACAATCCTTAGCATAATCATCCCATCTCAGAAATTTCAATGCAGTTGGAAGAGACTCGAGCTTTTTCGAAAGATGCACGTTACTCATGTCCAGCAATCTAAGATTTATCATCTTTGAAAAGCAGTTAGGGTCCCAATCCGCTTTAAAACCTTGTTGTGTCTTCAAAACTATACTTTGAACGTGTTTGGTTCCCTAATGTACATGTACAAATTTCAAACATGATGAAAGATAATATGATATATTAAGCAAATAAAGCAATATATAAAATATCTTCAGCACACTCTTTTTCTATAACTTCAGCTTGCTCGGAAAAAGGGATTTACCTTATTTTCTTTCAATACAAGATCGATATCCTCTAATGACCACAATCTGTTGCGTCCACCAGCATTAGTTGGAGATTTATGAAAAACAATGTCCCTTCCCATCTTTTGAAGCAAATCATGCATATGTAAGTATTCTTTTGAAGCCTCCTGAAGCAACCAATCATACAAATACGTTGGCAAAAAAATGTCCTTTCTCATACTTTGAATCCTACCAAGCATATCCTGATCTTCCTTTGCATTTTGCCACAAATCTGAATTTGAATGGGTGACATTTAGCATAGATTTTTCAATTAGAACTTCAATTCCACTTGTTGAATGAGGATCACATAATTCCAATATATTTGTCACCTTGAATTTGGGATCCCAGTTAAAAAAACATGCAATATCTAAAAATATTCTTTTGTACTCTTCATCTTCTAGCCCATCATAACTTATTCGAAGTGGGCCAGAGATATCAGTGGCTGAATTTTGCCTTTTCTGATGTGTTTCTCCATTCATTTTGATATTTCTTGCAAAGAAATGACCCCAAGACTTTAAGCACCAGAGGGAGCCCACGTGAATATTCAATTACCTCTTTTGACAAATCCAAATAACCGTCTTCAGGCTCATACTTTTTAAAAGCTACCAGGCGTAAGAGCTTAAGCGATTCATCATAATGTAATCTTCCAACTTCATACTGTTCATACAATGTCAACAATGTTTTGTCTGTAGTAGTTATTAATATTTTGCTCCCTACGCCAAACCATTCCTTATTTCCAGCTAAATTCTCTAACTGGCTTCTTTCGCTGACATCATCGAGAATAATAAGAACCTTTTTATGGCCTAAAAATTTTCTTATTATCTTTGCACCTTCAGAAAAAACATCTATATCGAGTTCTCCAAATCCAAGCTCAGAAAGAAACTTCTTTTGTAAAGAAACTATGCCAACCCTTTCTGAATCCTCCCTTACATTGTCAAGAAAACAAGTGGCATCAAATTTGCTATGGATTTCATCATAAACAAGTCGAGCAAGAGTTGTCTTGCCTATGCCACTCTCGCCCCATATTCCTATGAAGCATGTATCATTCAATTCCATCTTTAAAAGGGATATTATCCTATCAACCTTTAATCGAATGTCTCCAACTAAATGTGTAACATTAGACGGCATCTCAAGGAGTGTTTCTTTTTTATTAACTTGAACTTCATTCTCCTCCATCCTTGTACACACTTGTTCTGCTAAAGGATGAAAAATGATTATTTTGTTCCAAATCATATCTATTAGGGCTTTTCTATAGAGAACTAATGAAAATAAAATTTCTTTATCTATTATATAGCATGCCTATGTTATTGTTTTAACTGTGATGACATACAGACTGAAATATTTCTAGAAATGATTATAATGGTAATTATTTGCCTAAACATATGTATGCATGTGTGGATGTATGCATGTATGTATGTATGTATGTATGTATGTATGTATGTATGTGTGTGTGTGTGTGTGTGTGTGGATGTATGTATGTATGTATGTATTGCATGCATGCAATGGCGGAGTCAGGATTTTATATTTGTATCCGCAAAATTAGTGGGGGAATTCAGGGGTTCAAGGGCAGCGCCCCCGAATTTTTTTTAAGGAATATTTTAAAAACATTAAGAAACAAAAGAATATAAACAAAAAATGAAAAGAAAACTTCAACTTAACATAAAATAATAATAATCAAGAGTCAACTAAGCTATTACCACTACAAAAAAAGTCATGTTTTGCGGCGGAACTTTTCCGTCGCAAAACATGCATTTTCCGTCGCAAAAATGGTTTGCGGCGGAATTTGCGATGGAAAACAGTCCGTCGCAAAATTCTCCTCACAAACCATTTTTGCGACGGAAAAAATCATTTTTCCGTCGCAAAAATGAATTTTGCGACGGCAAAACATATCCCTCGCAAAATGCAGAATTTTGCGAGGGAAAATATGTTCCCTCGCAAAATCCAAACTTTTGCGAGGGAAAGCTTGTCCCTCGCAAAATTCCGGATTTTTGCGAGGGAACATTTGTCCTCGCAAAATTCAGGATTTTTGCGAGGAACAACTTATCCCTCGCAAAACTTTGGATTTTTGCGAGGGACAACCTTTCCCTCGCAAAAGTCCTGAATTTTGCGAGGGACAAATGTTCCCTCGCAAAAATCCGGAATTTTGCGAGGGAAAGCTTGTCCCTCGCAAAAATCCAATTTATTTTAAAAAAAAATAATAATAAATAAGCAGAAAAAATTATAAAAAATTAGAAAATAAATAGACTTGTATATCATAAAAAGTAACAGTATTAAGAGTTTACAAATCAAAAACAAAATATTATAAATTATAATGTTGTGGCCAAAATGAAAAAAAAGAAAAAAAAAATCTAAACAGCAGCATTCTGATCATCGTTGTGAGTGCCAAAGCTTAGATCCACATTGACTATGTTTTCTAATTCAGCCACTAGTGATTTCCATATATGGCCATAGCATCCTAAACAGAGATAAAACAAATGTAAAGAACCCAAAATTAATAATAACCACGGGAAGAATTGATAAATAATTTTCATTGATTCATTTGGTGCCGTTCTGGGGTAGGTAAAGGTGTTGACTGCATAAAAAAAACAAAAAAGAGAAGTGCAAAAAGCATGTAATAGCTTTAGCTATATTTTTTTCCCCCGCGGAGGGGGAATCAGTTGCATGAGGGTACTTCCACTAATGCTTTCACCAATAGCTCCATCCTGAAATACTTCTGTACTTTCTACAAGCTTCAAACAAAACTCCAAGGATACAAACATAAATTGAAAGGAAGAGACAAGAAATCTGAAAGGAATTAACAACACACCTTTGATGTCTCTCTCCAGCTTCCTTGAGCCAGTCAAAGTATTCACATGTGCTGAAACTGAATTCTTTTTCATAGATGCACCACCAAGTTCATACACAATACTCATGCCTTGAGAGGCCAGTTCTTAGGTGAGTTCATTTTGCTCACCAAGTAGGTGAGAGAAAGCCTCCTGCATTCACATGATAATGATTAAATTAACACTCCAAGTTCCTTTATGCAGCTACAGAAAGGATATGGTACAAGAAAATAGGAATATTCTATGCATACAGAAAGAATTTCCTGATTTCACAATGAGGAATAGCCCATCATATTAACAAAGAAAGTATCACATCACGATTCACAATAACAACAAGCATAATAGGACATCTCAAAAGGGTAACAACAGAATGAGCAACTTCAAGTTTCAACTAAAGCATAATTTTCGTACTTGTCAGCTTTCCAAAACATTGCGCAACCATCAACTGTGTTTCCAGTACGTCTCTGCAACCCATTTTCATATGTCATTAGCTCTTCAATTGTTGCTATTCTTGATCATTTGGTGAATAGATTACTAATTATAAAGCACTCAAGAATGCCTCTTGAATCAGCATGTTCTGATGATCTTATCTCATCAGGTCAACCAAGGCAGGTAGTCCAAAATATGTTCAGGCAGTTCATACTTGGTGGAACTCACAAGACATTCTGAAAGTTTATCCTATATATGTATATAGCAGAGATTATCATCGATGTTACAGGACTTGCCAAGCAACATATATGATAACCAATTAAAATGACCCCCTGATAATTATATATTATGCAATAAAGAACCCCACACAAACCCTAACTTCTGAAGTTCTATACACAAAAAAGGGTAAGAAAAATTATCTTTGCATCCAGTTATTATGATATGATAATAATCTGACAAAGAATCTGCAAAGCAACACAAGAGACTTACTTGGCCTAGTTTAACCTCTCCTCTGCTTGGGTTATATATAAAGCACATGGATGTTACCGACTAGTAGTCTTCTTGAGTCAGATTTACACATCTGCCTGTAAAGTATAAGTTAGAAGCACAAAGGATGCTTGATGTGAATGATGCAATTTGATTATTCGAATTTAGATCCACAAGGCTACAAGAACAAGCAGGACTAGTACCTCAGCTTCAGAAATTGTTTAGTTTCCACAAGCCATGGCATGCAGCAATAAGTAATCAGTATTCATAGACATTCACACACCCATAGTCTACAGCTATTGGGATAAAAAAACCTCTTTCATCACATGCACTGGACTTAGGAGCCTGCCATCAAGGACTACATAAGCATCTAGCTAAAATTTTCAGCTCTTAGACCAGTTAATTTTGGAACTTCAAAGTAATTTAGCATAAATATTATTGTCCTAGGGTTTGGAGAAGCAAACAACATCCAACATTTGCTCCTTTTTTTGGTGAGGTGGGGAAAGAATGTGCTAATAGTTCCTCTAATCCATTTATCCCTTTATTCTCTAAAAATGTTTCCTATGCAACTACATGCTATTAGAGGCCCACATATTTTGAACAAAAAAATATAAAATTGAATGTAACAATAACGTGTTGTAGACTTGTGGCAAACCAAAAGTTTAAAAAAATAAATAAAATTGAAGAGGTATGAAAAACGTTCCATGCGTGATCATTTGCGCAAGACTGTATCCAAGAAGTTTAATTGACAACTCAAAAGAATATGGGATATATGAAATTTCTTGTGGATTACATTGAGATTTAAGAAGCATGTTATTGAATCAAAAAATAAGAAGCATGTAATTGTGGCAATGATTTTGAGGAGAAAACCCCACCGAAAAATTACTACTACTATAATAATATTGTATGTTGTCGTCTCCTTAAGGCAATGATAGCAGCTCAAAACTGAACTCAAATTTAGAAAAATGCTATGAATAATATTAGAGCACATTAACAGTAGAAGAAGGTTCAGAAATATAAATTACATGTGCGATGAAAAAAATACCAATGCTATACAGTATACTCTAAATCACTGATGAATATCTTACTAGTTACTTCTACCACTCTACCAACCATAACAAAATTACTCAAACAGCTAACAAGAAAGGGGCCAAAAACAGGGGAGGAAATGGGAGAAATAAGCATCTAGGAAATAGGAGAAATAAGCAAATTGAAAATAGGAGAAATAAGCACTGGTGATAAAATCGACGGATCCTGGCAGAAGTGGAGTAGGGCATGCGACGACCGACGAGTTCTGGTCTGGGTCAGTAGGAAGCATCGAAGCACAAGCAGAGAACAATGAGCCCACGAACCGGAGTGGATCAATCAACGAGGAGGGCGACCGGCGAATCGGCGACGGAGGACGGCGACGCCGCGAGTGGAGGAGGCAGCTGCTAATTTGGGTTTTAGGGTTTGGGAAGTAAAAGGCAGCGACAATGAATCACAATGGAGGAGAATGAAATTTCGAATGGAATGACTGATGAATATGCCCGATGGTTTCAGTTTTTTTCTTGTTTTTCTATTTTTTTATATTTTTTTGCAAACTAAACATGTTAGGTTTGCGAGGGAAAGTTGGTTCCCTCGCAAAAATGAGTAATTTTGCGAGGGATCGGTGGTTCCCTCGCAAAATTCACTAACTTTTGCGAGGGAAACAACGTTCCCTCGCAAAAATGAGTAATTTTGCGAGGGATCGTTGGTTCCCTCACAAAATTCACTAAATTTTGCGAGGGAACAAACGTTCCCTCGCAAAATTACTCATTTTTGCGAGGGAACGTTTTTTCCCTCGCAAAAGATAGTGAATTTTGCGAGGGAACCTATGTCCCTCGCAAATTTGGGTCATTTTGCGAGGGAAAAATTTTTTCCTCGCAAATTCCGCCGCAAATATGACTTTTTCCAGTAGTGTACAAACAGAACGATTACAAAAGTATTATTTGATTCATCATTCTTTAAAAATATTGTATTATATCTTCATCATTAATCTTATCAAATATATCACGTTCAACACAAGTTAGCAAGCATGAGTTAAATCAATCATCACGATTGTGCAACTTATTCTTAACCAAAGTTATTGCAAGAAAAAAAAAAATCACTTTCGTTTTTTTTAATATATGTATAAGCAGTGAAAGATACCTGGAGTTCACACATTATCCTACATATTGTCAGATTGGGTTCTCAGCCTTTTGCAGTTTGATAAACAATAATACATATAGTATGGCATCTTAAGCTCTTATAGTATTGCCTGATTTCACTTTGCATCTAACCTTGATTTTAAGAACGTTTAAAGAACAAAAGTGATTTAGCTGCAGCACATATTCTTTTATTAACATTTCCCCCTTCATTACCAGTTTATTAACACCGAAATGGAAGGCCTATTTTCCTTATCAATGACAAGATACCCACAGGCAAGCAATTTTCCGGAACTCATGTGTAAAGACGCCTCATCATTTTTATAAGCAAATAATTTCAACAGCCAAGTTTTTGTAAACAAGCTATTTCTGATAAGTGCTAAAGCAGACCTAAAATACAATTACATAGTAGCTAGATGGGGGAACCATAGTTCTTTACCTAACATAATGAATTCAGAAACTAGTAAAAGGGTGAAGAAGATGAAACTCTTTACTGCTGGACAAACATGACACTGATACTAGTTACTCATCAGAAATTTAGCACAGAACATGACCTCTGCTCAGGAAAGAAAAGAGCAAGGAAACAAAAGTGATACAAATAAAAATCAGTGATGATGAATTAATATATGATGTCCAGACTCAATGTCAACTTAAATCCCTTTTATTTTCTTTTCCTCCTCTTTCATTTTCTCAAAAAGCGCACAGATCAATTTAGCTAGCTCTTCACTCTAATGACGCCAAAACAAAAAGGTTATCTCATAGGAAATGGTTGAAATCTTGTTAGAAGCAAAGCCCTCTCAATTGAAACTTAAATCAACTATGAAATGACAAACCGAAAGAAAATAAAAACCCGTAGAAGCCAAAAGCAAGAACAACAAAGCAAAATCACCAAACTTGTAACAAAATCTAAGAAGAATGACCAAGTATTTAACAAAAGAACTAAAAAGAGAACAAGGAACATATAGTGGCGAATGTGAGGGAAGGAGTGAGCGTGGCAGAGAACATGCCAGAAGTAAAAGCAATTGACGGCCCAAAGCAAAGGAAGCAGTGCGAAACTGAACTTGTAAAATTTGCGAGCATAGTTGAGTGCATCTTTCTTGGAGAACCCAAGTGGACCATCGATAGTCGGCCAGAGAGGTACTGAAGACGATAATAATTCCTGATTGGAGTAGGGTTTGTGTCTGCACCTTCGGACACTTGCCCCAGTGTGGCTCCGCCACTACATGCATGCATGTGTATGTATGTATGTATGCATGCATGTATGTATTGCATGCATGCATGTGTGTGTATATATGTGAGTTTTGTTTTCACATTGCCAAATGGATTTTATGATAATTTTAAATAATAAATAATGCACCAAAGACACATGACCATGCAAAATTCAGCAAATAATGTTTATTTTACTTACTATAACAATCAATTGGTGAAAACTCAAATAGATATTGATCATCATCATCATCTAAAATTTGTGTTACATAAATATATTATGAAGGTTGTGGAGCTGACAACAAACTATAATCAATATGTAATTTGGAGAATAATGCAATTTTAATTTGAAAAACTCAAACTAGTAGTGATAGAGGAAGAGCGCATGTGGAAATTGAAATATATATGTGATGTATCAAAAGTTACATGCATATAAAAATTGGTGAAAATTGTAGTATATTGAAGGTATTGGGTTGAATATAGTGTACCTGGATTATTATTAATTATTTCAAGAGCTTTGACAAATGGGACTTGGGGTGTGACTGCGTCAATGTCATCCCGATTGATTGGGCTATTTCTTGCTCTCTTTGTGTATATAAAGGCAGTTGAGCTCTGCAAGTTAATTGTTGTAATAAATTAAACATGATCAACAAAAAAGGCCACCGACACTATATATATAGAGTATTTTACCAAACGTAAAAAATATGTACTTACTGAGGCAAAATTGTCGTCCCCCATCAAACCTCTTTTTTTATTAACGACTATTTATTTCTCCTCCATCCTTGTACCCACTTGTTCTGCTGAAGGACAATAAATAGTTATTTTGTTCTAAATCATATCTATTAGGGCTTCTCTACAAAGAATTATTGAAAATGAAATTTTCTTACCTATTATATATAACATGCCTATGTTATTGTTTTAATTGTGATGACATACAAACTGAAATGCGGACTGAAATATTTCTAGAAATTATTCTAACGGTAATCATTTTCCTATATATATATAGGAAAATGAATGTGAAAAAAAAAACTATATATATATATATATATATATATAAATATATATTCACATTGCCAAATGGATCTTATGATCATTTTAAATAATAAATCAAGCTCCAAAGACATCTGACCATGCAAAATTCAGCAAAATAATCTTTATTTTACTTACTATAATAATCACCTGATGAAAACTCAAATAGATATTGATCATCATTGTAATACCCTAAAAATCTATATTATAATTTGGTAAAATTATACCTATAAAAAATAGGTGAATATGGGGTATCAAATGTTAAGATATAATTATCTTATTTTCGAAGGAAAAATCTCTTGGAAATTAGAGAATTTAAGGGCCAAAGTGCCAAATGACCAAAATGCCCCTAAGGGACATAAATGATTTAGGAAAATTGTGAAAAATCCTAAAAGTCAGTAAAATAATTATTTGAATAATGAGAGTATGTTATCTCTAATTAGGGTAATTTGATAAATTACAAACTTGGAGAAATGAAATAAGAATGCTCAAAAAGCATTAAAATGACTAAATTACCCTTGTAATTATCAAATAATATAAGAGGCATGGAAATGCTAAGGTTAATGCAAGGATATGAAAGTAATAAGGTGTTCAAAGTAAGAAAATTATCAAAAAGTGATAATAAGGTAATTAGATAATTATTAGCTAATTACTTAAGTCTGAGCAAAAGAAATTATGAAATAATTATGTAAAACTCAAAAAATTAGTAGAAATTGTCTTAAAATTAATAAAAATATATTTACTAATTAATTGGAAATTTTGGAGAAAAATAGTTGAGTTTAGGTATTTTTAGACCTAAATACAAGAATGGACCAATTAGGTAATTTTGTGGAAATTTTGGAAAAATTAAATAAATAAATCATTAAATAATTAATTAAATAAAAAATAAATATTTATTAATTATAATTATGGGGCAGCCGAAAATTTAAGGAAAAATGAAGATAAGATCACATGTTTAAAATTTTGCAACTTGCATAATAAAATATATTATAATTAATTAAAGTGAAAAAGTGGTGAATAGTAATTTAGGAATTAAGAAACGGATCCTATCTGGAGATCTAGGAATAGGAATTTCAAAGTCAAGGTAAAATATTGATCGGTGAGTTTTTACCTTTAAGTGACCTCTTCCTAAGTTAATTAGAGGTCGTTTGTGCATTTTCCTAATAAAACAAAATAGGGAAAAATGCATATAGGCATAATTTTGGAAAAGAGGAAAATAAATTCTAACTCAACATTTAGGAATGGGTTTGAATTTATTTTGACATATTTGGAATCAGTGAATTATTTCGAAGAGATTGATATCTCCGAAACGAATTCGACACGGCGCGTTCGGACACGTTTTCGAGAAACTTCAACTGGACTGTTGGAGACCTATATGGAATCAAAATTTAGGTTAACTTGGACATTTCTACTAAGTGAGAACATGTCTTCAGAGTTGTAAATCCAGAATTTTGTGAATTCTCCGAAATCACGCGAATCGGGTACCGATCGGGCAAAATGGGTTTTTATAACCCAAAATGCCAAACAAAGCCTTATCAAAACCCTATAAATACCCCCCCCCCTCCTTCACAAATTCTCACACCATTCCTTGCTCCTCTTGGCCGAAAAACCTAGAGAGAGAAAGAAGAGAGCAAAGCTCGGAAATCTTGCGGCGAAGCCCCGTAGAATTGTCCTAAATCTTCAACGGGTAAGTCTTTTGGTTTTTAGTCTTTAGTTTTTAGTTTAGTAGTTAGTAGAATTGTTAGTTAGATTTAGAAAGTAGGTGACAAGATTCCTACAAATGTTTTAGAGCCTTGTTTGCGTTGAAAAAATATGCAGAGGTGTAAACATAGTAGGGATCGAGTCGCTGAAAAGTTGTAGTTTTTTTATAGCTCTTTCACAAGTAGTTGTTATAATGTTAGGATAGCCTTTAAATTTCAAGTATGATTTGGGTATCATATGGGAGGGCTATTTTAGTCATTATTTTCGAAAATCATAATTGCGTCGAAGTTCTGGCAAAATTTCGGAAGAAAATTTGCTAGAGTAACGAAGTCTTGCGAAATTCCGCCAATTAGGGGCATAGGGGCAAAATGGTAATTTTTACCTAAAATGCCCGTTATAGTGTCAAATCACTAATGAAAGTGATACTACTCGTAGGACGTCGAAACTCTGATTTGCTGCCGTCACGCTGTCCGACGAGCCGCTGTTGGACGTTTCGCCGTTTTCCGTAAAACGTGCCGTTTCCGTCAAAAGTATCGAAGTACCATCAAACGAAGGTACGTTCGCGGCGTACTGTAACACTGACTCTGATGCTTATAGTTTGCTTATATATGGTACGGATAATTTCATAAGCCATGGGTGGAACTCTGTTCTGGTCATGCACAGTGACTAAGGTAATAAACTTAGATAATCACTTACAGCTTTACGGGTTATAGTAAATATAATACCGTCATAGTTTTCCTAGCGCTACGGACACGACAGTACATCGTGGCACACAATTAAAGTGCAGACAGATAACTTTGCTTGTAGGGCAGTTGTTATTTAATGATCATACATATCATTGCTGTAATCATAGAAATATCTGTTGAACATAAAGTGTTATATAAGCATGAGGTTAACCGTTACCTGAGATCCGATGAACGTTGGATCTCAGCTCTTACTATAGCATCACATCAAGGTCTGGAGAGAGAGACCAAGGACGGAGGATAAGAGTAAGCAGAGCGGACATCACACATGAAGTTGAAGACCGCATGGAGACTCGATCAAGGACGTCTAGTATCTAAACAGATAATGTATTAATCTTTATGAACAGCAGATACGCCATCTGTTATTGTTATAATCAGTTACTCAATGTTTTTAATCCGCCGATGCTCTACTCTGATGTTTTAAAAAAAAAAAAAATTGGCTCTGAAATTGGGATGTTACATTTTATGGTATCAGAGCAGTTTTCCTGGCATGGATCTGACTATGTTATTACGAATAGATTGGTGCCGAAGGCAAGGCTAGTCTACGTGGGTGTGCCATAAGTCGCTGCTAACCCGGTGAGGCCCCATGGTAGACACTTACCCGGCCATTCTGTTCGGTTAACTGAGTTAGATTCTTAAGCCTTTTAAACTCGTAGAATATCTTTGAAAATGAGTACGATATAACACTAGTGATATGTTCTAGAGATGGACGAAATGAGGTCCTTTGCATAAAATATTTAGGGCGAGGAAAGCGTCGATACGTCCGATAATCCTTATATCAACATCCGATAGTCCCGATAACCCCGGTAATGTCACCTACCGACGACAACTTTGATTACCCGGGATCATAGATTTTGAAAATCGGTTCCGACACAAATTCGATAACCTACTCGATAACTCGATAGTCGTCGGTTTGTGCCGAACGATAGTTCTATCCTAGCACAAAGCTTGTAGGTGGAGCTAGGCCACGCCGGACGAAACTCTAAGACCGACGAATAGAAATACATGCGGTATTTGACCAATGTTAAAAATGTCTATCGGAAGGGCCATTACATAATTTCGTATCTTTACGGAGATTGAACTAGATCCACTCCTCATCACTCTCCTCGAAACCGCTCCTGAGTGGAAAGCACAAACGAGCTCCTAGGAGAAGGACTATCTAAAGTTTTCATATACCATTCATCGTCTCAAGTGGCGGGAAACCCACGGTATCTAGGAAAAAGGAATCGTGAATGACCTACGTAAGATAGATAAGGAATGGGAAAACATAGTTGTGATGTTAGATCCACGAGACGTAATATAAAAGCGAGATATAACCAAGTAGGGTTTGTACGTACAGATGATTATAACATCTTAAGCATATCTTGAGTATATATTCGTTATGGATATTTCAAATAACCTTGATAAATTCTGAAATCTCTTATCATTCCAATAACTTTATTTACTCTAAAAGCCTGAAAATCCACATCTTTCATTAGTAGGCAGCAACTTCAACTACCCAGAGAACGGAGGTCTCACACATCAACTCTGAACCTGTACAAAACTTTGATTCTGTGCCCTACCTTGTATCTATGGCTAGAATGCCTTCTCAATCAGGAGAACCTATAGGATCAGATCATTCTTCCGACGATGACAACCGTGAATATTTGCTTTGCACTAAGCTATCAAGATGACTCGAGAATGATTCTTTCTATGAACCAAATCTTCTACAACATGTCCGGATACAAACAAAGAGTTGATCGGTGTCCTACGAACCGAGTATTTGATGGCAGAGCAACGAAGTGATACTAGCAGAGGGACGTATTTCCGGTTCTGGAACAGGTCAAAACGATTTACACACGGAGAAATAGGTGCCCTTACCAGCTGGATGACAGGGTGAAATCAACTTTATACCTTTTCCCCGAGACCGCTTCTGGATGGAGCAGACTAATAAAATCTTAGATGGAGAACGTACAACCAATTTCTACTCTTTCCTAAATCATCTTCAAAGGCTAGTTTTAGACAATATGTAAGCAAGTAGTTATAAATTTAGTTATAAGTTGTAACTACGGATGTTAAAACTAGTTAAATGATATAGTATCTTTTCTATGAACAATGTGTGTTATAGAGGTAATACAAAGCTTGTTCCCTAAAGAATTATTAATCTTAAATAGAAAGACAGATGAAAGATTGGCAAGGAATCGAAGTGCTTGGGGGCCAAGATCAAGATGAAGATGCGGTAGACAACCACTAGTGATGCCAATCCCAAGACAACATCTTGAACACCAAAGTGAGTTGCAAGAGTCAAGGAACGACCGGTTGAGCAAATAACTCGAATGGACAAACCGATAGAGCAAGAGACTCGGCGGGAAAAGTTGAAGGAGCAAACATCTATGAAAGAAAAGCTGAAAGAGCAAGCAGACACTTATTGATACCCTCCTAGTCGAAAGACAAGAAAGGCAGATTGAGAGACAACTGGAAACCTGCCATCTGATGAAATGTAACTTAGAGGAGCTGCGTAGATCAAGGAGTGCCAGCAGTAGCAGATCAAGTCGTTATGGACTTAGGCCTACACAGAAAAGGAAGGCGCCTTGGCTCGAAATCAAGGGAAAAGCAAGAAGGTAGCTCGACTAAACAACGTAACCATTCACAAATGCCAGGACTCCAACAAAGGTCCAAAATGCGGGAGGTACCATCCTAGCGATAGCTGTATTGGGAGACGGGTTTGTTTCAGGTGCCGAAAGCCAGGACACATTATAGCAAACTGTACTGAGGAAGCTACGAGAAACGTGTTTGCTATCAATGTCTGGAGTCGGGGCACATTATTAAAGACTGTTTGGAGCACGGAAGGCACCACCAAGATATTAATTACAATAAACAGCAGTTCAACCCTGGAGTGGCGGGACCCCGACCATGCCCAAAATGTGGGAGATATCATCGTCAAAGTACTAACTGTGATGGGAAGCTCGCTCGATGCGGAAGTCGGAGAATCCTCGAGATGGTTCCGGATACTATCGTTTAGTTAAAACTATTTCAGAGATATTATGAACCGATCCAAGTTCTAAACCGATCAATTCCTTTCGATGCTTGTACGGATCCTTTTGGGATGCATACGTATATTTCCTTACGTTGTATTAGTAGCTACACCATTGGGTGTGAGCTTATAGCTTGTAGAGCGTATTTTGAACCCAGTTTCGGATATAATATAAATCCTCCTACGACTTCATAACATCGACGACATTCTAAATAAGCGTTAAACAAACGGTGATGAAGAACGGTGACAAAAGAATATATGATTCTCACAAGCAGAGATAGAACTGATGCGGAAACCGAATCTTTATGCAAGTAAATTTCGCGTAACATGCCAATAAACAAGGCTCAGGAATAAAGAAATTAAATCATTTATGTTGAACAAAGACTGTGAGACAAGTTTTCATAAATTGAGTGAGAAGTTGATTACCGCACCAAGAAATTGGTTATCCCAAATCCAAATATTTTTTTAATGGTACCTGAATTGGGATATGTCTAGTCTGCAAAGATGACAGTGTGATAACTTACCACTCTCAAGTCTCTTAAAGTCGAACCAATTCACACATAACGTAGTGATAAGTATTATCATATTTCTTAAGTAACTATAAAACATATCACGATTTTATCACTAAGTATAAGGTATCTTATGTTGCCACGGTGTATGGGAACCACTGGAACATAATATATCGAAGTACGGCATGATATCCATGAGTATGAGATATATGGTATTGCTGCGGTGTATGGGAACCACGGAAATACTGTATATCAAAGTGCGATATGATGAATGTGTAGTACGCGGTATTATGGGTGCCATGGAAACACTTATGTACGCGGTGTTATGGGCGCCACGGAAACGCTAAAACACTAAAGTACGAGGTGTTATGGGCGCCACTAAGCAATATATATAAAGTACGCGGTGTTTTGACGCCACGGAAACACCGTATATATCAATTTAAAACATGATAAAAACATTATAAATCAAACCAAAGCAAATTTTCGATCACCGGGAGGAAAGACTCAAGTTTTCGACATTAGTATCAACTGCCATCAGTTAAAAGGGGTACAGATCCAAAAACAAATGTTCACTTCCAAAGATCAACGATCTACTCTATTGTCTAAAATTCCTACATCTTGTCAAAGTTGACTTACGTCCGAAATACCATCAGTGGTGAACCAAAACTAGCAGCAATGTAGAAAATAGGTAGCAATCGGATAGAGAAATCTACCAAGAAGATACTCTCTACAGAAGAATGTACCGGTATTTCACATGACGATTCGAGGAAACAAAAGCTGCATGGATATGAAAACTTGATCTTGATAAAGGAAATTCCCCGTGAAACTGTAAAATACGCCTGATGAAGCCGAACTTCCAAGTTTTCTTACAATCAAGATGGCACAGAATTGACGCCTTGAATGGGCAGAAGTGTAAATCACTTATATTGCTCGATAAAATTATCGGAGCAGAGATTTTCGTAGTTGGGATATGATTGATCACGTCTCTTAATAGTTTGTACAAGTCACAAAAGATCGTGAGAATCTTTTGGTGAATGAGATGATCGTGCATCCCCAGATGCCGGTGTCAAAAGAACACCTCAAAGACGAACATGTGGATCGCATTTCGTGAAATCATTCGAAATAGTTGTTGAAAAACAAACAAGGTACTATTAAATAACCTTATCCCCGAACTGTTTAGACTCCCATACGACGTAACAAGATCTTTATGGACAAACCGAGGCGAATTCTCAATCATCAAGGGAGCCGCTAATGAGAGAGTGAAGATCCGACGCGGATAGTCCGAAGACCGAGTTGGACGAATTTTAAGATAATATCGAGTTTAGAAGGTAGAGTACAAATTTCGAGGACGAAATTTTGTTTAAGGGGAAGAAATGTAATACCCTAAAAATCTATATTATAATTTGGTAAAATTATACCTATAAAAAATAGGTGAATATGGGGTATCAAATGTTAAGATATAATTATCTTATTTTCGAAGGAAAAATCTCTTGGAAATTAGAGAATTTAAGGGCCAAAGTGCCAAATGACCAAAATGCCCCTAAGGGACATAAATGATTTAGGAAAATTGTGAAAAATCCTAAAAGTCAGTAAAATAATTATTTGAATAATGAGAGTATGTTATCTCTAATTAGGGTAATTTAATAAATTACAAACTTGGAGAAATGAAATAAGAATGCTCAAAAAGCATTAAAATGACTAAATTACCCTTGTAATTATCAAATAATATAAGAGGCATGGAAATGCTAAGGTTAATGCAAGGATATGAAAGTAATAAGGTGTTCAAAGTAAGAAAATTATCAAAAAGTGATAATAAGGTAATTAGATAATTATTAGCTAATTACTTAAGTCTCGAGCAAAAGAAATTATGAAATAATTATGTAAAACTCAAAAATTAGTGGTAATTGTCTTAAAATTAGTAAAAATATATTTACTAATTAATTGGAAATTTTGGAGAAAAATAGTTGAGTTTAGGTATTTTTAGACCTAAATACAAGAATGGACCAATTAGGTAATTTTGTGGAAATTTTTGGAAAAATTAAATAAATAAATCATTAAATAATTAATTAAATAAAAATAAATATTTATTAATTATAATTATGGGGCAGCCGAAAATTTAAGGAAAAATGAAGATAAGATCACATGTTTAAAATTTTGCAACTTGCATAATAAAATATATTATAATTAATTAAAGTGAAAAAGTGGTGAATAGTAATTTAGGAATTAAGAAACGGATCCTATCTGGAGATCTAGGAATAGGAATTTCAAAGTCAAGGTAAAATATTGATCGGTGAGTTTTTACCTTTAAGTGACCTCTTCCTAAGTTAATTCGAGGTCGTTTGTGCATTTTCCTAATAAAACAAAATAGGGAAAAATGCATATAGGCATATTTTTGATAAAGAGAAAATAAATTCTAACTCAATATCTAGGAATGAGTTTGAATTTATTTTGACATATTTGGAATCGTGAATTTTTCGAAGAAGATGATGTTTCCGAAAAGCGAATTCGAACCGGCGCGTTCGGACACGTTTTCGAGAAACTTCAACTGGACCGTTGGAGACCTATATGGAATCAAAATTTAGGTTAACTTGGACATTTCTACTAAGTGAGAACATGTCTTCAAAGTTGTAAATCCAGAATTTTGAGATTTCTCCGAAATCACGCGAATCGGGTCCGATCGGGAAAATGGGTTTTTATAACCCAAAATGCCAAACAAGGCCTTATCAAAACCCTATAAATACCCCCTCCTTCACAAATTCTCACACCATTCCTTGCTCCTCTTGGCCGAAAAACCTAGAGAGAGAAAGAAGAGAGCAAGGCTCTGAAATCTTGCAAATAAGCCCTGTAGAATTGTCCTAAATCTTCAACGGGTAAGTCTTTTGGTTTTTAGTCTTTAGTTTTTAGTTTAGTAGTTAGTAGAATTGTTAGTTAGATTTAGAAAGTAGGTGACAAGATTCCTACAAATGTTTTAGAGCCTTGTTTGCGTTGAAAAAATATGGAGAGGTGTAAACATAGTAGGGATCGAGTCGCCGAAAAGTTGTAGTTTTTATAGCTCTTTCACAAGTAGTTGTTATAATGTTAGGATAGCCTTTAAATTTCAAGTATGATTTGGGTATCATATGGGAGGGCTATTTTAGTCATTATTTTCGAAAATCATAATTGCGTCGAAGTTCTGGCAAAATTTCGGGAAGAAAATTTGCTAGAGTAACGAAGTCTCAAGCGAAATTCCGCCAATTAGGGGCATAGGGGCAAAATGGTAATTTTTACCTAAAATGCCTGTTATAGTGTCAAATCACTAATGAAAGTGATACTACTCTCGTAGGACGTCAGAAACTCTGATTTGCTGCCGTCACGCTGTCCGACGAGCCGCTGTTGAACGTTTCGCCGTTTTCCGTAAACGTGCCGTTTCCGTCAAAAGTATCGAAGTACCATCAAACGAAGGTACGTTCGCGGCGTACTGTAACACTGACTCTGATGCTTATAGTTTGCTTATATATGGTACGGATAATTTCATAAGCCATGGGTGGAACTCTGTTCTGGGTCATGCACAGTGACTAAGGTAATAAACTTAGATAATCACTTACAGCTTTACGGGTTATAGTAAATATAATACCGTCATAGTTTTCCTAGCGCTACGGACACGACAGTACATCGTGGCACACAATTAAAGTGCAGACAGATAACTTTGCTTGTAGGGCGGTTGTTATTTAATGATCATACATATCATTCTTGTAATCATAGAAATATCTCGTTGAACATAAAGTGTTATATAAGCATGAGGTTAACTGTTACTCGAGATCCGATGAACGTTGGATCTCAGCTCTTACTATAGCATCACATCAAGGTCCAGAGAGAGACCAAGGACGGAGGATAAGAGTAAGCAGAGCGGACATCACACATGAAGTTGAAGACCGCATGGAGACCTGATCAAGGACGTCTAGTATCTAAACAGATAATGTATTAATCTTTATGAACAGCAGATACGCCACCTGTTATTGTTATAATCAGTTACTCAATGTTTTTAATCCGCCGATGCTCTACTCTGATGTTTTAAAAAAAAAAAAATTTTGGCTCTGAAATTGGGATGTTACAATCATCATCCGTGTTATGTACATGAATATAATACAAAAGGTTGTGGAAATGAAAACAAACCATAATCAATATATAATTTGGAGAATAATGCAATTTTAATTTTAAAAACTCAAACTAGTAGTGATAGAGGAAGAGTGCATAGGCTTACCTTGATTACCCCAAGTGGAATCCAATGTTTGATGATAAGGATTTGTAAAACTGATATCTTCCATCTCACAAAGTTGTTTGATTACATACATCCCGGTCTCTTCTATAACACTGCCTTTATCCCTTTTATCTGACAGTACACAAACCTGTGCATGATACCACTGATCTTGTACAAGATCCTCAAACTCAAGGTCATACGCGAGTATATGATCCTCTTCTAGACAGCACACAACTAAATGATAATCATCCAAATAATATGATGGCTCATATAATAATCTCGTCTCTCTATAACAAAATGCCGGTTCCTCATTGATGTCCACCCGCACGTCAAAGGAACAAAATTCTGATTCAAGATCCGCTGGTTTAAGAAGAAGACAGAGGCATAGAGGTAGAGGGAATGAGTTACGAAACCAAAAAGAAATAGAAGCTCCTTTGCTTCTGTGATCAAACCACTTCGGTATGCTTCTACTCGGCACATAAAAAAAGTACGGTTCTTTTGGATTATAATTGTATCTGCCAGGAGCCCCATGTAATTCCTGTGGATCAAACCAAGTGTTGAGCAAAATACACTAACTCAATAGATATATTTTGTGGATATAATAAGGAATAAAAATCAAAGAGAAATTGATTACCTCACTCAATATTATGCTTTTGGACTCTAAACTCAATGACACACAGTTTGTTGCTTCTAACCATCTCATGCTTGGTGGAATCCCTTCAACTTCTCTCAGATGCACGCACTCATTTAACACAAGTGTCTCCAAGAAATGACATTCTTTTATCCATGCGGGCAAAATTGTGAAATTATTAAACGATAAGTCCAAATGTTGCACATTCATATATCGACTAAGATCAGTTCTAACGACATCATCTGATATATTACATCTTGGGAGTTTAAACTCAACTTTGTTGGGACATTGCTTGGACCAAATTGCATGTTCTTGTCCTTCCTTCGAATTACATGATACCACCTTCCCTGTACTATTCACTTCGATGTATTTTATTTCCGGCAATAGAAAAATGCTATTTGGGATCTCAATGACTGAGTTTTTCTGATCAATGCGTAACTGCCAAAGCTCAGAAAGATTGCAAATTGACCAAGGCAATTTCTCTATTCCGGTTCTATATAAAATTAGCTTTTCTATTTTCACTTTGTCAAGTATTTCCGGAAAGTACTTCAGACTTTTGCAGCGTTCAAGACTGAGTATTGTAAGAGAGGGTAACTTGATGGCACGTGGGAAGGTCTTCAGCCGGACACAACGAGATACATCCAAGATCTCAAGTTTTGGTAAATAGCCAATTGAATCATGAATTTCAATCAAATTCTCGCAATGCATAAGGCTTAATTCCTTCAAATTTCTGAGATTTGATAGATCTGGTATCTCTTTAACATATTCACAACCTTTAAGATTCAAAATGCCCAAATTGTCCGAAGTCTGCAATAATGAATTTATCTAAAAAGTTTAATTAAAAAAAAGAATAAAATTATCAAGTAAAAGATAGCTAACAACAAATGCTTATAAGATATATAGGGATCTTGCCTCAGTTATTGTTTGCGAACTCAAATAACTAAGCCCCAAGTCAAACACAGCAAGCTTCTTTGGACTAAAATTAGGAGGCAAACATGAAGAAGGATACCTCTCCACTTCAGCATTTTTAAGCTCTCAGGAAGATATTTGGGATCTTCCGAAAATTTCACATTCTTAAAAATGAGAATTTTTAACTCTTTCATACTCTTGAAGGCTTCTCCGTCCCAATTTACTTCTATGCATTCCGACCAATTGTCTTGACCTATCATCTTAACTTTATTTGTGCCCTTTCAAGTGAACAACAAATTAAAATCATCTTAAAAGTTAGAAATTTGAAGTGTATGCAATAATAGATTTTTTTTTTTTAAAAAAAAAAACCTTTTTTCCACAAATTTGAAATAGTGACATACTTCAGCATAAAAGTCTCGCAACCCAGTAAATAGACCAAAAATATCTTCAACTCAACCTCAACATAAATAGACCAAAACTAACATCATTTATTACGTATTTGAAAATTAAATTTTATAAGTTTTTTTTAAAAAAGAAATTGAATTATTCCTGAAGTAAATATATTTACTTTTGAATAATGTGAAATCTTTCAGAAATTTTTATATAACTTTATATGATTTTTGAAAAGGAAATTCTTGTAAATACAAAACTAACCGTTCATGCACCATTAAAAATCAGTTCTAAAAATTTCACCTTATCAAAAACTAATTCAACCCAATCATTCATTAAATACATTCCATGCATTGAATTTATGAGTGAGACAAAAGGACATAACAACTAGGCACAAAAAAAGGAGTTAACAACTTCATATAACAAGGAAAATAAACATAAATCACAAAGATAAGGATACGCCAACCAAGATATTGTGAAAATAACAATAAAATTAAAACACAAAAAATTAAAAAATAAATAAATCATCCCAATTAGTGTTACTTACTGTATTGCATTCCAAAACATCAACAATATCTCGATGGAGCCATAATCTGCTCCGTTCTCCTGGATTGTCTGGTGATTCTTCACGAACAATTTTTCTCCCCATATCTCGTATCAAATCATGCATTTGAATACGATTTAAAAACTTTTCAATCTTTATAAGGCGTTTATCAACCAACACTTCAATAGAATAACTTAAATAATCATAGTCATGAACTGCTTCAACCATATATTTGACATATTCCAAGTTTTCCCCATTGAAGAGACAAGCAATATCAAGGAATATTTCTTTTTCAGCTTCTTCTAGGACCTCATAACTCAACCTCAATACTTGATGAATGTCTTTATGGGGACTTAATTTATATGCGTCAAGCGCAGATTCCCATTCATTTATAGTCTTTTCACACAAGTTAGAGCCTATTAGTTCAAGGGAAAGTGGAAGACCTTGTGCATAAGATTCAAAACATCCTTGTAATGTGGATCTACTTGGTGATTTCTAAAAGCATTCCATCTTAACAATTCAAGAGATTCTTCAGCATTTAAAACCTCCATGTCGTATCTAATTTCAACGCTATGTGCTACAAGCAACAGTTCATCCCTTGTCGTTATAATAATCCTACTTCCATCATTAAACCAATTGCAACCCCCAGCCAATTTTTTCAATTGCTCATGATTTTCAACATTATCGAGAATCAAAAGCATTTTCTTTTCTTTGAATCTATTTTTCATTTCTTGAACTCCTTCATTAACATTTTGTATTTTGATGTCCACTCCTACAATCTTTGAAAGTATTATCTCTTGAATTCCTTCTAGGCCAAGTTTCTTAGATTTTCCTTTCACGTCATGGAGAAAGCACAAACCTTCAAAATGATCAGCAATTGAATTATACACAGCACGTGCTATTGTTGTTTTACCCACTCCCCCAATTCCACAAATTCCTACCATGATGACCTTGTCATTTGACCCAATTTGTAATAGAGAGGTTATTTCTTTCACTCGAGACTCTAACCCAACAGGATATTCAGAAACATCTATAGGAACCCTATTGATTTTACGAGAGATTTCTTTCACAATCGTTTCAATAAATTGATATTCAAAACCATTTTTCCTGAAAAGTTGCAAAAAAATATATCAATTCATATTATATTTATCTTGCAAAGAAATTTAAGTTTATTTACTTACAAATTAATTTTAAGCTAGGAAAGGAGAAAAACCAGAGGAAAAAAACAAGATGAAAATTGTTAATTACCCTGGAATAAAATGGAGGCTAGAAATATCTGCCACTTCATGTAATGCAAGCTTCCACCTCTGTATCTTGTCCTCATCAGCCCTACGTTTTTCCATATGCATAGATAAATCTTTTTTATAGTTGCCCATTAGATGTCGGACTTCTGAAGGATCCACATCATAAAATATGGGCAATACCAACCGACCCTTTCTCTTAATGCACTCATGGATCTGAACAAGTTCGTCAAGACAGAATGTGGAGAAAGCGTAGTTCTTAGAAAATACAATAATGGCCATTCTAGAATTTTCAATTGCATTGAGAAGTCCTGGTTTAATTTCATCCCCTCTTTTTAGTTCCTCGTCATCAAAGAAGGTGTGAACTCCCACTTTTTTTAAAGCATTATGCAGATTTCCTGTAAAGCCATGACGAGTATCTTCACCTCTAAAATTTATAAAGACATCATAAGTCCATTGGTAACTGAAGGAAGAAGAAGCCAATGCTAACCCTGTCCCTGTCATGATGACTTCGGGTAGAAATGAAGGAATCAATGTTACTTTAACTTACAAAAATTATGAATTAAGATGGTGTGCGTGTTCGGACAAAAAAAAAAAGATGGTGTGCGTGTGTGTGTATGGAAATGATGATTCGAATGAGTTTATTACTTAATTGTTGATGACGAAGTAGTTCTGGGGCACACACAATAAAGCAATGGGAACTAATTAACAAAAAATTAAAGAATGAGACTTCAATTGCCTTTCTTAAACTCAAATTGGAATGTTAAAATAAGCATTGAGTTAACGGGTTGACTAATAATCTAGCCTCTAACAAGAGATCAGTACTTGATAAATCATAGTAATATTTATACATTTTTTCTCACAATCATTAGGATTTTGATGATAATTTTTGAATTTACTTTGGAGTGAATAATCATTACAATAATATAAAAGTTATAACATAGAAATAATCAACGAGTTTATATAAAATATAAAAACAACAACTTGTATTATTTTAGAATTTATCATCCTAGTTATAGGTAATTTTGGTCAGGAATGTTTATAGAGGCCACACCCTGGGGCCAAAATGCAATATTTGAAAGTAGGGGGCCAAAATCATTTGTAACAAATAAAAATAAACCAATTTTAGTACAAATTTTGTAGGATGGGGAAAGGAGTTATAGACCAATAGAGAGTTCCTCAAGCAGTGTATGGCTACACAAGATTCCTCTTGGTCTCGATTTCGAGTTTAAAAGGAGACACTTGTGTTAGGAGGAGCAGTCACGGATTCAGAATCATATACAAGATAATAATATCAAAATAAAGGAAAAGGAGTTATGGCCCCAATCCGTTTTTATTTTAGTATATAAATAAATTATTATAATGAAATTGAAGATTTCAAACAAGCTTTATTTGATAATATATACACATGGTATAAATAGCCCTTTTATTAAAAAATTTATTGCATAAATAACTTGCTTTACTTTAAAATTCGTTGCCCCATGCGTAGTAAAAATATAAAAAATAACTTGTTCTATTCATAAACAAATTATTTTAGAATATACTAACTCTTGCATATTAAGAATATATATATAAAAAAAACCTTAATTTTCGATTATCATACATATCACTATTATTTTTAAATTGTGATCTCAATGTAAATTAAAATTAAAATTTAAACCTGTTTTAGTTTAGACTTTATTATCATGTGCATATAAATTATATCAAAAAAAAAATGTGCATATAAATAACTTAACTAAACAAAAGAAAAATGTAGATAAAGTTCTATTGAAAATTTTGATTAGTGTTAAAAAAATTTAGGAAAAGTGGCTTTAAAAGTCAATGGGAAATACCCAAATTCTAGGTTCCTAAACTTATCCAATCATCAATCAGTCAGATGTCTTAAATACCCCTCCTCCTCCTACCTTAACGTCAAGCCTAAAGTTATAAAAATATATGTGTTTTATCGAGTGTCCAATACAAAATGTTTTTATAGGTACAAAATTATACATGAACTTTTAAAATTGGTGTAAAAATGACATTTGAATTGTTTTACCAAAGTTAAATACAATGTGAAAATACCAAAATACCCCTTAACACAAAAAAACAAACAAAAAGAGAGTAAGAATCGGAGCAGGTACTGGTCGTCCGTGGCCGGAATGGCTCTTTTAGAGACGCAAACCCCTTCCCAATCCAGGGTAAGACGCGGAATTTTCACTGCAATCTTCAATCGGAAGTCGTCCAGTGGATAAGACGGCGGGAGATCGTCGGATCTGGTTGTCCTCCGCCTTCCGAACGGTTCCTTCGGCGATTCCCTTTCTCAATTTACAGGTTGATTAGTGTCAATTGATTTTCATAGGATCCTATTGTTTTGCATTGGTGATTGTGAATTTGTCGCTATTGGTTCTCTGTTTCAGGCTTTGAGCGATTTGTTGTGCTATTTCACTCTCATTGTTGAAGCTAATGTAATTTAATAGCTAGGAAGAAGTATCAGCTGAGAATTGAAAGTGGTTTCAGTGATTTGCTTCATTCTTTATGTCGCCTGATTTTAATTTATTGTTGGTTACGACGCCGATGCGATATTAGTTTCACCGATTTGCCCCAATGCTTCATTACTTTACCTTCGATGTTGATCGATGATAAAGGCGGTTTGGAGAAAAAAATAATTGATAAAGGTGCCATCCTAAAATTTATAATAGGAGATTTTTCTTCAATTTCCCTAAATTTAATTGAATTTTTCTTGTCAGCCGGTGTCAAGGAAAAGGAAGGTGGACGTTCTAAGGGATTGAAGAAGAAGGGAGAAGCACACGATTCTGAGTAACAAGAAGAGAGGAGCACACGATGAAAGAGGGAAGGACATTAGAGGAAATTACAAAAAATCAGGTTTTTTTATTTTTTTAAATGGCATGGGGCCATCGAACCCATTCGATATAAGTATTTTTATCTAATTTTAAAAGTTTATGTGTAGTTTTACACGTAAAAAAACATTTAAAATACATGTATTAAATTATTACATACACGTGTACCACGATTAGGTTCCTAAACTTATCCAATCGTCAGATGTCTTAAAAACCCCTCCTCCGTATTAATTTGGTGAGAACCATACATATTCTTTTTAAAGCAGTTCCTAATCTGCAGAATTTCCTTGGTGTTTACGGTGCATGTGTGCGATGTTCTGATGCAAATTTGCAAACTTGAAGGGAAGAACAAGTGAGGTCCGATAAAGCATGCCGATTATATAAATTTCATCGCTTAATTATGAAGGTATAAGAATAGAGACTGGATCATTGAGGTTCTGCACATTAGGAGATGGTCGAATTCAGTTGCGGATCATTTGGCTAAAGCTAGCCTATCTTCCCTGCCAGGTTTTCATCTTGTCTCTAGAGCTGATACGAAGCTTGAGGAACTGATTGCCAAGGATAAACCTTAGGCTCATGTAAGGATGCTCATGTTTATCTAAAAAAAGAATAGAGACTATGTTTGAATTTGAGAATTGGATTTTGGCGTTTGAGAAAAGATCCTCCTCCCTGCCTTCTCTATTCTTTCCAAAAAGATGGGTATTAAGGTAAATTGATAAAATTTTAACCTCCTGTTTGAAACATATGACTTGATTATCGATTTAATAAGCTTCTCAATCTAAATAAGAATTGGGTATTTCAGGCGACTTTTAAGGGGCTTTTTCCAAAATTTTATTTGCGAGAATGATTTACACCCTACCCACGAACAAAATTTCTTTTCCTCAATCATTCCTTAAAAGAAAGAATTGAGAGAAAAGACCCGATTATTCCCTTCTTCTTTCCAAGCTCAAACAAATCATGGAGAACACAAATGAACCATTCATATTGGAACACGCAAATAAAATATTGAGTAAATACTCTTTTTGTTTCTAACAAAAAATATGGATTCCATTTTGGTCACGACAAAAAAAAGAAGTCATTTTTAGTTCATAAAAGGACGAATAAGGATTGATTAGTGGACATTTTGATCCGTCACAAATTTCTAAAAGGTCTTTTTAGTCCATAAAAATGATGAATAATGGTCGATTTTTTTGTCAGGACCAAAATGAGGTCGGTGTTTTTTGTCAAGAAACAGAAGGGTATTTACTCTAAAATATTCAGATCAAGCACATATGAAAATCACAGATTAAATCTCACCGGATCTGGACAAAGGAGGGAGAAGGTCGTACAGAGATGATGAAGGGAGACGCCGCCTTAGGCTTTTTGACCAATCTAATTTTTTGAAAAAAAAAATATTACCAAAATAAAGTAAATTACAAACTATTTCCCAAAGTAATGCGGTTGGTGGGGCCGGGTGAGAAGTGGCACAGGAAATATTTACGCACCAAGTGGCGTGGGAAATCACGCCATTTGATTACCAAATGGGAAAATCCCACGCCATTTGGTAATCAAATGGCGTGGGATCCATTTGGTAAGCAAATGGTGTGGGGCCCCACGCCATTTGCTGGCCCCACACCATTTGCTTACCAAATCCCACGCCATTTGGTGAAATGGTATATAAAATAAAAAAAAATAATAATAATAAATGAGGTACAATTTAGTTATAACAACGGATCACAATACAGGGGATCTATATATTTGTTATACACCAAATATTTGAATAACAACAGTATTGATTTTGGAGTCTGTATAAAAAAGATACAGATCCCACAAATGCTAATTATATATATATAACAACAGTATTGATCCCACACACACACACACACACACACACACACATATATATATATATATATATAAGCATTTGTGGGATCTGTATCGTTTTTATACAGACCCCAAAATCAATACTGTTGTTATACAAATATTTGGTGTATAACAAATATATAGATCCCCTGTATTGTGATCTGTTGTTATAACTAAATTGTACCACGTAATCTTTTAAAAGGCGTTCTTAATGAGTTATTTTAACTCCCTGCTTTCTTTCTTTTGACTTCAAATTAAATGGAGTAGAGCTTTAAATTATTCCAATTTTTTATCATTTATTATTTTTTTTTTTTTATATACCATTTCAACCAAATGGCGTGGGGATTTCCCACGCCATTTGGTTAGCAAATGGCGTGTAACCAAATGGCGTGGGGAATCCCCACGCCATTTGGTTAGCAAATGGCGTGGGGATTTCCCACGCCATTTGGTGCGTAAACATTTCCTGCGCTACTTCCCACCCGGCCCCACCAACTGCATTACTTTAGGAAATAGTTTGTAATTTGTTTTATTTTGGTAAATATTTTTTTTCAAAAAATTAGATTGGTCAAAAAGCCCGCCGCCTTAAGTGCCTTCGCACGACAGAGAGATAGAGATGATGAAGGAGACAATGACTACTTATGAGAAGAGGAGCGATAATTAGAGACTCAAGAGCTTACGTGTAGACTCAGGGTCTCTTATATATATATCTCTATATTTATATGGATAATACTCCCTTGGAACCTTATTACCCCCTCTTTTGATTTTGATTTTTATTTTTATTATAAGGCATTAACTAATAATTATATTTAGTCTTTTTTATAAGTCACTTGCTTATTTCCAAAGAGCATTAATTATTTTTCTCCATGTTTGTCTATAATTAATAAGGATAGTGGGTGCGAATAATAATTAATATGTCGTCCGATCCTAATTATAGGACATATTTAACTGATTTTAGAGAGATTAAAAAGAGGAGTTAAGTTAATTAATTTTACTCAATTTCCTAAAATATCCATGTATAAATTTTAAATGACATCAAGAAAAGTGAATTAAAAACCTCTGCAACATATCTCTCCAACCTAGAATTTTCTTTTTCACACTTTTTAATTAAAATAATAGTCTTGCTATATATACATATATGTATGTGCGCAACATATATACATGTATATATAAATATATGTGTGTGTACAACACACAAATATATGTATGTATATATAAGCACACACACAGATATATAGATATTTATATACATGTGCACCGCGCGCATATATATATATATGTGTGTGTGTGTGATGTGTGTGTGTGTTTATTTATTGGAAAATCAATGTGAGCTAATTGATAAACAAAGAAAATCAATGTCATCTAATTAATAAACAAATTAAAATCCAACAATTTCAAAGTTTCATTTATGGGAAGAGGTTACGCACCCACATGTATATATTTACCAAAGATCAAACACGCTTGAGAGAATAAATAGGATTTTAGGAAGAAATTGACAAAATTAAAATCTTGTCTTATAATTAGGACCAAAATCATTCCTCAAATGTTGTCCTATAATTAGGGTCGGATGGAGTATAATATTAGAGTTTAGTGTAATTAGTATGGGTAATAATGGAAGTTACTTAAATTGTAAGACAATTTTATTAACTTTAATTGCTTTTATTGGTTTGTGAGAATTGTTAGTTGTACTTTATAATAAGGACCAGAGGGAGTGTAAGGCACCAACTAACAATTCTCATAAACAAACAAAAAATAGTTAAAGACGATAAAGTTGTCCTACAATTTAAGGAACTTCCAATATTACCCCTACTAATTACAATAAACTCTAATATCATACTCCCTCCCTCTGATACGTATTATAAGGCACAAACTAACAAGTTTATTTGGTCCTTTTTATAAGGTCTTGCTTGTTCCCAATGAACATTAATTATCTTTTTCATATATGCTCATAATTAATAAGGGTAGTGGGTGAGAGTAATAATTAATATGATAATAGGGTTTAATGCAATTAGTAAAGGTAATATTGGAAATTACTTAAATTTTAGGACAACTTTATTGACTTTAATTGTTTTTCTTGATTTGTAAGAATAGTTAGTTAGTGCCTTATAATAAAGACCAGAAGGAGTATTAATCATCACTTTCAACCACTACCCTTATTAATTAAGGGTATACATGGAAAAAGAAAATCAATGCTCCTTGAAGATAAGCAATTGGCTTATAAAACACTAGAGGGAGTAGATATATATAAACAAATGTGTTTTGCCCTTTTTCTTTTGCATTTTGTTTTTAAATTTTCTTGTCAAATTACGCTACCGTAAGCTTCGGAGAATTTTTCAAGAATCACAAAACAATAACCACTGACAAATATAAGCTTACAGGCAGGCATCACAAGGTAGCCTAAAAGTTGATTTGTTCTATAATATAAGTAACTTAAAAAATAATTAATCTTTATCTATTAAATTTTCTTATACAATTAATGTTGGAACGTAAATTCTTATATTTTTCTTTCTTCTTCAAAATCATATTTAATATAGATAAAATCGGGAAAAATTAATTTAATAAGTTAACTATCATCCTTTGATTATGATAAATTAATTAGGATGACTTATATTATAGACTGAAAGGAAGAAGTAAGTCTTTTCCCTGGTAGGATAATTCTTCTTGCGTCATGTGTAGCCTATCTTTAAAATATTTGTATATAATTGAATACATGATGAACGTAGTCCATTGAAAATAGTTTGTACGGCTCAAATACATGGTAATTTTGAGTTGTTAAGTTTGCGCTGAACTACTATTCACTCAGTAAATTTCTGAAATTATGATTGACCTTTTTTATAATTAACAAATTCGAGCTAAAGAGCAAAAATTATTGTGTACAACTTTTTACAAGAAACTCTTATTAATTTTCTTAAATTCATAAGCGTTGTGAGAGTTTTTATTTATATATAGCTCATATATATATACACCTTTTTCGTTCCATAATACAAATTTTTTCTTATAAAAATTTTGGGTTTACAATATGCTTGCAAAATAATTAATATTTATTTGATAATTTTATCCTATAATTAATTTGTAAATGTGACTTCTTACATAATCCAAAGCAGAACAAAATTTATTAGCGCCCAACTGAGTTTTGAAACGTTTAAATATTTAAAAAAAAAAAAGTCTATGTGCTACGATTTGATAAGAGAATTGGACCTAATACATAGATACAAGTAGAGTGAAGCTAATGAAGAAAATGGTGTAGGGGTTTTTCCTCCACAACCATGAACCCAACACGGAGTGAAATCCGGATTAGTCGAAACCGAAGATTCCGATAAACTGAGTGGGATACCAAAAAAAGTATTATATATATAATTTTTATTATAATTAATGTATGAATAATTTAAAATGGTAAGTTATAATCATTCAAGTATTGATTATTCTTAGTATACTTATATATATTATAAGAGAGCACTAGGTTCCAGGGGAGGCATATCTCGCCGCCCCCGGGATACTTGAATGATAAAGAATATTCCTTTTGGTATGGCATAAATAAATCAGAAGCGCAGAATTATATGATGATTAGATTATTTAACTCTTCCAGATGCTACTTGAAATTACAGAATACCGTACGTAGCTTCGGAGAATTTTCCAAGAAATCACAAACCAAACATTTTCTATTTTACAGTGGTTTTCCTGCCACTTGCATTTATCTTGTGGCTACATTTTTCTTAAATGTAACCAAGGCCCAATGGTGATTGGCTCTCAATATAAAGTAACTTGTACGTAAGGTTGACACAGTAAAATAATGTCTTAGTTTCCTCCGTATTAAATACTGGGATTTATTTTTATTTTACTTGGATGATTTCTCCAACACGTTTGTCATCCTAGCTCTGTTAACGAGTCAACTATGCTTTTGAAGATTCTTGAATGATAAAGAGTAATCCTTTTGGTATGGCATAAATAAATCAGAAGCGCAGAAGAATGGAGTTGTTGATTGATATAGGCTGTAATTATATGATAATTAGATTATTGTTAGTTGGTGCAGACTATACTTTTATCCTAATACATTGTTTAAACTTTGTCACATATACTGTCCTCCTTGCCAACTCACTATCACATTTTCTATTTTTCAGTCCTTTTCCTGCCACTTGCATTTATTTTATGGCTTCATTTTTTTAAAAAAATGCGACCAACGCCAAACGGACATCGGTTCTCATTTCTCAATATAAAGTAAGTTGTACGTAAGGTTGAAACAGTAAAATATTATCTTAGTTTCCTCCATATTACATATCGGGATAGTGCATATTAGCTTTTGAGGATAATTTTTACAATTTATCTTAATTTTCATATGAGCATTTGAAAATAATTTTGTCTTAATTTACCGAAAATATTAGAGAGAGAGAGAGAGAGAGAGAGGAGTGTCAATTAAAGACTCAAGCAGAAATTGAAGCAATGTGTAGAGTGTTGACCAAAAAAAGGCAATGTTTAAAGTCATAAAAATGGGTGTCTAAATATACTTGGGTGTGTATTGTTAGTATTTAGGTGTCTTAGAGACAATCTGTAAGGACAGATTAACACCATTTTTATTAATAAATGAGCACATTTTATCTTTATTATATTTATGACTCACCTTTGTTTTAAAGTAAATATGTGTTTGAAGATAAAAGCCTTAGGAATAGAACGTGTGTTAATCTTTAGGATCAATGATAGAGATCATGATCATGAGAACTCGAGAACACTGGATATTTATTGCCTAAAACTTGTTCCAAGTCTTGAATCACTAAGAAATGGCATTGATGATCTCAATAAGACTAGTACAACATTATCTACATGTATAAGATACAAAGTATGGACCTCATGGAATACAGACATAGTGATGTCTTAGCTGATGTCGTAGGTAAATCTATTGGAGTACAGATAGCACCAAATAGACCAGCTGAGAGATTCCATAAAGATTCATTGTAGAGAGTATCATTGGATATGTAAAGTCTCTCATCGTTTGGTAGTGCAGATCATCCTGGATTCAAGGATGTCATCGAATACTATGTCCTAGGGTTATATTTTGACTGTACAACTCTATCCTCCTGAAAAGGCGAGAACAGTGTACTCTTTGGTATAACTAGCTAGAATACATGAGTATAGAAGGACATGCCGAGAGGACTCACAATCCCCTACAAGGGATTAGTCATTCACAAAAACCGATAGAGCTTGGATAGCTTCTAATTAACTCAGGGATTAGTCTTCTAATTAAAAGTGTAAAAAAAAAAGTATGACCGGTACCAATTTCGTAAATAAATAGAATACTTTTAAGACCGGTTGTTTCAAAAAACCGGTCTTAAAAAACTAAATTCGCTAAACCTGTTAAGTCCGTGAGTCTGCTTTATCTTCTTGGTGATATAACATTTGCTTAGTTATAGATTCAACAAGCGTCCCAAGAGCCTCACGGGTTAAATCCTTAGCAAAAATGTCATCCTCTTCCTCTAACCTACTCGCAATCTTTGTAAGTCATCCCAAGAGCCACACAACCAAATCTTTAGCAACATTGGCGGTGAGATGCTTCGAGGGTTTTGCGATGGCGTCGACTCCAATCCTCAGCAACGGTGAAAGCATACTACTTTGAGGATTATGGACGACGGCGGTTCCTTCCTCTTCGATCTATAGCTCCTCCCACGCCCCCTTCGCATAGATCTGGATTGAAATCAAACCCAAATCTCTTCTTGCTTAAGTCTGTTTATTCCTACCTTGACCGCTCCTGCTCAGATCTGGACTTCAATTTTGGTTGCTTGAAGCTTTGCTAGCACCGACAAGAGGATCCTACTTGATAAGGATATATTTTATAATTAAATAGGTATATATTTTATGATATAATTGGCTGGATTTATTACTATTTTACCTATTTAATTGTAAGATATATATTTTTCTATCTTTTAATTAAATATAAGATAAAAGAATATTATAACAGAAAATCTATTAATATCCTATTTTATTGTGCATGAGATATTATGTGATCTAAGGGATGCAACAAATTAAACTAAATAGAAAAGAAAAGATATGGACCCACACGAAGCAATTGCCACTGGATATTTAATTGGTGAAGTGATATTAAGGTGAAATAATATAATACCCAATCAAAGGAATGAAGATATAATCACAACGGCCCAACACGCAAAAGGACGCAAGCAATATATATATATTAGAGGAGGAATCAATTGAGGAGAGATAGCATCGACGCACGACGCAAAACAAAAAACGAATAGAAAAGGGAAACGAATTGAGAGGAATTGACGGACACGCACAGAGGAAATCAATTGAACGCACGGCCGGATAACAATTCCAGAATCAGAGTCGCAGAGGCACAGATGCAAGGACGACACGCACAGCACAAGGAGACCTAAAGGATTCTTTAAGAGTCTTGATTTCTCTGTTCTTTTCCTTTTCTATCTGAACCTAAATTTTTATCAGTTTGTTATGAATTTTCTTATAGCCATGTGTGGCTAACTTTTCTGTTTCAACCTAGAGAACCTATGAACTTGTTTGGGTTCTAGTCAGTATTCCCACGGATTATTTTTATTAATTTTAATTCAGTTTATTTATTCTCGTATTTATCGCTATTGCTTATTAATTGGCCACTAGTGAGCATGTCTTGGGAATTTAGGATTGAACTTGGAAGAAGGAATCCTAAATTGACCATGAGAGTAAATAATGTGGAATTAGGTTTAAATTTAATGTAGGATTAGGTTTTGATCTAATTTGCGTCTAGGATAGGAATATACCTAGAAGCTCTGCATAATCAAATTAGAGTGAGTCCGTTCTAGAAAACGCCTTATTTATTGTGTGAGGAATTACATAATTAATTAAGATAGGTATATAGATGGACCGGAAGGCATCTATAGACATTTATACTCTAGATTAGCTGATTAAGTTAAATCAAAAGTAATTTAGTGGGGGTAAAATGTAACATCCCCAATTTTCATGCAAATCAATGAAATATATGAATTTTTCACCAAGTAAGTGGTTAGGGGTATATTATTTTTCTGACAAGATAAATTAATTATTGGGAAAATAATGCGGAATTATTTGAAATGTGGTTAATAAATTTGGTTATAAATAAATCGAGGTAAATAATGTCAAAAAAATCTAAGTATGTATTTTACCTCATTATTTATTATTTTATTATTTTCGTCCACAAGAAGAGAAATATGACACTATGTTTTGATATAACATAAGAATTTAAGAAGGGAGGGTTGTATTTGAAGATAGGATTAAATCAAATAAAATCATCCTCTCCCCTTAGCTATTTCGTGTGTCCTAAGAGAAGAGGGAGATGTACGTTGGATGAGGCAATGGAGATTGAAGATCACACACCCAATTTTTCCCATATTTTCCTTAACATCCGGATGTGAGAGGAAGTAAGGGAAATAAGGTTGATTAGACAATACAATATTAATGAAGAATGAGGGAAGAGAATGTGCATGTCGTACAAGCAAGGGAAAACTCACCAAATATTTCTCCAATATCCTCCTCAAGTTGCTGGACGTGTGAGAGGCTAAATTAAAAAAAAAAAAACTGATATGATATGATGAAGAATGAAATGACACATGAAAGGATTATTTCAAGTACTTATCACTTAGGAAATTATGGCTATTAAGGGGAAAGGACTTGAGCATTAATTGAGACTTTTGACACAATAAACAAGACAATTTTAGAACAAATTTTCCTCCCCAAGCAGCCCATGAATTTTCGGCCAGCAGAAAAAATGGGAGAAGAGAAGAATTTTGTGAAAAATGTAGAGAAATCTAGAGAACTTATGGGCATAAAGGTAATTATTCAAAGACACAAGATTTGATCATTTTAAAAGGACCAACTCCCCTCCAATTTGGCTGCCTATTCGGTTGAGAAGAGAGGAAAAGAGAGAGCAAGTGGTTCCATTCATGAGAGCATAAGGGTGCTTGAGCAAGAAGAGGAAGGTTGAAGCAAAGGTAAGTATCATGGTCTTAGAACTCCAAGTTACTCTCTACTATTTTTCTAAAGTGGTGAAGTTACTAAAGATCATCCTCTTCATGATGATTTAAGGAAAAGGTTAAGTGTATTGGGTGTTTAAAACAAAGGAGGAAAGGAGCAAAGATCAAAGGAAGTTTGGGTCCTAAGACAAGTAAGTTATCTATGAACCTTCTTATGTTTCCCTTTGGTGGTAAAGCTTCAAAATAAATGTTTCTATAAGCATGCATATTTATTTTTGGGTCTGATTGAATAATGAAAAATATGAACAAAGGTTTGAAGTTAAAGTTTATGGACTGAAATGGTAGATTAAAGCTAGTATATGGAGAATACGAGGTTAGAATGAAAGTTTAGTATTTTGTGGATTAAATAAGGAATTTTCGTGCAGCTGCTTTTCTTGATGATATGACTTGATTTTAGTATTTTTGAGGGTTCTAAAGTGTTTAAAATGAGATTTTGTATAAGGATGAACTTGGATCAAAATTTTGGAACCCTAGATGAAAGTGTAAGAAAAACGTTGGTGACAGATTTGTGAAATTTCTGGGAACCAGTCGAATATTTCATGGATTTTGACTTAGTAAATGGACTTGGAAAATTATGAAATTTTACAGGGAGAAATTAGACATCTCAAGGATTATTTTGATATATAATATGTAATTTTTCAAGTTCTGGACTATGAGAAATTAATTTTTGAAAATGACCCTCTGATCCTGGACTTGATTTCGGACAGCAGAGACATTTTGAACTATAAATGGATTTTCGATTAAGTCTGGCCCAAGATAGTATTTTTGGTTGAAGATAGACATACTAAGGGTCATTTGGGCTTTGGAATCAACCCAAAATGAGTTTTCTATTTTTAATTATGAATTTTGAAAATCAGTCTTTCATTGCTGAAAGTTTCTGAATAGTGACGAAAATAGAGGATTTTAGGCCAATATTAAATTCCTTAATAAGAAAAGGGATCTAGTAAATATGGACATATGGATTGGGCCTATCTTAGATCATCAAAGGAAATATTTAGTGAGGTGAATTTTAATTATATTTATATTTTATTATTTTAGGTCTAATTGTATCTTGCACCGGAGAAAATAATTTTTAGATGTAGTACGTCGACTACCAGGTAGTAACCTTAATCTTCATATACTCTGTGTGACTTGTGTATGTATGTTTTACCATGTATATTGCATACATTTGGTTATCATCCATTTTTCTTCCAAGCGCTATGGAACCGGAACATGCTTTGTGTGCATAAACGGGCCTTCTTGTGTGCCGTGCCGCGATGCATGTCTTGTGTGCTATTAGGACTGCTGCGATCATGCTGTGTGCTATTAGGACTGCTAGTTCGGATTGGCTGTGTGCCTTCTTGTGTGTATGATACTGAATGAGATGTGGTTTGAATTTTTGTTCATGGTTGCCTACATGCTTTGTTATACATTTTATATGAAATTAACGGTTACTCTGGGATTCAATTTTGAATCCCAGCCCCTTTTAAGCCCTCTCGCGGTTTTTCTAGATCGGAGCGGGGTGACAGAGGTAAGGCTCGGAGCAAGACTAGAGTGGTGGTAGATGTTGGTGATTTATTTTGGATACACGTTTATTTTGGTTACTGGATGACTGTAGTATATTCTTTTGGCTGTTCGAGGCACTAATATCCGGATATTGTATGTTAAACCCTCTAGGGTAAACTTATCTTTTGTATCTTTATTTTATCGGTATATTATTGTCCAAACCGATGAATGCTCTGCTGCGATACTCGATGTGTAACGTAAATTAGCACAGGATAAATAGTTTAAATTTGCCGGTAGGGGTGTTACAATTGTGGTATCAGAGCACGGTTTGGACGATACTGATAAATAATTTGAACTAATATAATTATGGTTAGATGTATAGGAAAAATGATGGACAGTCATTTTGGGTAGATACTATCAAAGGTGAAGAAGAGTCATGGATGCTTTAATATTTTGGATTAATGTTATGTTATGAATTAGCGTATTAGTATAAGAATTATTAGCTTGGTTGATTATCATTTCATGGTTATGGTTGCAATTGATATTAATGTGTGGAAATAATATTTTCTTTCGTTGCTTTAAGCTCAATATTGCAATGGCAAGAGGCAAAGGACCGGGTAGACCTAGGCGAGCCGGAGACACAAATTCCTAATCCTCAAGATAATAATCGATACGAGAGATGATGGGATTGATTCGAGAGCGGGGAATATGATACAAGGAATGCGGCGGAAATAAATGAAATCGGGGCTCGTCAAGACCAAAGGTCCGAGGATCATGAGGCGAGGAGAATAATGGCAACAACGACGATAGTAATCATAATGAACAGGGAAGAGTCGCGAGATAGACCACCTAATAACGGGCGGCGAAACATCAATCTACTGGGTATCTAAATTCTGTAAACAGCAGCCGCCAGTTTTCCGTGGTAGATTTGAGGCAGCGGAAGATTGGATTCTCCGTCTCGAGAAAATCTTTCAGGTCCTAGAGTGCCCGGAAGAGAGGAAGGCCCGATTGGCCATTTATAAGCTAGAGGAGGCGCCGACCGCGTGGTGGCATAATACGAAATTGACTTTACGTGCTCAGAATGTTCCTATCACTTGGGAGGTGTTCCAGGAGAAGTTCAACGAACAGTACCATCCTCCTTCCATCCGTATCGCTAAGGAGTCAGAGTTCCTGAGTATCAAGCAGGGAGATAGCGAGTCTTTTGAAGAATATTATGCCGAGTTTACTCATTGTCCCGCTTACTCCACCTATCATAGAAATCCCAATGCTGAGAGTAGCTTGGCGAATGTCCTGCTTCGCGGCCTGAAGTTTGAGATCAGGGAAAAGCTCATAGCCAGACAGTTTCATGTTTTGAGCCAGGCTGTGGAAGAGTGCAGAATTGTTGAACGGAACTTGAAGGAATTATATGCTTCCAGGAGACCATTTCCCCGTAGTGACTCTAATCGTGGAAGCTCCTTTCAAAAAAGAAAAGGGCCATGGAATAAGAATCGTGGTAGTTCTAAAAAGCCTTTTCAATCTGGATCTGTCGAGTCAAATTTCGGGAGGCTGTAGAGCCTCGGACATGCAATAAATGTGGGAAATCACACCTGGATCTAATTGCGATGGGCGTATTATACATTATGTTTGTCGCAAGCCGGGGCATATCGGTCGCGATTGTCCACACAAAGCTGGCGAGAGCGACCCCAGAGTCAGGGCCGAGTGTTTGCTATGACTCGGGAGGATGCACGTAGATCTCCTGAATTGCTACAAGGTACGATTACTTTTCATGGTTGTTTATTACATGCCTTGTTTGATTCTGGAGCCAGTCACTCTTTCATAGCATATGATTGTGTTAGACGTATGAATTTGAATGTTCATGAATTGCCTTATGATATGATTGTGTCTACTCCATTGGGAGTCAAATCCAAAACTGCTGATGTTTGTCTAAACTGGGTTACCACCCGAGAGAGAGGTGGAGTTTTCTATTGACCTTGTACCTGGTACTGGACCGATTTCTAAAGCGCCCTACCGCATGGCACCAAATGAAATGGCTGAGTTAAAGAAGCAGATAGAAGA
This sequence comes from Acacia pycnantha, assembly GCA_025563575.1. Lineage (NCBI taxonomy): Eukaryota > Viridiplantae > Streptophyta > Magnoliopsida > Fabales > Fabaceae > Acacia > Acacia pycnantha. The sequence goes on along the minus strand of JAMWYP010000068.1, from coordinate 1,890,355 downwards.
ATTACTTGAAAAGGGGTTTATTCGCCCTAGTGTTTCGCCTTGGGGAGCCCCGGTCTTATTCGTGAAAAGAAAGACGGTAGTTTGAGACTCTGTATTGACTACCGGGAACTGAACAAGGTGACCGTGAAAAATAAATATCCTCTTCCCAGAATTGACGACTTGCTAGATCAGTTATCTGGTTCCTGTATATTCTCAAAGATTGATTTACGTTCGGGGTACCATCAGCTTCGGGTCAGAGCTGAGGATATTCCGAAGACTGCTTTCAGGACCAGGTATGGGCACTATGAATTTCTTGTGATGCCGTTTGGCTTGACAAATGCTCCTGCTATCTTCATGGACTATATGAACAGAATCTTCCGACCGTACCTAGATCAGTTCGTAGTGGTATTTATCGATGATATCCTAATCTATTCAAAGAGTCGGGAGGAACATGAGGATCATCTGCGGCTTGTATTAAATATTCTGAGGGAGAAACAACTCTATGCCAAACTTAGTAAATGTGAGTTTTGGCTTTCTGAGGTTAAATTTTTGGGCCACGTAGTTTCTGAAAATGGTGTTTCAGTGGACCCTAGTAAAGTGGAAGCAGTGTTGAGCTGGAAAAGGCCAGAGACAGTTACTGAAATACGTAGTTTTCTCGGTCTAGCGGGGTATTATCGCCGCTTCATACAGAATTTTTCCCGGATAGCATCGCCATTGACGAAGCTCCTGAGGAAGAACCAGTCTTTTGTGTGGGACGATCGTTGTGAGGAGAGCTTCCAGATACTGAAGGAGAGGTTGACGACCGCGCCTGTATTGATTATCCCAGATCCGAGTCAGACCTATGTGGTTTACAGCGATGCTAGTTTACAGGGATTGGGATGTGTCTTGATGCAACAGGGCAGAGTTGTAGCGTATGCCTCTCGTCAGTTGAAGCCTCACGAGCAAAACTATCCTACACATGATCTGGAGCTTGCTGCGATTGTATTTGCTTTGAAGATATGGCGACACTATCTGTATGGCACCACTGTTGAGCTATACTGCGACCACAAGAGCCTCAAGTATCTGTTTGACCAGAAGGAGCTTAATATGAGGCAACGTAGATGGATGGAGTTGTTGAAAGATTATAACACGGAGATCAAATACCATCCAGGTAAAGCTAATGTTGTCGCAGATGCTTTAAGCAGGAAGACTGTGCGGGTAGCATATATGATGATGAAAGAGCAGAAGCTTCTAGAAGACTTCAGAGATCTAAATGTGTCAGGCCGCACCTTTGTGAACAGAGAAGCAGCTCGTAGAATATATTTGGCTAATCTCCTTGTCAGTCAAGAGGAGAATAATCTGAGCGCAGAAATAGAAGAAGCTCAGGGGCAGGATGATCTAGCAATATCCATTCGAGATAAAATTGCTCAGGGTGAAGCAACGGATTATGATATATCATCGAATGGGGTAATCCGATTTCAGAAACGAATTTATGTGCCGTCTAGAGATGATTTGAGACAAAAGATTCTAGATGAGGCTCACAAGAGCAGATACACGATTCATCCAGTGCGGTCAAAATGTATCGAAATTTGAGATCACAATTAAGGTGGCGGGGATGAAGAAGGAAATATCAGAATATGTGGCTAGATGTTTGACTTGCCAGAAGGTAAAGATTGAACATCAGCGACCAGGAGGACTCTTGCAGGAACTGGAGATTCCCGAGTGGAAATGGGAGAATGTGACCATGGATCTGGTAGTGGGTCTACCCAAGATCAGGCATTTGGATGCAATCTTCAATACTTACCTCTCGCTGAATTTGCCTACAATAACAGTTATCATGCTAGTATACAGATGGCTCCGTATGAAGCTCTGTATGGACGGAAATGTCGATCACCTCTTTGTTGGACTGAGTTATCTGAACGGAAGTTGTTTGGACCAGAAATGGTAGATGAAACTTCCGAACATATTAACTTAATCAAAAGAGGCTCCTAGCGGCTCAAAGTCGTCAAAAGAGTTATGCAGATAAGAGAAGGAGACCTCTAGAATTTAATGAGGGTGATCACGTATTTTTGAAGATATCTCCAGTTACTGGAGTGGGAAGAGCCTTAAAACGTAAGAAATTAAGTCCTCGATATGTCGGTCCTTTTGAGATATTGAAAAAGCGAGGATATGTGGCTTATCAGTTAGCATTGCCACCAAGTCTGAGTAGGTTGCATGATGTTTTTCATGTCTCTCAGCTAAAGAAATATCAACCAGACCCAAAGCATATCCTTGAGTATGAGGATGTTGAGGTACAGGAAGATCATACCTTTGTAGTAGAGCCTGAATGGATTATTGATTATCAAGAGAAGCAGCTCAGGCGCAAGAATATCCCTTCTGTGAAGGTGGTCTGGAAAGGGTTATCTCCCAGGGAAGCGACATGGGAGACAGTTGAGGAGATGAAAAGAAATATCCAGAATTTATGTCTAAGAGCATGATCAATGTATAGACAAATTTCGAGGACGAAATTTATTTTTACGGGGGAAGAAATGTAACATCCCCAATTTTCATGCAAATCAATGAAATATATGAATTTTTCACCAAGTAAGTGGTTAGGGGTATATTATTTTTCGACAAGATAAATTAATTATTGGGAAAATAATGCGGAATTATTTGAAATGTGGTTAATAAATTTGGTTATAAATAAATCGAGGTAAATAATGTCAAAAAAATCTAAGTATGTATTTTACCTCATTATTTATTATTTTATTATTTTCGTCCACAAGAAGAGAAATATGACACTATGTTTTGATATAACATAAGAATTTAAGAAGGGAGGGTTGTATTTGAAGATAGGATTAAATCAAATAAAATCATCCTCTCCCCTTAGCTATTTCGTGTGTCCTAAGAGAAGAGGGAGATGTACGTTGGATGAGGCAATGGAGATTGAAGATCACACACCCAATTTTTCCCATATTTTCCTTAACATCCGGATGTGAGAGGAAGTAAGGGAAATAAGGTTGATTAGACAATACAATATTAATGAAGAATGAGGGAAGAGAATGTGCATGTCGTACAAGCAAGGGAAAACTCACCAAATATTTCTCCAATATCCTCCTCAAGTTGCTGGACGTGTGAGAGGCTAAATTTAAAAAAAAAAACTGATATGATATGATGAAGAATGAAATGACACATGAAAGGATTATTTCAAGTACTTATCACTTAGGGAAATTATGGCTATTAAGGGGAAAGGACTTGAGCATTAATTGGAGACTTTTGACACAATAAACAAGACAATTTTAGAACAAATTTTCCTCCCCAAGCAGCCCATGAATTTTCGGCCAGCAGAAAAAATGGGAGAAGAGAAGAATTTTTGTGAAAAATGTAGAGAAATCTAGAGAACTTATGGGCATAAAGGTAATTATTCAAAGACACAAGATTTGATCATTTTAAAAGGACCAACTCCTCTCAATTTGGCTGCCTATTCGGTTGAGAAGAGAGGAAAAGAGAGAGCAAGTGGTTCCATTCATGAGAGCATAAGGGTGCTTGAGCAAGAAGAGGAAGGTTGAAGCAAAGGTAAGTATCATGGTCTTAGAACTCCAAGTTACTCTCTACTATTTTTCTAAAGTGGTGAAGTTACTAAAGATCATCCTCTTCATGATGATTTAAGGAAAAGGTTAAGTGTATTGGGTGTTTAAAACAAAGGAGGAAAGGAGCAAAGATCAAAGGAAGTTTGGGTCCTAAGACAAGTAAGTTATCTATGAACCTTCTTATGTTTCCCTTTGGTGGTAAAGCTTCAAAATAAATGTTTCTATAAGCATGCATATTTATTTTTGGGTCTGATTGAATAATGAAAAATATGAACAAAGGTTTGAAGTTAAAGTTTATGGACTGAAATGGTAGATTAAAGCTAGTATATGGAGAATACGAGGTTAGAATGAAAGTTTAGTATTTTGTGGATTAAATAAGGAATTTTCGTGCAGCTGTTTTCTTGATGATATGACTTGATTTTAGTATTTTTGAGGGTTCTAAAGTGTTTAAAATGAGATTTTGTATAAGGATGAACTTGGATCAAAATTTTGGAACCCTAGATGAAAGTGTAAGAAAAACGTTGGTGACAGATTTGTGAAATTTCTGGGAACCAGTCGAATATTTCATGGATTTTGACTTAGTAAATGGACTTGGAAAATTATGAAATTTTACAGGGAGAAATTAGACATCTCAAGGATTATTTTGATATATAATATGTAATTTTTCAAGTTCTGGACTATGAGAAATTAATTTTTGAAAATGACCCTCTGATCCTGGACTTGATTTCGGACAGCAGAGACATTTTGAACTATAAATGGATTTTCGATTAAGTCTGGCCCAAGATAGTATTTTTGGTTGAATATAGACATATTAAGGGTCATTTGGGCTTTGGAATCAACCCAAAATGAGTTTTCTATTTTTAATTATGAATTTTTGAAAATCAGTCTTTCATTGCTGAAAGTTTCTGAATAGTGACGAAAATAGAGGATTTTAGGCCAATATTAAATTCCTTAATAAGAAAAGGGATCTAGTAAATATGGACATATGGATTGGGCCTATCTTAGATCATCAAAGGAAATATTTAGTGAGGTGAATTTTAATTATATTTATATTTTATTATTTTAGGTCTAATTGTATCTTGCACCGGAGAAAATAATTTTTAGATGTAGTACGTCGACTACCAGGTAGTAACCTTAATCTTCATATACTCTGTGTGACTTGTGTATGTATGTTTTACCATGTATATTGCATACATTTGGTTATCATCCATTTTTCTTCCAAGCGCTATGGAACCGGAACATGCTGTGTGCATAAACGGGCCTTGCTGTGTGCCGTGCCCGGCGATGCATCTTGTGTGCTATTAGGACTGCTGCGATGCATCTTTGTGTGCTATTAGGACTGCTAGTTCCGGATTGGCTGTGTGCCTTGCTGTGTGTATGATACTGAATGAGATGTGGTTTGAATTTTTGTTCATGGTTGCCTACATGCTTTGTTATACATTTTATATGAAATTAACGGTTACTCTGGGATTCAATTTTGAATCCCAGCCCCTTTTAAGCCCTCTGGCAGTTTTTCTAGATCGGAGCAGGGTGACAGAGGTAAGGCTCCGGAGCAAGACTAGAGTGGTGGTAGATGTTGGTGATTTATTTTGGATACACGTTTATTTTGGTTACCGGATGACTGTAGTATATTCTTTTGGCCTGTTCAGGCACTAATATCCGGATGACTGTATGTTAAACCCTCTAGGGTAAACTTATCTTTTTGTATCTTTATTTTATCAGTATATTATTGTCCAAACCGATGAATGCTCTGCTGCTGATACTCTGATGTGTAACGTAAATTAGCCTGGGATAAATAGTTTAAATTTGAATATAAGTAAAGGATCACACTACCCGCCACCCGAAAGGGCGAGGCCGGTAGGGGTGTTACAATTGTGAAAATCTAAGAAACCAACAAGGGATTAGTGACTCTAGGTTGTACTTCTTGATATTTGAATTCATTCTTTTGCTACTATTAGTTCTTATTGATTTTCTTTTTATTCTTGAAAACAATTCTGATTCGCTCAACTTAAACAAATTAAGGGAATTTAATATCTAATCGCTAGTTAGATTGAGTCCTCGTGGGAACGATAATTTTATCATCACTTTATTACTTGATACGGCCCGTATACTTGCGGAGTTTTAGGCTTAAAGTTTTGCCCTATCACTACTCAGATTTGGTTGCTTTAAGTTTGTGATTTGTTTTGTAAATCTAGACTTCAAATTTGATTTCCATGGTGAATGATTTTTGTTTCTTGTTATTTTTTCTTATTTTGAGGACTTTGTAATCATCTTTTTTGGTTTTTCTTGTTGCTGTTGCTTCCAATCTTCTCTTGGTTCTTCGTCGCTGATGACGAAGGGACATTCAAAATGTTGCTAGATCTGGTGATTTGGGACCAGTTGTTTCATTTGGGTTTTTATTATTATTCTGAAACACTTTTAAGACCGGATATTTCAAAAGTTCGGTCTAGAAACGATTTTTTTTAAGACCGATCATTCATCCGGTCTTAAAAGTAACATATTTTTAATACCGCCTGGAACAATACCGATTCCAGATCCGGTCTTACGAGGCGTTTTTTGTCCGGTCTTAAAAGACTTTTTTGTACTAGTGTATCTTTAACATAATTCCAAGAAACCACCATCTTCTTGAAAAAAGATAAACCCAAGGGAAACAAACATCAACCTTGTCTTCGCCTAGCAAGCATCCAAAAAAGAATTCTCATTACAATCGGGGGATAGACGTGTGTTAGAGTATGCTCTTTGGTGTGCTCGAGTAGCGTCTGGGTTCTTTATTAGATTCATTGTGAGAATGATCATGCTCGAGTATAAGTTATATCCTACTCGAGTATACTTCCCAAAGGAGTTCAAATGAGAGAGCTATGAATTGTAAAAGTTTCCACATCAATCAACGTCACACAGCAGACCCAGCTGCGACATATGAACTAGAGTCACATACCTTTCCAAAAACATCAAGATCATGAAAAACGAAGATCAATTGAAGGATATATGATGTTTTGAAGTTGACGGTCGATTCGGGGATGTTGCAAAAAACGCTGGTCAAGAACAACATCCATTCATCTGATGATAACGAGTTTGGAGCTGATTCTTCTTGCATTGGAAAGAAGACTTAAAGAGCTTTTTGAGCATGGGTAGTTTGCCAAATTTGGAGCTATTTTGAAGACGACATGTTCACTGGAAATTGGCTCTTGTACTGCCAATGCTATTACGTTTTAAAAGCCTGATATTTACACGAGAACAGCCAGCAGTTTGACATTCGAAGATGATTACTCGAGTTGAGGGTGTTACCTACTCGAGTAATGTCGAGACAAAGCCATCGCTGAAGTAGCCTATCAATCGTACTCGAGTATCCTCAAATACTACTCGAGTAATATCAGGAATCAGTTGCTGGAAAATGATGCTACTCAAGTAAACCACAAACTATACTCGAGTAACAGCAAGATAGAGACGATGCTAAGTTAATCAGCGTAACAATGCTCGAGTAACTTCAAATCTATACTCAAGTAATGTCAAGCCAGAGACATCGATGAGAAATCAAGCTGATATGGTACTCGAGTAAACGACTATTCCTACTCAAGTAACATTGATCCAGAAGTAAATGTCATGACCTGTTGCGATCTTACTCGAGCAAGCCTGTTGCTCTACTCGAGTACGATACTCGAGTAAGTAGGATGCTCTACTCGAGTACTATACGATAGTCGCTGATTATCCTTACTGTATCAACAATCGTAAAATTGAATATTTTGCTTATTCATTCGTTCTGTTTAAATTCTACTCAAATCTTGCTTACAATATTACTAATCATCTTTTTGAGTGAGTTTCAGATGATCAAAAGCTTAGATTAAAGTTCAATGCCAATGGAAGCAAACACACGTGAACCTATCAGACGAACAAAGTACATGGCAGACAAGACGTGGAAATACAACTCAATACTTTATCCAACGAAGCAATCGATGGAACAAAAGTGAACAAACCCATACTTTTTAAAGAATCAGCACTACTAGTGGGTTTCCAACGGACTTATACGAATGCCACAACAGATATCCAACGAAGTTGAGTAGGAGGTGAAACTGATAAATCCAGTGAAGCACTTGACGGGACAAGTTAAATGACAAAGCATTTAAATTCGTCAACGACTATTTCTCTTTGTGCGGATGAACACCACAACGGACATTTAATGAAGTTAAATGGCGGACAAAACAAAGAGGAAGTGTAACGCCCCTAATTCCTACATCCATTATTATGTCCATTTATGTCCTAAATTCCTTATTAGACTAATTGGTGTGAAGTTATCAGTGTGAAGGCGTTAACAGATCAGAGTAAGTCACAACAGAGAGCATGCTTAACGTTTGGACGAATGAGTAACTGATAACATATGCCCAGACATATGCTGGTTAATTAAAATTCCCGGAGGAATATAAGTGTGATACAACTTAAGTTCTTTGCGGTGTATCCGGTCGGCACGTTAGTAGTACAATTTCGACTAATCAAAAATTATACATAAATACTATCCCAAATAAAATCTCCGGCAGAATCCTCACGCGTGCTGCTTACCCTTTTCTCCGGCTCCCGATCCTCCAGATCCTGAAGCTAGGGTAAATTCTGAGATTCAATACCCATTGAATCTCAAGTAACAGTTAACCTCATGCTCAAGTATAAACAATATATATGACAGATATTCATTACATTTCAGCATTAACCATACATAGCACACATCCCATGTAAAGTTCACAACACAACAATACATAGCACACAGCACATATAATGTTAACAACACAACAATACATAGCACACAGCCCATGCAATGTCAACAACGTTTGCACTCTCACCTGTGCCACGACAGCTTCTCGTGTCCTCAGCGCTAGGAAAACATACTTACGGCATTATCATGACTATAACCCGCACAAAGCTGAATGTATATAAACAGGTGACCTAAGACCGAGTCTTAGCCACAGTCCATGACCCAAGACCTAGTCTTGTCCATGACTCTATGAATCATCTAATCACATATAAGCATACAAGACACATCAGAGTTAAAGTTACAGTACGCGTCCGTACCTTAGTCTGCGTCGCTAGCGGTACTTTCACCTTTTGGTACTGATTCCTGACTTTCCCGGATATCCTATAATAGTATCACCGCATTATTTCCCTTATAAATAATATCCTAAGAGATGTCATTGCCACTATTGACCTTCCTACCCCTGGTGATTTTGCTATCCCATTTATACCATTTTTAATTATTATTAACTAATAATAACACTCTTTTATTTATTATTAATTAATAACTCCCTTTATTATTTATTCCCATTTTACTAATAAATAATAATAATATTATTATTATTATCTATCTATCTATTTTATTAATTATTTCCTTACCTAATAATAATATTTATTTATTATTGTTATTATTATCATTTTATTATTCATTGGTATTTCTCTAATTATTTTAAACTCATATGTGTGTGTGTATAATATAACAACAGCTTTTAATAACCTAAATAACCTCCAGGTGCAGCGGCGTATACACAATTACACATGCAACAAGGAGACTTTTTTGTTGACAAGGGCTGATCATAATAGATCAGGAAATTACATCGAATATTTTAACCCTCCAGGTCAGAAGGGCTAAGGCAATGACGGAGACGTCCTATTCCGACAGCATCCTCACTGAGGCAGTGTTGTATCCCATCCGGTGGATTCTGCGAGAAGTGCAAACCCTTCTCCAAGCCCAGCGCATATGACGCAAGCCAGTCCGCACAGCAATTCCTTTCACGATACACGTGTGAAATTTCCACTCTCCATTCCTTATTCATGAGGCGCTGAATCCTCCTAATAAGACTCCCATGTGCATGGATAACGTCCTCCTCTCTTCGGAGCAGCTTAAGCGCAACTAGACAGTCGATTTGTACCATGACATCCCGGTAACCCAAGTCCCATGCCAATTCCAGCCCATCTAGTAATGCCCACAGTTCAGCTTGGAGGGAGGAGCAATCACCAATGTTCCTGCAACAACCACTCAACCAAAGCCCAGTCTGATCTCTGATCAAGCACCCCGCACCAGCCTGCCCGGATCCCATCTTCCTCGCCCCATCACAGTTTAAAGAGACAGAACCATTCCTCGGTGGATGCCAGGCAATGAGGCGCTCAGACTTTCCTTGGCCGCCCCCACGAGCAACTGAGGTGTTCCTCGCCACATCTCCATTAAATTTCGCAAAGCCGAGAACCTCCCAGGCAAGACTCTCAGGTTGGGTGTGCTTATTTTGGAATATGGCCAAGTTCCTGGCCTGCCAAAGTTTCCAACATGTGATCCCAAAGACAGTCGACCAGGCCTGGCCAGCACCATAGCGCTGATGATTGGTGAGATTCTCCAATATCCATTCTTGGAGGTCCATGAGCTCAAACTGTCGGCGTTGACCATATGGCAACAGACAGCTCCATGCTTCCTTCGCATACTTGCAACGCCTAAGTACATGGTCAGTATCCTCCACCCCTTCCCCACACCTCATACACCTCGCATCAGAAGTCATGTGGCGTCTTGAGCGCTCTGCGTTGGTCAGGAGGCTATTCCTGGCTGCCAACCAGAGGAAGATTCTGATACGCTGAGTCCCTTCCCACTTCCATATCTCCTTCCAAAGCTGCTCAGGCTCCTCCATGTCCTCATCCCCCAGCCTCTCATAGGCCGAAGAAACCGTAAATCCACCGTTAACTGAATGATCCCAGAATGGCCTGGCAGCCCCATCCTCAGCCTCTGGGGGTGCACAACCGGAGATCAGGGAGAGGATATGCTCAGGAAGGTCTCTTTCAAATCGGTCCCAATTCCAGCCCCCATCATTAGTCACAAACCTCCTAACAGGTAATTTACCTTCCAGCGAACCAATCTCTCTAAATGACAACAGATGCAAGGGACCTACCTCAGGGACCCAATTGTCAGTCCAGAATCTTACTTGATTACCATCACCCAAGTCCCATCGGATTCCCATTTCGACATCAGGCCAAATTTGCTTCAAATGCCGCCACAGATAAGAGCATACCTGATTGCGTCGGTAAGGTCCTCTATGCACATCCCATCCGTACTTGTGTTTGAGGACTTGCACCCATAAAGCGTCGGGTCTTGAGCAAAGAGCAAAGCCAAGCTTCATAATGAACGCTCTATTCTGTCGTTCAAGCTTCTTAAAACCACATCCCCCCACCTTATTGGTTTACACATATCCTCCCACTTCACCAAACTAGGCCGTCTGTCCGACCCTACACTTCCCCATACAAAATTCCTGATGTGTCGTTCTAAGCGGGAGCATAACCCAGAAGGTAGTTTAGTCGTTTGCATCGCGTATACGGGCATGGCGTGAGCACCGCCTTGGCAAGGGCTATACGTCCTGCTAAAGAGAGGGTGCGGGCAGCCCAACCAGACAACTTACTTCGGACCTTGTCCTCAATATACCCATAGGTCCCAGTTCGCACACGCTGATGAAGCGTGGAACGCAAGATACTTACCAAGATCATCCGTCTTTCCAAATCCCAATTCCTCACAAACCCAAGATTGTGTATTAGGTTGAGTCTTTGCGAGAGAAAAATACCGCCGTTTTGGAAGCACTAATCTTGTGCCCGAACTATCACAGAATTCCCCTAAAATGGAGTGAATAAGCTGAACTTGAGAGGCAGACGTAGAACTAAATAGGACAAGATCATCCGCAAAAAAGAGGTGGGAGAGCGGCGGCCCTCCTCTACTCAAGCAGATTGGCTCCCAAAGTTTGTCAACCACACATTTAAATATAATTTGAGAAAGTCTCTCCATACATAAGACGAAAAGATAGGGAGAGAGGGGGTCCCCTTGTCTTATGCCCCGCGAGGGAGAAAAATTATCTGAACGAGTTCCATTCCAAACCACTCTCATACTACAGGTGGTGACACATACCATTACAGCCCGGACAAAGCTCGCAGGGAGCCCAGCATCATATAACGTTTCCTCAATAAAGTCCCACCGTAGGCGGTCATAAGCCTTTTCCAGATCAACCTTAATTGCCATCCATCCTTCCCCATCTCTTCTAGTCTTCATAGTGTGGATTACTTCTTAAGCAATAATAATGTTATCCGTTATCTGTCGTCCTGCCACAAAACTTGATTGATTTGGAAGGATAAGCCGGGGAAGCCACTTAAGGCGGTTGGCTAAAACTTTGGTAACCACTTTATAGGGAACCGTGCACAGGCTAATAGGACGAAACTCCTTCAATCTCTCTGGGGAAGGGATTTTTGGAACTAGGGTAATAAGTGTCTCATTCAGTCCCTGATCCAAAATGTTCTCAGTAAATAAGTGTGCAACCATTTGAATCAGAGAAGGGCCTACTACCTTCCAATGTTGTTGGAAAAAAGCAGCATGGAAACCATCAATTCCCGGAGCTTTAAGGGGCTTCATCTGGAACAAGGCAGAGTGGACCTCACTGTGGGAGATTTCAGCGCTAAGGGAATTGGCCATCAAGACTTCCACCTGTGGGAACAGACCCCTTCCAGGATAAGGCGTAACCGACTCACCCTCTTTAGAGTAGAGTTGCTTATAAAACGTAAAGGCCCTGGCTTGGAGTGTGGGTCCATCATGACACCACATCCCATCCTCTCCTCTCAGGGCACTTACAGCTTTCCGTTGGCATCTACGAACCCCTTAGCATGAAAATAAGCTGTATTTCTATCTCCCAATTTAATCCATTCACACCGTGCTCGTTGTGCCCATGTCAAGTCCTCCTGTTCACAAATAGATTCAAATTCCTGGCGTAGCTTTCGTTCTAAGTGATCAAGACGCACATTATTTTGAGCTTCCTGTACCCGTTGAATTCCACCCAGCCGAGCTAATAATCTTCGCTTTCGTAGATTAATACTACCGAAAACATCACGGTTCCATACCTTTACCGATGCTGTAAGTTGTTGGATGTTGGATTGAACAGAGGACGTAGCATTCCACCCATCTTGCACCACTCTGTTGAACGAATCACAAGTCTCCCACGCTGCAAGGTACCGAAACTGGGAAGGCCGAGAATGTCTTGCATTAATCCTATTAAACATGATACAGATTGGCCGGTGATCTGAGCTGAGCTTCGGCAGATGTTTCACTACAGTCTCACAATGGGTTGATACATATACTCAACACATTTTTCTTCTTTCCTTTTTCTCCAGTACAGCGTTTTATATACATATATATCTACTTATATATATGCTTTATGACAGCAAAGGTATTTGTTTATATCAGCATAGCTTCTCATTTCTCTTCTTAGGCATCGGTATGCATATATAGAAATATATAAACTTTAAGCTACTTATTTTATTATATGACATTAAAAGTTTTCTCCTCCTTCTTTCACAAGCAGCATACACATATGTATCTTACACATGATGACAGCCACGTTTGAGAGCAATTTCCTATTATTTTCATATGTAGCTACAATATATTTCAGCAAGGTTTCATTCAGTTATATATATGTAACAACATATTTTCTTCCCTTTCCATGCGCAGTAACATGTATATCTAAACACATGACAGCAACTTTCAGGTTTTTGGCTGAACTTTGGAAAATTATTTCTCTCATTCTACACATCCGTTTTGCGTGTTCTTTGGGTCGTTTTAAACATTAGTATGTCTACTATTTCCTGCCAAAATTTCAAGGAAAAACTCTTACGTTTTCCTATGAAACCGACCAGCGAAAGACACTCTGTTTTTCAGCCAAATAACAGAGCACGTTTTTGTTTTCCTTAGTTTTCCTTTTAACCAGACAGATACCCAGCTGACTATAACCCTGAGAATAAAAGGAAAAGGCTTAACGAACTCACATTGGTTGATTCCTCAAGCTTGCACAATGAGCTCCTTTGTTTTCTCCGCCTTGCTCTCCCTCAACTATTGTCTCTCCCTCTCTACGTTTTTTTTTCTATTTTCTTTCGCTGTTCTATGGGAAGGAATGAGAGCCTAGGAGCAACGGTTTTATAGAGGCTTAAGGGTATGGTCTGAGAAACATGCACAGAGCATAGACCGATGGAGAAGTAGAATGACCAAGAGGTATTCATTGTGGGACTCGAGAGGCACTGTTGCGTGTGGACGGTTTTGCTGGCCGAGAATGAGATTACACGTTAAGGAAGTATGGCTTATGGATTTGCTGACAGCTTTCTTTCCCTCGTGTTGCAGTTCGGACGTGTGAGATAAGGTATTGATTTAATGGATATTACATAATTTTTTTTTGGTGAAAGATGGATATTACATTCAGTTGCTGCGTTCTGGTGTAATTGAAGTCAAATGGAATGGGCTGGTTTTGCTGTGATGATCTTCCTGTCACATGTTGGGCCAACTGGAGTGGGTTATTGGATTGTTAATGGGCTGGTATGTTATTCATCTGTGTTGGATTAATTTAGAAGCTCTCTATATTCTATAAAACTCTATTTGTAATTTAAGATAATTACTCATTTAATTGCAATTATCATAAAAAACTAAATCCTTAATTTCCTATAAGGATTTTCCTTTTCCCAATTGATTCTTCAAGGTCATATAATATAAATTTTCTAAAAATTTTAGGCCTAAATTATTCCTTATTTGAATTATTATTTTCCTAAAATAAATTAAGGGAAAAGTAAGCCTAAACTTCAAATAATTATTCTCATAATTACTTTAGGGAAAATTCCACAATTAAATTTCCCATATATTATTCAAATTCCAAATCCCAAAATTTGGGATGTTACAGGAAGCATAGACACTCTAGTAGCCATTCCCAATGGTTGAATACTCATAACGGTCGAAAGACAATTGCCTATAAATAGCGAAGTCTAAAAACCAGAAGGAAATTTTTTTTGATGAATGACTCGCTGAAGCCAATGAAATGATTTTACTACTTCACCGTCGATAGTTCAATAGCTCATACACTCTCTGTTTCTCAATGTTTATATAGTCAACAATAAAGAGTGAGATGATCGACTATGTTCTTCAATATTTATTCATTCACTTCTGAGAGAGATGATTTATTTGTAAATATTCTATCTGAGAGTTACTCAAGATTGGGTGATCTTGAGTGGGAAACCCATTGTATTGATTACAGCTTGTAAGGGGAGTGAATCCTAGTGAGAGGATTACTTCGAGTACAAAGTGTGCAATCAAGTGGGTGTACTGATTACAGCTTGTAAGGGAGAGTGGATTCTAGTGAGAGGATTACTTGGAGTACAGAGCATATAATCAAGTTGAAAGAAGATAGTGGATTGAAAATCTCAAGTGGAGCTTGGAGACTGGATGTAGGTCAAGGATTGGGCTGAACCAGTATAAATCAAAGTTTACATATTCTCTTCCCTTATCTCTTATAATTCCAGCATATATGTTTGAATGATTGACTATCGCTTTATAAATTATTACTATCATACAAACTGCTTTCAATAAGTTTCGAAAAGATTTTCAAAGTTCCAAAAGTTTTATCAGACACCCAATTCACCCCCTTCTTGAGTGATAACCAGGTTTAACATTTGGTATTAGAGCATGCAATCAAGTAGGTGTATTGATTATAGCTTGTAAGGGGGAGTGGATCCTAGTGAGAGGATTACTTCGAATACAGAGCGTGTAATCAAGTTGAAAGAAGATAGTGGATTGAAAATCTCAATTGGAGCTTAGCGACTGGACGTTGGTCAAGGATTGTGCCGAACCAGTATAAATCACAATTTGCATATTCTCTTCCCTTATCTCTTATAATTCCAACATATATATTTGAATGACTGACTATCGCTTAATAAATTATTACTATCATACAAACTGCTTTCAATAAGTTTTGAAAAGATGGTCAAAGTTCCTAAAGTTTTATCAGACACCCAATTCACCCCCCCTCTTGGGTGATAACCAAGTCTAACACCCTTTATATTGGACTTGTGAGCATTACAACCTTGATTCTTCCTCCTACCGCTTCACAGACACTGAGTTAAATGACTTCGAAGCCAACTCGGTGTCCTCTTTACTCGCACACGTTGAAAAATATGGTCACGCTAGCATGGCTTCATTGATCTCACAATCCAAACCAAGTTGGGTTTGGCAAAGAGTACAACCTTTTGTATTTGCATTTCACATTCATGTGTCTTTATTTTTTGTTCTATAAATAACCAACCTTTGTGTTCTTGACCTGCAACTCTGAGTATGGGGAGGCCTCGATTTCTCAACGTGTTGAAACGCACCAAGACGGCTCCCAGCACTGGAACGACCAAGAAACGCCCACCTCTTGAGCCTGGACAGACTGCAGCCGAGACAAGCCCGCATGAAGTTCAGGCCAAGAAATCCAAAAGTACTATGGAAATCTCGACGAAGGGATCCAAAGGTACTAAGGTGATCCCGGCCCAAGGGACAGAAGAAGCCTCGGCTTCTGCTACACGGACCTCTGCTCCACAAGTCACGCCGACTTCTCCTCCTCCAGTTTCTGAGCCACCTCCCTAGCTTTCCGAAGGAATTCTTTAGGAAGACGGGGTAACGATTGAGCTTGCCAATGCACTCCAGGCTCCGAAGCGCTTCATCCAACCAAACCGCTCGACGGATGCCGAGTTGGAAGAACTAATGGATATTGAAAAGTTCTGCCTGAAAGCCAACTCATTGATTCTGACCGTGGATTCGTTGAAAAATAAGTACGCCAAATCTATTGAAGCGCTAAATCGTGTTAGAAAGGAAAGGGACAAAGCTCTCAGGCAGAAAGGCGAACTCGATGAGGAGAAAAACAAAACTCAAGAGGAGCTAGAAGTGGCCAAGGAGGAGAAAGGCAAGATGCATGAGGAGCTTCTGATGGACAAGACAGATCTTTCCACGGCGAACTCGGATCTGGCCATAGCGAACTCAGAGATTCTTCATCTTCGTGAGCAACATGAAAATGATCATCTATCAATGAAACGTATTCATGCCATGCATGAACGGCTTGATGTCCAAATGAAGGCAACAGAGGACGAGCTCTGCGCTGCTAAGGCCGATGTCGCAGAGTGAACTAACGCTGCAATGGAGTCCTTCGACAACGCCTTGGAGCAAATTCGATTTATGAATCCCGATGTCGAGTTGAACACCTCCGGAATGCACTACCAGGCTTATGTTGAGGGCGGGAAATTGATCCCACCCGGACAAGATGAAGGAGAGGTTCAACTAGAGGTTTATGCACAAGCGGAGGCTGAAGCTCCCCTTGGTTGACGGGCCGGGATGCCGATCTTTCTTGTATTTTTTGGTTCAGGGCACTTAAGCCCATTTTGCTTTGTATCTTCATTTGCTGGTTTACTACCCCGGCTTATTATGTTACATTTTCCTTCGTTGTATTTGAACAAATCACCAATCAATGAGAGTTTGCTCATTTCTTGACCAACCCGGATTCAATTCGATTTTTAACTTCAACACTTCAACAAAGCTAATTGTATGAACTCTAACATATTTTTCAAAGTTCTATTCAATGACTGGGCCAAAGTCAAAAATGTTAACGCAGAGTCTGCTTAAATATTTGTTTGGTATTAAAATCAAGTATCATTTTTGTGAAGATTTTAATTAATCAATCACATTATATTCCAACTCATTCGACTAGAATCTAATCCGGAGTAAGGGCAATTTGTCACATGTTCAAATTCAGTTTGGTTACCAAAACTTTAAACATTTCGACTTGATTAGGGTCAGCATGACAATTCGTCTCATTATCCCAGAATATAACTTTGATGCATCACAATTGTTCTACTATTGTGATTCAAAAAAGAAGAAGCTATAATTATGGTGTATGTGCAGTGTACATAATTAAGTTATGAGTTGTTTAGTTTAGGATTCATCTAGACTTGTCATTGTTGGTGTATCTCTGTAATTTGTTAATCAGCATAATGATTTATGTATTAATAAGAGAAGCAATTAACATTTGCATTGGTTGGAGCAATTGATCTAATATTGGATAGTTTCCATTGTTGGGCATTATGTCTGGATTTTTAGAATCCTTTTGTACGTACGTATAAACATGGGCTTTAGATCTTGGTTGTTCTCTGCTTTCAAATATGTAACCACCCCAATAACTTGACTTGTATGAGTAATTTGCACAAAATATGTTATGTGGTAAATCCCAGAATTTACCATGGTGAAATGAGGTAAATATAGTATAGACGTACAGTCAGAATAAGTATGGGATCTTGAACATAAAACTCAATTTAAGTATCATCTCTCCATAAATCTGTTCGGTATAAACAAACTTAGGAAGATAAGAACAGAAAGAAGCAGAGGAACGTAGTTGGTTGGAATTTCATGTTCTTTTCTCCAAAGTTATGATTGTATTCGCATGGATAACATACATGTTATGCTGTCAATTACTGCAACTGAGTTTCATCCTCCATCTATGCTTCTCAATTACCATAGCTATTACTTTATTGTTTGAAGAATATATATGATTTTATTTCATTACAGTTTACACTAGTGGAACAAAACAGAGCATGCTATTATGTGATATAAACACCATTCAAAACTATAGGTATGGTCAGTGGCGGAGTCGGGATTTTATGTTTATGGGTGCATAATTAGTAGTGGGATTTGGGGGTTCAGGGCAGCGCCGCCGATTTTTTTTTTTTAGGAGGATAAAAAGCAACGCACTCTTTCATAAAATTTAGGATAAAAATGGGGTTTAATTGAAAAGTATTTCTGAAGAAATCAATTTAAACACAACAATATATTTTAATCCCATGGCATACAGATACCCAGATGTTACACAATCAAATTCCAAAGCAACATACAAGAAAAATTATTCTGCTTTGTCATATATGATAGGATATATTAAAAAGTCAAATATCAACGAAAGAGCAAATGAGAGCTTCTTAAGAAATATGGAATGGAGTTTTCTAAGATCATGCAAGGTGAATTTGAAATGTCTATGGTAGGAGAATTAAATTTCTTCTTAGGACTTCGAATCAAGCAAAAGAAAAATGAAATATTTATTTCCCAAACCAAATACCTGTTAGAGCTTCTTAAGAAATATGAAATGGATCATTATATTGCAACAGAGGCTAATACCCCTACGAGCTCAACGACTTTTTTAATATCCTAATTTTTACTTTTAGGATTTATTTATAATTAAGAGTGAAATTATATATGATAAATATATATAATTTATAATCTTTAAAAATATATAAGAAATGGACTTTTAGGATTTATTTATAATTAAGATTGAAATTATATATGATAAATGTATATAATTTATAATCTTTAAAAATATATAAAAATGGAAATAGTGGGTATTTTGTTGTAATTTTTTTAACTATAAAAAAAATAAAAGAAAATATATATCTAATGATGCACCTACATCGTATGGGAATTGCAAAAAGGGAAAGAAAGATGCACCTACTGGATTCGAACCAAGGATAGGTTGGTGGTAGAGATGTTATTTTACCATGAAGCCACTAGTGTATCTTTATGAGAAGGCTCTTCAAAATATATATCTATTCTGAAACTTTTGTGTCTGCACTTGCAAACACATACAACAATGTGGCTCCGCCACTGGGTATGGTGTATGTGCAATGTACTTATATCACTATTATTGAGATTAGTATGAATCTCACTCATCTCAAAAATAAATAAATGTGCAAAGTTCAGGCAAAATGATGGAAATGTAAAGCATGCAAGTCATCATGGCATGTATTTAGAATTTAGAATAGATGAAACATATAGCTTTTCGATCTATAATAATGAATTGTTATAAATTTGAGTTGCTGTTTGGGGACATTCTTATGACAAGATATACATGTGCCAGCTTAAATCTGTGGGGATGGCATAAGTCAACTTAAAGGCCATCACAAGGAGTAACATAAAATTTAATATTTTTAATTATGTTTTACGTAAAGCGTGAAAATTTTCAGACTTTGCAAATAAAAGTCTGGCAATAAGGGCAAAAATGGAATGGTGAAACCGATTATATATGGTACATCAGTTACATTTCATTTTTTTCAAGGCTACAACCAAGACAACATATCTAAGTAATTAAACTGGTGTAGAAAGGCATGGAGTCGATTCCAAGAGATGATAATTTGATTTCATAAGGTCATGGTTTTACAACAACAACAAAACAACTTTAATTTGGAGTTAGAAATACAGAGTGAGAAATCCTTTAATTTCGTAGACTGAGAAAACTTTAATATACACACATATATTTTTCAACCAAACTGCTATTAAAACACATAATTAACTAATGAAAGATTAAAGTTAGAGAGAAATGCAACAACATTCCTTTTTTGTAATTAATGATGAGAATTCTTACCATGTTCTTAAAAACCTAAAAACGGAAAGAGAATAAAAAATAGTAAAACATAAAATCGTAATATAAAACATAGTTTTTACCTATATATATATATATATATATAAAATTCAAGAAAAGTAAGGCACCTATCATCATCCATACATATACTGATCAATGCAATATCAATCAAAATATTCAACATTGTCATCAAATACCATTCAAACAAAGGCAAACAACCTCAATACAGTTCAAAATTCAAGTCTAATTTAAATTCAGTACCAATCATTATCAAACTGAAACATAAATAATTGTCACACTCTAAACTAATAAATCATTTTTTCCCACAAATGTTTTAAACAGTCATACTTTAGTCCCTCTCCAGAACTTCTGAATCTTTTCACTTTAGTCTCTGGTCAAAACTTGTGTTTTGACCAGGTGCTAGGTCGACCGAGAATGTGACCGGCATGAGCCGAGGGAAAGAGGAGGGACCCGACATCCATTTATTGAGGGCGTCGCGGATTGAAGGGGAGACCGGGAATAAAAGACGAAGACGCGAGATACAGAGGAGGGGAAGGACACGAAGCTCACCTGTGCTTTCTTCATCTTTCCTCGCCGGCGACCTCTGTTTCACCGTTCCCTTGCTCTGTCGCCGGCGAGACGCTGTTAACAAAGGAGGAGAGAACAGACCTGGAGCTAGGAGACCTGAAAAACGCTAAGACAGCGCCGCGAGAAGGGAGACTGGGATTGAGAGACAGCGCCGCGAGAACAGACCTGAAGTTACATCTTTTCGTTGCATAAGTTCTGCAATCCAAACACCAATTAAGATTTTTATGTTTAAAATATTATATACACTTTCATGAAATCCACATGTCAGTTAGTACCTGGGTGATTGGTTGACTCATCATAAACAAGGATAGCCACTCGTCATCTTCAATACTATTACCTGTTACTTACCTGTTAGTTATATATTTTTTGTTTCAGTTTAGATAGAGAATTGCATATTGTTAGGGGTAAATTGGTGGATTATTTTCAAATCAAAGTTCATCAAGGATGCTCCTGAACAAGGGTACCAAGAGAGCCACTTTACTCATTATTAATATTATTTACAATTACATATATCAATTTAATAGAGCTTTGAAATTAACCAGTTTGGCAAGTAATTAATGTCATTACTATTATGTCACACTATCACTTCATTACCATTCTTGTGCTTATTATAAGTCTGGTTTGAAAAAAAAAAAATTGTTCCTATATACAAGTCATTAAATTGTTTTCCAATTTTAACCCTATTGAAAATTTAGGTGGAAGAAAGAGTATAACATCTCCTTTATTTCAATACTCATTATTAAATAAGGGCAAATTTTGAAAACTGAATCAATTTAAAATATATATTAAAGGTCTTAATTTTTATTTCTTATTATGTGAGATTTAGTCAAATTTGATATATAATTAGGACTAGAGTGGTATCTTGGTGTTATTGTATTTACCCTGAAAGTGAAGCTAGGCCAATTCTCTTTAAAATTTGAGCCATTTCAACTTCTTTTATTATTCTAATAAAAGAAATACTTTATTTGTTGTAGAGTGTTTTTTCACTAATATTTTACATAAATGGCCTCCAATGATGTGTAGTTACAAAAAAATTGATGGGGAGACCAACTCTAAGTTACAAAAAAAGAAGTTAAGGCACATTGAAATATGTGATATATCAAAAGTCGTATGCATAGAAAAATTGGTGAAAACTGTAGTATATATTGAAGGTATTGGGTTGAATATAGTGTACCTGGATTATTATTAATTATTTCAAGAGCTTTGACAAATGGGCCTTGAGGTGTGATTGCATCATTGTCATCCCGATTGATTGGGTTATTTCTTGCTCTTTTTGTGCATATACAGGCAGTTGAGCTCTGCAAGTTAATTGTTGTAATAAATTAAACATGATTAAGAAGAAGGGCCACCAACACTATATATGTCAAGTATTTTACAAAACATAAAAAATATGGACTTACTGAGGCAAAATTGTCATCCCCCATCAACCCTCTTTTTTTATTAACTGCTACTTCTTTCTCCTTCATCCTTGTACCCACTTGCTCTGCTTAAGTACAACAAATAGTTATTTTGTTCTAAATCATATCTATAAGGGTTTTTCTATAGGGAATTAATGAAAATAAAATTTCTTTACCTGTTACATAACATGCCTATGTTATCATGTTAACTGTGATGCCAAACAAACTAAAATATGCAGGCTGAAATATTTCTAGAAATGATTCTAACAATAATTACTTACCCCTCTCTCTCTCTCTATATATGTGTGCGTGTGTGTATTTATTTGTTTTGTTTTCACATGGCCAAATGGATTCTATGATCATTTTTAAATCACAAAATCATGCACCAAAGACACCTGACCATGCAAAATTCAGCAAAATAATGTTTATTTTACTATAACAATCAACTGATGAAAACTCAAATAAATATTGATCATCATCATTATCAGTGTTATGTATATAAATATATTACAAAAGGTTGTGGAAATGACAACAAACCATAATCAATATGTCAGTTGGAGAATAATGCAATTTTAATTGGTAAAATTAAAATAAAGGATTTACAGAAAATAATATTTATTATAAAGGATCATAAAAATTGTTATAATTTAGAAGGACCAAACATCATAATATAAATTTAAAATTATTGAATTGCCCAAAATCAAACTTCTTGTATTATCTCTTGTATTCATAATTTAAAAAAAAAAATAACTAAAATTAAAACTAAAACTACTCATCATAATATGATTATATCTTTTTTTTTAAAATGTATTATTTAATTAAGAACTATTACACTCATATTTTTCTTAATTTTTTATTTTCACCAATTTATATCAAGTTCCCCAAATTATATTATCGACATTGATATCAATTAAGCTCTTTCTATAAAAATAAAAACTAAACTTATTTCATATTTTCAGGATATAAGAGGTTAATTAGATTTTTTAAAAAAAATTTATTGACATTACATGAATTTTTTAACCCACATAAATTGCTTCTGAAACAAAAATAAATCATACAAACTTTCTTAGTTTAACATATATGATAAATTATAAAAGACGTTGAATTTTATTAAAATTATGTAATTCCATTTTAATGAAATTTTTTGTTGATTTTAATAAATTATAATTCTTACCAATTGAAGAATGTGTAATTTGTTTTTCATAGATATATATTCAAGTTGTGAAAATTAAGAAAAAATATTGTTTAATTTAATGAAAATTTTAATTTTGTATTAATTTTAAAAATAGAATGTGGGAAGGAATGTAGAAGATTTTATTAGAGGCATTTTAGTACTTTTAATTTTATATTTTTATATTTGATCCTTCTAAATAATTACAATTTTGATGGTCCTTATCCATAAATATCTTTTCTTCTAGGTCCTTCATTCTAATTTTCTCATTTTAATTTGAAAAACTCAAACTAGTAGTGATAGGGGAGAGCGCATAGGCTTACCTTGGTTACCCCAAGTGGAATCCAATGTTTGATGATAAGGATTTGTAAAACTGATATCTTCAATCTCACAAAGTTGTTTGATTACATATATCCCGCTCTCTTCTATAAAGCTGGCTTCATCATCAATTCCATATGACCATACACAAACCCGTGCATGATACCACCGGTCTTTTGTATAAACCCGTTCTCTCTCACGCAAACGATGCTCTTCTAGACAGCACACAACTAAATGATCACCATCCAAATAATATGGTTCCTCATACAATGAACTCGATAAAACATAACATTGTATTGGTTCCTCTTTGGTGTCGACCCACACATTAAAGAACCAAAGTTCTGATTCATCATCCGCTGGTTTAAGAAGAAAACAGAGGCATAGAGTTGGCAAGTTGTTACGAAACCAAAAAGAAATAGAAGCTCCTTTGCTTCTGTGATCAAACCACTTCGGTATGCTTCTACTCGGCAACCAAAAAAAGTATGGTTCATTGTATGGTTCACATTCCATTAAATAGCTGAAAGGATCCCCATGTAATTCCTGTGGATCAAAATAAGTGTTGAGCAAAATACACCAACTCAATAGATATATTTTGTGAATATAATAAGGACTAAAAATTAAAGAGAGAAATTGATTACCTCACTCAATATTATGCTTTTGGACTCTAAACTCAATGACACACAATTTCTTGCTTCTAAACATCTTATGCTTCGTGGAATCCCTTCAACTTCTCTCAGATGCCTGCACTCATTTAACACAAGTGTCTCCAAAAAAGGACATTCCTTCATCCATGCCGGTAAAATTGTGAAATCATTACCCGATAAATTCAAATAACCCACATTCATAAATCGACTAAGATCAGTTCTAATGAAGTCATCTGATATATTACAATATGGGAGATCAAACGCAACCATGTTGGGACATTGCTTGGACCAAATTGCCTCTTCTTTGGCTTCCTTCGAATTACATGATATCACTTTCCCTGCATCACTCACTGAGATGTAGTCTATTTTCGGCAATAGAAAAATGCCCTTTGGGATCTCAATGACTGACTCTTTCGGACAAATTTGTAAGAGCCTAAGCTCAGAAAGATTGCAAATTGACCAAGGCAATTTGTTTATTCCGTTATCTATTATATGTAGCCTTTCTATTTTCATGTTTTCAAGTATTTCCGGAAAGTACTTCATACTTGAGCAACGTTCAAGCATGAACCGTGTAAGAGAGGGTAACTTGATGGCACGTGGAAAGGTCTTAAGCCGGACACAACAAACTACCGACAACATCTCAAGTTTTGGTAAATAGCCAACTGAATCATGAATTTCAATCAAATTCTCGCAACTCCAAAGTCTTAATTCCTTCAAATTTCTGAGATTCGATAGATCAGGTATCTCTTTAACATATTCACAACCTTCAAGAAACAAAATGCCCAAATTGTTCGAAGTCTGCAGCAATAACCAACACCATCTAAAAAGTTTAATAATAATAAAAAAAAGAATGAAATTATCAAGTACTCCCTCTAGTCCTAATTATAGGGCATTTGTGAGTTGATCTTAGTCTTAATTATAGGACAAAGTTCTAATTTTTATCAATTTGTTCTCAAAATACCCTATTGATACTTTCTCAATATAATAATTAAACACAATAATAATTTAATAATGACCTATATATTCTATAAGGTGAGTAATGTTTGCGACTCATTAATGCATAAAACTCAATTATACTATTTTTTATTTTTTTTAATAAAATAATTTTGAGCAATTTTGTTATATTTAATAATGACATCACAATTAAATTATACTTCCAATCCCTAAGAGTAGATCATAAGTTTTTGAGGAAGATCAATCATAATAGATTGTGTGAGAGTTCGGAAAAGTCGTGTGTAAGGGTATTTTAGAAAAAAAAATATAATTAACTAATTTAACTACTATCATTAATCTCTTCAAAGTTAGATAAATATGTCTTATAATTAGAACGGAGAGAGTACAATCTAACTAGAAATGCTTATAAGATAGGGATCATGCCTTAATTATTGCTTCCATCGAACTCAAACGAGTATACCCCATGTGGAGCATAACAAGATTCTTTGAACTAAAATTAGGAGGCAAACATGAAGGACACTGTCTCCACTTCAGCACTTTTAAGCTCTCAGGAAGATATTTGGGATCTTTTGAAAATTTCACATTCTCAAAAATGAGAATTTTTAACCCTTTCATACGCTTGAACGCTTCTCCATCCCAATTTACTTCTATGCATTCCGACCAATTGTCTTGAACTATCATCCTAACTTTATTTGTGCCCTTTCAAGTGAACAACAAATGAAAGTCATCTTGAAAATATTAGAAATTTGAAGCATATGCAATAATAGATAATAAAAAATCCACAAATTTAAAATAGTGACATACTTCGGCATAAAAATCCCGCAAGCCAGTAAATGGACCAAAAATATCTTCAACTTAGCCTCAACATATATGCATGTAAACCTTTAAGAATCAAACCTTGATTTCAGACAGTGAGTTAATGGCTTTGGTTATTAAAAATATCTTAAATTATCTAAAAAGGGTTTAATCAATTATTGCGGCTAAAAAGGGTGTAAACCTCTTAAGAATATTTATTTGGTTGTAGTACTTAAAGCAGTTGACTGAATCAAGATAAATTGGTTGTCTTCTTCTCAACTCTTTCGACCATCTATGTTTTCACAAAACACACACTCAAACTCGTTTCCCTACTTATACATAAAGTTTATTCATTTACTAAATATTTAGGAGGTTCTTCAAATGAGAATTCAACAATAGCATAAATATAAATGTATTGTTTATTATTTATTTATAAATACTCTTAATTATTCTATGTTATTATATAATGAATTCAAACATTCATTTATTTTGTATAAAATTTTAAGTGACTGTAGTTTTTCAGATTATATCTAGCAAAATCAAATTAAATAAAATTTAAAATATAAACTATCATCATTTATTAAGTAATTGAAAATTGAATTTTATATGTTTTAAAAAAAAATGAATTTTTCCTGAAGATTAATTTACTAATTATATATTTACTTTTGAGTGATGTGGAATCTTTCAGAGATTTTTATATAACTTTATATAATTTTTTAAAAGGAAATTATTGTATAAAACCAAAATGTTTATTTTTTAAAAAATACGATAAAAATAAAAGTTGAACACTTGAAATAATACACCCACACATTTGAATGGGAAAACATTTCACCCTAAATCTATAAAATCAGTTCCAAAAATCCAACAGTTCATGTACCATTAAAAATCAGTTCTAAAAATTTCACCTTATAAAAAACTATTCAATTCATTCATTCATTAAATAAATTCCATGCATTGAATTTATGAGTGAGACAAAAGGACTTCACAACTATGCATTAAAAAAAACGAGTTAATAACTTCATATAACATGGAAAATAAACATAAATCACAAAGATAAGGATTTACCAACCAAGATATTGTGAAAATGACAATAAAATTACACCGCAAAAAAATAAATAAATCATCTTGATTAGTGTTACTTACTGTATTGCCTTCCAAAACATTAACAATATCTCGGTTGAAACATAATCTGCTCCGTTCTTCAGGATTATTTGGTGATTGTTCACTAACAATTTTTCTCCCCATATCACGTATCAAATCATGCATTTGAATATGACTTAAATAATCAATCTTTATGAGGTGTTTATCAACCAACAATCCAATAGAATAACTTAAATTATTAGAGTCATGTACTGCTTCAACCATATATTTGACATATTTCAAGTATTCCCCTTGAAGAAACAAGCAATATCAAGGAATATTTGTTTTTCAACTTCTTCTAGGTCCTCATAACTCACCCTCAATACTTGTTGTATGCCTTTATCGGGACTTGATTTATATAAGTCAAGCGCAGACTCCCATTCATTTATAGTCTTGCCACACAAGTTAGAGCCTATTACTTCAAGGGCAAGTGGAAGGCCTTTTGCATAAGTTACTACACGATTCAAAACATCCATGTAACATGGATCTAATTGGCGACCTTTAAAAGCATTCCCACTTAACAATTCAAGAGATTCTTTAACACTTAAAACCTCCATGTCGTATCTACTTTCAACCCCATGTGCTACAAGCAAATGTTCATCTCTTGTTATAATAATCCTACTTCCATCACTAAACCAATTGCAACCACCAGCTAATTTTTTCAGTTGCTCGTGATTTTCAACATTATCGAGAATCAAAAGAATTTTCTTTTCTTTGAATCTCTTTTTTATTACTTGAACTCCTTCATTAACATCCTGTATTTTTTTGATGTCCACTCCTACAATCTTTGAAAGTATTATCTCTTGAATTCCTTCTAGGCCAAGTTTCTTTGATTTTTCTTTGACATCATGTAGAAAGCACAAACCTTCAAAATTATCAGCAATTGAATTATACAGAGCACGGGCTATTGTTGTTTTACCCAACCCCCCCATTCCACAAATTCCTACCATGATGACCTTATCATTTGACCCAATTTGTAAAAGAGAGGTTATTTCTTTCACTCGAGACTCTAGCCCAACAGGATATTCAGAAACATGTAAAGGAACCCTATTGATTTTACTAGAGATTTCTTTCACAATCTTTTCAATAAATTGATATTCATAACCTTGCCTGAAAAGTTGCAAAAAAAAAATATATCAGTTCTAATTACATTTCCTGTAGTAAAGAGATTTAAATTTATTTACTTATAACCTAAGTTGAAACTAGGAGAGGGGGAAAACACACAAGATGAAAGTTTTGAATTACCGTGGATTAAAATAGTCACCAGAAATGTTTGCCACTTCATGCAATGCATGCTTCCAACTGCATATCTTCTCCTTGTCAGCCCTTAAGTTTTCCATATGCAGAGATAATGCTTGTCCATAGCGATCTTTTTGATGTCGCACTTCTGAAGGCTCCACATCATAAAAAATTGGCCAAACCAACCGTCCCTCTCCCTTAATGCACTCATGAATTTTAACAAGTTCGTTGAGACAAAATGTGGAAGAAACATAGTTCTTCGAAAATACGGTAATTGCCATTCTGGAATTTTCAATTGATTTGAGAAGTGTTGGTGTAATTTCATCCCCTCTTCTTAGTTCCTCATCATCAAGGAAGGTGCGAACTCCCGCATTCTTTAAAGCATCATACAGATTTCCTATAAAACCATAACGAGTATCTTCTCCGCGAAAATTGATGAAGACATCGTAAGTCCATTGGTAATGGAAAGAAGAAGAGGCTAGTGTTAACCCGGTCATGATAGCTTCCTACAGGTAAAGATTAAGGAAATAATGTTAATTTTACTTACAAAAATTGTGGAGTGAGATGATATATACATAAATGGAAATGATGAAGAAATGAATGAGTTTTTTTTTTTTTATAACTGTTTGGGCCACCCGATGTCGAACGTTTTTTTTTTTTAAATTTTATTATTAGGTATATGAGTAACTGACTAATCTGAATTGTGGCTTGTGATCAAGATGCCTCTCCCTACAGGTTTTTTTTGAACAAGACGGGGATTCAAACTTAATTCGCCTACTCTATAGTCTATTTGATCTACTACTAGACCAAGCAATTTTGGGTATTACATTATTACTTACGAACAAAACTGAAATTGTTGATGACGAAGTAGTTATAGGCACACACAATAAAACAATGGGAACTAACAAAAAGAAAGAAGGAGGCTTCAATTGCCTTTCTTAAACTCAAATCAAAATCTAAAAATAAGAATTGAGTTTGACACAACGGGTTGACTAATAATCTAACCTCTAACAAGAGAGTACTTGATAAATCGTGGTATTATTTATATATTTTTTCGCACAATCATCGAAGATTTTGATGATAATTAGGAGTGAATAATTAATATTAATATAGAAATAGGAATGTATAAATAATTACGAGTGAATAATTATAACAATAACATTAATAGTTAGAATATAGAAATAATCAACAACGAGTATAGATAAAAATTATAAACAATGTAACAACTTGTATTATTTTAGAATTTATCATCCTAGTCATACGTAAATATATACCACATTTTATTTTAGTCAGGAATGGATATAGAAGCTACACTGTGGGCCAAAATGCAATATTTGAAAATTTTAACATTTTTGCAAATAAAAATAAACCAAATTTAGTACTCCCTCCGTCCCTAATTATAAGAGTAAATTTTGGAGTTGGTTTTGGTCCTAATTATAAGAGCAAGTTTTAAATTTTGTCAATTTTTTCCTATAATACCCCTATTTATACTTATTATTAGGAGCATTAAATGTATATATATGTGTGTGTAATGTGTTTACCTATATATGTAGATTTGTGTTTATGTGTGTCAATATATATATGTGTAGATATATATGTATGAACACACACACATATATAAACATATGTGTGTGTGTATGTGTGTAGATATATGAGTGTGTGTCTCTATGTATGTAGATAGATCTATATGTATACACATATATATACACACATATATGTATACACATGGCTATATAAAAAGCAACTAATATACATATATAAACTAATATGTCATGGATATCTAACGTAAGACAAATTAGAAACACTTATAATTAGGACAACTTGTGTCATTTTAAATTTATATAAGGACATTTTAGGAAAATGAGTAAAATTAACTAATTTAACTCCTCTCCTTAATTCTCCCAAAATCGGTTAAATTGCTCCTATAATTAGAGACGGAGAGAGTACAAATTTTGTAGGATGGAGAAGGGAGTTATGGACCAAAATAGATATATGCGCATATAAATAACCTATTATTTTATCAACTCATACCCACTAACAAAATTTCTTTCCTAAATCAGTTGTTAAGGGCATGTTTGGTTTGAGGGATAAGGAGGGGAAAGAGAAATTTTTTCTCTCCTCTTTATAAAATAACTCATAACCCATTAAAATTTTTAAATATTCTAAAAATATATTCTCAATAAAAAAAAAAATTTTTTTATTAATAATAATTAAGTCAATATCCTCCTTTCCAACCCTCCCCTCTTACTACCTCCCCTCAAATCAAACAGGCCCTAAAAGAATAGAGAGAAAAGACCCTATTATTCCATTCTTCTTCCCCAGCTAAAACAAATCATGCAGAACACAAATGAAATATTCATACTGGAACACGCAAATAAAATATTCAGATCAAGCACATATGAAAATCAGAGGTTGAAGCTCACCAGATCTGGACCAAGCTAGGAGGGAGAACGTTCTTCGTCGATCTACTGAAGACGGAGATGATGGAGGGAGACGCCGCCTTAAGTGGCTTCGCACGGCAGAGAGATGATGAAGGACACAATGACTCCTTGTGAGAGAGAGAGAGAGAGAGAGAGGAGTGATAATTAAAAACTCAAGGAGAGATGGAAGCAATGAATAGACTCATAAAAATCGGTCTCTTATATATATATATATATATATGAACGAAAGTGTTTTGCCCTTTTTATTTTGCACTTTCTTTTTAAATTTTCTGGTGAAATTACATAATACGGTAACTTGGGAGAAATTTCCAAGAAATCACAAACCAATAACCACCTACAAATATAGGCTCACAGGAAGCGACCGCGTTTTCTTGCATATCCTGGCGTTCAGCTCCTCCTGTATACCGTCCTGATGAGGTATGTATGTTACAGATTTAATTTTTGATTTTTTTAATAAAATTATTTTGATAAATAGAGAATCTAAAATAAAAATGATTTTTCATTTAAAAATTATAAAATTAAATTTGGAGGGCTCACAAGAGTGAATGGCCCCACCTACCAAAGGATAGAAAGGAAAACACGGTGGGTCTTTTGCCCTCTTTCTTTTGCATTTTCCTTTTGAATTTTCCACGAAATCACAAACCCATAATCACTGACAGATACAGGCTGAAAGGCAGGCATCACAAGGATGCCTCGATAAAAGTGATAGATGGATGAACGAGGGCATACTCGTTTTAAGTAGTAACTTCTAAAAAAGCATTATCAAAAAAAAAAAAAAACTTCTAAAAAAGCATTCTCTCAATTTTATGTTTTTAATTATATTATATATATCACAATGAGAAAAATAACTATTAATTGCATCCAGCACACACCATGTTACATTCTTTAGTCTCCGTAGTCTCATAGATGACTTTCAAAGACTCGATCATGATCATGCGTGTGTTACTTGGCTTGTTTTAAAAACTTAAGAAATTACATGGGGAGCTTCCATTATACACAAGTGAATTTGTTCCATCATAAAAAGTCGAGATAAAGTGATATTATTAATTATTCTTTCATCTTTCATCTTTCATCTTGACCACATTAATAAAGCCTCAAACACGCCTCTTTCATCTTGACCACATTACTTTTTCATTTATTAATTTATTTTATTCAAACAAGTTGCTTTCCTCATGTGAGAGGTTGGCTACGGTCATCTTCCCTTCCCATCTACTTCCCATCCTCTTCCTCATCTCAGCCGTTGGATTGAAATCTTAACCGTTCAGATCTAATATTATATAAAAGTATTATTTTTATATTTTTTAAATAATTTAATATTTTTTAATATAAAAATAATATTTTTATAAAAGATTAAATTTGAACCGTTCAGATTTCAATCCAACGGCTGAGATTGAGAAGAGGATGGGAAGTGGATGGGAATGGAAGAGGATGAGAGCCACACCCGACTACCGGTACACCCATTAATTTATGGGAAAATTACACACAGGTCCCAAGGAAGAGACTTTATTACAATAAAGTCCCTTGAAATCATAAAATTACACAGAAGTCCCTTCTGTGTAATTAATTCATATTAGTAAAAGACCTTATTGCCCAGATGCTATTTACAACAGGAAAAGTATTGATTTACAACAGACAAAGTATATATCAAAACCAGGGTTTTTTTCCATTTCTGACTTCTAGAGGCTATTTATAACAGGAAAAGTAAAAAATTACAACAGACAAAGTATATATTTACAACAAAGTTTCAAAACCAGGGTTTTTTCCATTTCTAACTTCCAGAGGCTATTTACAACAGGGGATTTTTCTATTTCTGACTTCCAGAAGCTATTTACAACAGGAAAAGTATTGATTTACAACAAACAAAGTATATATTTACAACAAAATTTCAAAACGTCAATCTTTCATGTCTGACTTCTAGAGGCTGTTTACAACAGGAAAAGTATTGATTTACAACAGACAAATTATATATTTACAACAAAATTTCAAAACGTAAATCTTTCATGTCTGACTTCCAGAGGCTAATTACAACAGGAAAATTATTGATTTACAACAGACAAAGTATATATTTACAACAAAATTTCAAAACCAGTATTTTTTCCAATTTTGACTTCCAGAGGCTATTTACAACAGGAAAAATATTGATTTACAACAGACAAAGTATATATTTACAACAAAATTTGAGAGATAGGAGAGAGAGAGGAGCGACTAACGAAGTAGAGGAGTTCAAGGTGGATTGAAAAATATGCTATGGCAATAAAGAAGTCGCTGACTCTTTGACTCTCTAGAATGTTATGTATGCTCAAAAGCCCTTCTTCGTCACAATTGCACGGCGCATAATCACTATCGATAGCAGAAACAGAGACGAAGATGTGAGAAGCCAACAAAAGAAAGGTTGATGCTTTCTCCATGGCGCCTCAGCTGGTTAGTACGTTCGAATATCATCCGAAAAAATATCATATTCCAAATCTTATCCAAACCTTTTGTTGGAAGGTAAAGGAAGGCTCATCCACCAGCTGACTTCGTAAGATGTCGACACAAAGTCTGTTATATTCAAGATTCGAGATCTAACATTCGCATCCGCCCAAACTCCTCGTACTCTTTCTATTTTTGGGAAATAAATAATATCAAAAAAGAAAAACCTCAAGATGGTCAAAGAAAGCTGCGATTATACCAAGAAATGAAATGGGGAGACCCGAATCACCATGTTCACTCTGGAGGTAGGAAGAAAAAGGGAGAGAGGAGAGAGAGAGGAGAACGGAGAAAGAGGAATTGGAAGGAATGTCAAATTGGTAATTGTACATTCACAAATAATTACAACCAGGTCCCTTGGGACTTCTATGTAGTTTCATGATTTCAAGAGACTTTATTGTGATAAACTCTCTTCCTTGGAACCTGTGCGTAATTTTCCCTTAATTTATTTCATTTCTCTCTCCCCCACTTTTTCATTTCACCACGTTGCTTTATTATCCATTCATTTATTTCATAGTCTCCCCACTTTTTCATTTCCCATGCATCCATCAGTTAAATGAAAGGTAAAGTTGGAAATTTATTCTATAATCATTAAGATACTTATCTTTTCTTGATATATGAGATTTGGTCAAACTCAACTTATAAATAGAATCATAATCGTATTCATGCAAGTTTAGATAAATCACGTTCAAAAAGTAATTTATATTATTAATCTAAATGGATATCTTCCTCTTGAGGGGGAAAAAAAACAAATATCTTCTATTTTTTCCCTACCTTTTCATGTTTGGGAAACACTGAAACCCGGTTTCAGAATACTTTTTCTGTAAGTAAAGATCAAACTCATTTCATATACTTACTTCATAAATCATAAAAGTTATTCTCAAAAGCTAATATATTTTCCAAAATCAATTTTTTCAGTTTTTTCCCAAAAACTGATCTTCAAAAGCTAATCCAAATTATTCTCTAACAACTATATATTCTCCAAAAGTTAATCTAAAAATCTATTATTTGTCATCACTTTTTTTTTCACTTTTAATTCTAATATTTATGCCATGAAATTTCAATCGACAGATATGCCTGATAACCTCTTCTCAAAACTTTTCAATAAAGCATCATTGAATATTTAAAAAAAACTAAATGA
The DNA here is from genome assembly GCA_025563575.1 of Acacia pycnantha. Lineage (NCBI taxonomy): Eukaryota > Viridiplantae > Streptophyta > Magnoliopsida > Fabales > Fabaceae > Acacia > Acacia pycnantha. The sequence continues at coordinate 1,856,299 of JAMWYP010000068.1, read as the reverse complement.
AATGATTAATTAAATCTCCTAGAAGATTAGATTTGATTTGATTTTATAGAGTGATCAAACTAACAAATGCGTATGAAGAGCTGTTCTTTATGATATGTAGCCATGTCAACTCAACATATTTAATCAATTGACGATCAAACTTAACCTAGATAATGGTTAGAGTGACATTGCTATGATTTGAAAATTTCTTAGATAACATTAAACAAAACAAAAAAATCTAATACTCTAACGCTCTTGTGTGAAAACTTTTGATATAAATTTGTACCTTAGCCCATTTAATTTTAGGGTTAAAGTGTAAAAATATACATGTAATTTTTCCAAAAGTGCATCCAAGTGTTTTTTTTTTTCCCAAAAGTGACTATGTTATAAAAGTGGAGCAAAAGTCACGTTAAAGTGGATGTGGGCCCCACCAACATGAAGTAACAAAATATATTACTTTAAAAAAACACATAGTGTTGGATGTATTTTTAAAAAACCACATGTGTATTTTTACAGCTTAACTCTTAATTTTATAAGAAAACTAGGGTATATTCTCCCCAAGTATTGCACAGGTAGTGTGTACTGAACGACCGGAGGTGCAGCAAGCGCAAATAGCAGCTTCGTGAACAGGATTCAAGGTTTACTGAATCGGGACTGGAGGGTGACCGTCATTCATGTCTATCGCGAAGGGAACAAGTGTGCGGACTTCCTAGCAACTTATGCTTTGAAGCTGATAGAAGGAATCCATTTCCTTCAGGAACCACCTGAGACCATGATTGACCTTCTTCGTGCAGATATTGCAGGCGAAGGGAATGCACGAATATGTTCTATTACTCCTGATTAATTTTAATCAGCCCTTGTAAGCAAAAAAAAAAATAATTAGGGAGATATGATCTTAATTTAGTGTCGATTTTTAAATAGCTACGCTAGCTAGAAAATTTTATATGGATAGAGAGCATTGCTCTGATTGGTGCTTAATTGGCTCGAATAAATTTGAAAATGTGGGAATTTATTCATTTATAGGTAGATTGTCTGATTTTTTGGTCAATGGTGATGAATATTATTTAAAAACAAAATCATTTAGAAAAAAGTTGAATGCCTACGGAGGACAAAAAGATGATGTACACATTTAAATTGGACTGTAGAATAATTTTTATCAAAATAAAATAAATGGCATTTGGTTATGAGTTATCACGAACACTGGATCTTTTATATAGTAAATACTCTTAAGTAAAGAGTATTGAATTATTATTATTTTATTTTTTTGGTTTTATTAAAAATAATAATTAAAAAAATGTGACTCGCTAAGCTCTGGAAAAAAACTTGGAAAAAAATTTATTTAAGATAATATATTTAAGAGAATAGCTTCTGAAAAAAAAAAAAAAAACTTCCTAGATCGTCTAGATGAGATTGGATAGTTCAGATTTATTTATTTATTTTTTTTCAAAATTATTGAATAGATAAAGAATATAAAATAAAGATGATTTTTTAACTAATATTTTTTTAAAAAATAATTTTTTACTTAAAATTATAAGATAAAAAGTAAATAAATCTCAGCTGTTCAATCACATGTGCTGCCTATCCGAAAGGTAGGAAGGACACGCGGTCATCAGCCTTTTGCCCTCTTTCTTTTACATTTTCTTTTTAAGTTTTCTTGTGAAATTCCATAATAACGTAACTTCGGAGAATTTTCCAAGAAATCACGAACCAACAACCAATGGCGGACGGGGGCAAGTGCCCACCCTTAAATTTGGGTTTTTTTAAAAAAAAAAATTAATACTCCCTCTTGTCTTTATTATAAGATACGAACTAACAAGTTTATTTGATCATTTTTATAAGACACTTGCTCATTTTCAAGGAGCATTAATTATTCTTTTCCATGTATGCCCATAATAAATAATGGTAGTGGGTAAGAGTAATAATCAATATAATATTAAAGTTTAGTGTAATTAGTAGGGGTACTATTGGAAGTTAACTTTATTGACTTTAACTGTTTTTATTAGTTTGCGAGAATTGTTAGTTGGTGCCTTATAATAAGGACTAGAAGGAGTACATGTTTGAATGATTGTCCACCCTTAAATTAAGTGTCCACCCTTAATACATCAAAACTGCACTTCGTAATGGGATGAGGGATGAATGGTTGAATGACTGTTTATTGCCTTATATTGAAAAAAGATGTATTTGATAGCATTAATAATAAGACAATTATAATGGAATTCCAAAAAATAAGGCCTAGAAGGATGACATTATAATTATTGAAATAAACTTGTTATATTAAAATATATGTACTTGAACTTATTGAGTATCCACCTGTTATTGTAATTTATGTAGCTGCATTTATTTCTAACAGTACTTAGCCTTGCTTTTCTAAATGACAAGGTTTGTAAAATAATTGTTTCTCTTGTTACATCATCAGTATTCATTTAATTTCATAAATATTTTTTTGATATATTTTTTTTCTTGTTTATATTCTTTTGTTTTTTATTGCATTTAAAACTTTCCTTAAAAAAAAAAAAATGGGGGGCGCTGCCCCGAACCCCCGTATCCCCCGCCAATTGTGCCCCCTTCTGTAATTTTCTGGGTCCGCCTCTGCCAACAACCACTGATGAATTCGAGAAAAAAAAAAACAACCACTGATGAATATAGGCTGCCAAGGCAGGGTTCACATGGATGGAAGCCTCAATGAAAGTGATGGATGACTGCAGAAGGCATACTCCTCCATTCTATAGTATTAGGAACTTTTAAAAGAATTATTCAATTTATAATATAAGTAACTTAAAAATTAATTAATATTTATTCATAATTTTATTCATGTACCTAATGTTTGAATGTGATTTTTTCATTCAAAACCACATTTCATTTTGATAAAGTTGAAAAAAAAAAAGAAAAAGACATCCGTCTAAGTTGTCATGTTTTTTGAGCAAATCAGTGCAATACTTAATGGGCGCTCAACTTGAGACTGCATTTGAAGAAAAATGAAGGAGAAAAAAAGCAAAATAAAAAGGGAAACCAATGTTTAATTATTTAGGTATTGAGGTACTCTATAGTCTTTTTCATGTTACCTCCGTGTGGACCATTATTCCTTTCTCAATTAAGTCAAGGTCAAGTAGAAGTTTGCCCCATAATATACGCGTTTGTGGTTACAATGTTACTTAGCCTTATAATTTATTAATAACATATAATATCGCATTTACAATTTAATTAAATTTTGATTTTGATCATTATAATTTTAATGTATGATATTTAGTCCGGATAACTTCTTATGAATTTGTTTTCAGTTTAATAGTGTTAATTAGAGATTTAATGCCATTAAGTATTGAGGTCAGAACCAAAACTCCTTAATAGTAAAAAATAAATAAAAAGAAAACATAAAAGTTGAATTTTCAACAGATAAAAAGGAAAAGTGCATCTGATGCTCCCATGTGAAGCCTGCTGCTGTGTGTAAAGTAGTGAAGATGGTTTGTGATTTCTCGGAAAATTCTCAGAAGTTGCGGTTTGTAATTTTAAGTAGAAAATTGTAAATAAAAAGGCTAAGAGTAAATATCTTTTTTGGTCCCTGGAAAAAAGTACGGATCCCTTTTTGATCCCTAACTAAAAATAACTTGTCCCGTCATCCCTGGGAAATCAAAAAACATCCCACGTTAGTCCTTCCATCAGTTAGCTCCTAACGGCGTCATTAACGTTGCTGATGTGTAAAGTGAGTTGGTCCAGTCACATGCCACGTAGGAAGGCTAAAACGACGTCGTTTATATAAATACCCTTTTGGGTTCCTGGAAAAAAGTACGGATCCCTTTTTGATCGCTAACTAAAAATAACTCGTCCCGTCATCCTTGGGAAATCAAAAAACATTCATGTTAGTGCTTCCGTCAGTTAGCTCCTAACGGCGTCACTAACGTTGCTGATGTGTAACGTGAGTTGGTGCAGGGTGCTTCGTTACCTTCAACATTTTTTACTCGTTGAAAAGTCAATTCACTAACCTCACCGTTGGATTTAGAGAAGTATAAAGATTTAAAGCAGTGAACACCGTCTAACTCCGACGCAAACCTAGGCGAGACGCGCTGCCGTTGTTGCTTGGCTCCATCGAGTTGCGTTGATGGTGACGACGGCGGCACCTTGGAGTTATCTGGAGATGCCGGTTTCTTCTCGGGGGAAGAAGGCTTGTGCTAGGGCTTGGGCTTGAGATTTGGGGCATCAATAGACAAGCGCGATCTCTGACCGTAGGAAAACTCGGCGCAGAGAGCATCGAAGGAACTGAAGATAGACATCATTTGACGACCATAGAACCGATGGAGTTGACGATAACGTATACGGTTAAAGACGGTTATATTTGACAACCATAGACATCATTACACATCGCAATGTTAGTGATGTCGTTAGGAGCTAACTGACTAAGGACTAACGTGGATGTTTTTGATTTCCTGGGGATGACGGACGGGTTATTTTTAGTTAGGGATCAAAAAGGGTCCGTACTTTTTTCCAGGGACCAAAAAGGGTATTTACTCATGAAATTATAAACGACGTCGTTTTGGCCTTCCTACGTGGCATGTGACTGGACCAACTCACGTTACACCTCAACAACGTTAGTGACGTTGTTAGGAGCTAACTGACGGAAGGATTAATGTGAGATGTTTTTTGATTTCCCAGGGATGACGGGGACGAGTTATTTTTAGTTAGGGATCAAAAAGGGGTCCGTACTTTTTTCCAGAGACCAAAAAGGATATTTACTCAAAGGCTAAAGAGGGCAACACACATTTGTTTTGTAACGAAACAGTTGTGTTGTAAACGAAGGGGCAAAGAAAGAAACAAAAGTAGAGGTTAGGGAGGCACAGTAGTCAACAAAGCTGTCAAATCGCCACAGGAAACAAAGTATAGACACTCAGTGGGAACGAGTTTTCAACAACGGGTTTCTCTCATTATTTCTTTTTCATTATCCTTCATCATCTCTAAATCATATCCATCCAATCAATCATAATACCACTTTAACCTTTCTCTCACCTTCTCAATTAATGACCTATATGAGCTAATGAGGGAAAATGAGAAAAATGATGATGAGAGAATCCTCTTCCCTAAATTAAGGCTGCTCATCAGTAGCGGATGTAGGAAATTAATGAAAAGTGGGTACAATCCAGGAAATTAATGAAGGGTGAACACTCAATAAGTTCAAGTACATATATTTTAATAACAAAAGTATATTATAATAAAAATAATTACAATATCATCTTTCTACACCTTATTTTTTATAAATTCATCATAATTGTCTTATTATCGATGTCAATTTCCATAATAAACACATCTTTGTATCAAATTCAAAGGTGGGCACTTGCCCCCCTTCTCATACACTTGGATCCGCCTCTGGTGCTCATTGTTACTAAGAAAAAAGTGTATAGGCAAAATCAGATTAAAAATTACTATAGGATAGGAAGTGCTACTACAGATATATTTTAAGATACGGAATAATACACCAAAATTTAATTTAAAATACTAAGTGTTGCTAGTACTTCATAGTAATGAAACTTAACCTATTTTTATATAAATACTAACTTTCGATTTAACACGTTGTTTAAATGTGCCATATCTTCTTTTTCAACGTTGTAAATCTGAGTTTGTCTCTCAGTAACCTATACATCATTGGAGACAAGTGATGTAAAAAATTAGTGACAAAGCACCCTACAGCAGATAAAGTGTTCCTTTTTTCTAATTACCCTTGCATCTTATGTACAAGAATAATAAAAGAAAATGTGATAGCACAAGTTTTAAAGAGAATTGTACACCAAGGTAAGTGACACCAACACTCACATTAATTAAAAACCAAAACAGGTTTAAAAGCTCTATTTACTTGATATATGTAATTGCAAACAATATTAATAATGAGTATATATAAGTGTGCATTTCATGACAATTTTGATTTGGACATTGGGCACCTAAAAATTATTCTTCAGGGGGCAAAATGTATATAGAAAGTTTTAATAATAAGATAATTTTGCCCATCCGTTAACTACATTCTAACAATCAAAGTTTGATTACTAAATATGCAAAGGTAACATGCATATGTAACATCCACCTCATCCTTCTTTTATCCACGTTGGTCGTTAGATTGTTTAAATAAGATTCTTTTTTTTTTTTAAAGAAAAAAGAAAAACTGAAATCCACCCCTGCAATGTCTCAGGTCCTTAATATAAGACTCACTTAAGTTATTTGGGAAGATTAACAAAGCTAAATAAATTAGTTAATTATATAATAGTTTCGAACCCCACCTCCTCACTTTCAAATTAATTTTGTTTAAACCCCCCCCCCAAAAAAAAAAAAAACCCCCACCGGTGGCCGCCGGCCGACGATGATTTTTTTTTTTTTATCTTTTTAAAACTAAGGGCAAAAGGGTATTTTCACGCGAATTTGCATATCCCTCATAGGTCCTTGGTACCTCTCAGTCTTTTTACAAATTCAACAGACTTCTGGGGGTTTTACAAATTCAAATGGTATTTATTTGGAATTTTCCCTATGAATATTATCTCAAAATGAAATAATTTTTTTAAAAATAAAAAATTGAATGCCATGGCTATTATTTGAAGAAGGTGATTTTATTTCAAAATTACAATTTAAACTTGCGGAACAGAGCATGCTATTATTAAGTGTGTTTAATAAGATTATATTGTAGTTGTATGTTACCAAGGATTTTATGTGAAAAACTGTTGCTTGTGGAATTGTCATAATAATATCACTCTTCCAAAATCACTAATTAACCTTGCTATTATGTTGTTTGCTCTGTTTTACAAGCAGATATATGTAAAGTTTAAGTCTGCATGTTTTAAGTACAGAGTTGATTATAGATGAATAATCAAGCTCTAGTACTCTAATATTTCTTTAAATCAGTTTTGGAACAAAGAATATGAGTTCACACGTTGGGATAACAATGCATTTCTAAATGGTTTTTTTATCTAAACCTGTATTCATAGACCAACCAGCTGGGTTTATTCACCTTTCTAAATCTATTTATGTGTGTAAACTTTATAAAGCACTCTATGGATTGAAACAAGCACCAAGTTCTTGGTTTAACAGACTTAGAAACGTTCTCTTAAGCTGGGGTTTCACTAATTCTAAGAGTGACATCTCTTTATTTATTTCCTTTGACAAAAATCAGATCCTAATACTTTTGATCTATGTTGATGACATTCTTGTCACCGATAGCAACTCCTATAGTCTGAAATATTTTGCTGCCATGCTACACAAAATATTTTCTCTTAAAGATCTTGGCTCTCCTCATTATTTTCTTGACATTAAAGCATATAGGGATAAGACTGGTTTGTACCTGACACAAGGTAAATATATTTGTGATCTCTTAGATAGATTTCACATGGGAAATGCATCCCCTTGTCAAACTCCGATGGCTGCTTATAAACCTCTTTCAGCGTATTCAAGTGATTTACTTGAGAATCCATTGGAATACAGAAGTGCAGTGGGTGCACTACAATATTTGTGTAGCACAAGACCAGATATCAGTTTCAGAGTAGGAAAACTGAGTCAGTTTCTCTCTCAATCTACCACTGAACACTGGAAAGAGTCTTATGATATCTCAAAGGAAGTATACATTATGGTACACATATCAGGCTTGCAAGCATACTGGACCTTGCTGCTTTTTCTGATGCAGATTGGGTCTTGCCCAGATGACAGAAGATCTGTGGGAGGATATTGCGTATTTCTTAGCAACTCTCTAGTGACATGGTCATCCAAGAAACAAGTTGTGGTCTCTCGATCCAGTTATGAGTCAGAGTACCGATCTCTAGCAAATACTGCATTTGAACTCAACTGGATAAAATCTCTACTTTCTGAATTGAATTTGAGACTAAAGAGCATCCCAACCATTTGGTGTGACAACACTAATGCAACAGCCCTTACCTCAAACCCAGTTCTGGTTTCTTTGAGACAAACTTGGAGTCACAGTACCTCCAGTCAAATGTCATCAACAACAAATCTCTACCGAATCAACTTAGAGGAAGAAGAAGGAGAAGCCTCAAAGAAAAAGAGGGAGTAAGAAATAAATCATTTATGTAAATATATTTATATTGTAAATATATGATGTATTCTAGAATAACTTATAGAACAGATGTCACAATGTAATTGGTTGACTTATCCTATAAATAGAAAGGTAAAGACACAGTCACTATTCATTCTGAACTTTCCTATTTTCATTGAAACCTTGACTAAGCCCACTCCTATTAAAACTCATAATTAACTAATGAAAGATTCAAAATTTAAAGAGAAATGCCACTATATTCTTTTTCGTATTAATGATAAAAAAAGTGCCTGCTACAAATTTTGTCATTACTCATTAATGTTGTTATTGTGCATTACTATCTCCTTTCATTTAGTTTTTTTTTTTGTTGCCTTCAAAGTTTTTGAAACTTGTTCAACATTATTTGAAGCTAAATTTTCTTGATGCTGAAATTCTTGAATCTCAACGCCAAACAACATTTTTAATTTGTTTGAAACCTTTTAAGGTTATTAATGTGATTATTATCGCGTCACTAATCTTGATGTTGTCTTTATATAGACCTTGAAATTAAAGTGAAGCAAGCCCAATTTTCTTTAAAACTTGTGCTATTATATTTTCTTTTTAACTTCTTCTATATATTAGTGAGACGTCACTAATATTTTAAATATGTAGTCTCCAGTGATGTCTAGTTTATGCTTCTGAACCAAAAAAAAAAATGTTTAGTCTATGCAGAGGAGGCGGATCTGTAATATCTCAAATTTCACATTCGTAATAAATCTTATATTTTGATGAACAATTATAATAAATGAAGGTGAATATGTGTTTCAAGTTATTATAATTTTAGGCAAATTTTTCTTGGAATTAAATAAACAAAAGGAAAAATATAAGACTACAAATTAAAGGAAATAAGCAAGAACCATTGGGCAATTAAACTTACACTAATTAAAATCATTTGTATAATTATCCAAATGGATCTCAGGCAAAATAAATTAATAAAAAAAATGTCCAGGAAAAGGATGCAGATTTCGAAAGTTGGAGATCAAAAAAGGATGAAATTAAATATTGATGGTTGGAGTTGAAAAGTCAAGATTTTCAACTATCCAATTAGGTAATTAAGCTATCAAGTTATTTGGCTATTTAAAAACACATTAAATGGCTGACTTAGAGGAGGCATGTCGGCACATTGAATGCAGGGATAAGATGAATTTTCATAAAGCTTTTTTAATCTAAGGGATGAAAGGAAATATGAGATTTTAGTTCTCTTGATAATTACCCTTTGACCATTGTAGCTTTGCCTATAAATAGAGTCACCTCACAAATTCTTCACACCGAAATCTGATCTAGAGATAGAGAGAGTTTGTGAAAAATTCATAGGAAGTAAGGAGAAGAAGGAACAAAGTTCTTGATGTGAGTTTTTGAGCTTTAGTTTTTAGTTCTTAGTAAAATTGTACTTTAATCTAGAAAATTGTAAAGTAAATTCCTATATTTGTTTTTAGGCCTTCATTGCATTGAATAATGTTGAGTGAGGTAAAAACATAGTAGGAAATAATTTTTGGAATCAATGGAGCAAGATTGTGAAAATTGGGAAAATTTTGAGATTTCAGTTTTTCTGGAGTCATTCAGATTAAGGGCGTTAATTTATGTGACAGATGAAGTCCTAAAATCATTCAATTTTTCATGAATAAATTAGACATCAAGGGATTTCTAAATATATAAAATATGTAGCAATTTGAGTTCTGTAAGAGGAGATAAAAATTCTTGAAGTTCGGTCACGTTTTTTGAAGATAATCTGAACAGTGGTTGGAAAACTTAAAACTGGTATTGACTCATGTATTTCAAGTTAAATACGTTATTTTTACAAGAAAATAGACTTGTCAAGGGTCATTTTGGCTTTGGAATCACCTCATTTATATTTTTATAGAATTAGTTATGATTTTTGAAAGTTACCAAAAAATCTGGGCAGAAATGCTGAAATTCCGTTTTTAAGGAAATGTAAGGGTATAATTGGAATAACAAATCCACCAAGGGTAGAAAGGTCAAAAGTGGCTAATGTATCTCTTAGGATATTATTTATGAAGGAAATAATGCGGTGATAACATTATAGGATATCCGAGGAATCAGGGATTGGTACAGAAAGGAAAACATACCATCAGCTACGCAAACTAAGGTACGGACACGTACTATAACTTTAACTCTGACGTGTCTTGTATGCTTATATGTGATAGGATGATTCATAAAGTCATGGAAAAAACTAGGTCTTGGGTCATGTACCATGGCTAAGACTCGGTCTTAGGTCACCTATTTATATACATTCAGCTTTATGCGGGTTATAGTTTTGATAATGCCGTAGGGTTGTTTTCCTAGCGCTGAAGACACGAGGAGCTGTCGTGGCACTGGTTAGTGCAAACGTTGTTGACATTACATGTGCTATGTGCTATGTATTGTTGTGTTGTTAACATTACATCTGCTGTGTGCTATGTATTGTTGTAATCTTACATCTATTGTGTGCTATGTATGGTTGATGCTGAAATGTAATGAATATTTGTCATATATACTGTTATTACTTGAGCATGAGGTTAATTGTTACCTGAGATTCAATGGGTATTGAATATCATAATTGACCTTAGCTTTAGGATTTGGAGGATTGGGAGCCGGTGAAAACCGTAGGCAGCACACGTAGGGACTCAGCCGAAGTTTGATATTTTAGGCTGTATTTATATTGTTAAATATTTTGTGTCTGTATATTTGGATAATTGTATTGATATTCCCTCAACTGGATACACCGCAAACGGTTTAAGTTATAGTCACGTATCAGTTACTCATCCGCCCATGCCAATTATTACGCTCAATCGCTCCACCCTGATGATATTCATATATACTGCTTATTAATATATATAATGGGTAGTATTGAATAAGGGGTGTTACATGATCTATGTTATAGAGAAGGGGGGCACTTGAATTTGTCACTTGGTTAGCTTTTTTTTGTTAAAGATGTATTTGATAGCATTGATAATAAGACAATTATGATAGAATTTCAAAAAATAAGGCCTAGAAGGATGACATTGTAATTATTTTTATTATAAAATACTTTTGTTATTAAAATATATGTACTTGAACTTATTGAGTACCCACCCTTCATTGTAATTTATGTAGCTGTATTTCTAACAGCAATTGGCCTTGCTTTTTAAATGATGGGTTTGTAAAATAACTACCTCTATTTACTTGATTTCATGAATATTTTTTTGATATTCTTTTCTTTTCTTTTCTTGTTTATATGTTTTATTTTTTAATGCATTTAAAACTTTCCTTTAAAAAAAATTTCAGAGGCGCTGCCCCCAAACCCCATGCCACTAATAATTTTCTGGGTCCGTTGCTTTCTATGCAGAGATGAACTCTAGAGTAACAATGGAAAAATAAGTTGCAGCACATTTAGATTAAATATATGTTATATCAAAAGTTGTGTATTCATATGAAAATGGGTGAAAATTGCAGTCTAATTAAAGTTATCGTGTTTCATATTATTAATTATTTCTTCCTCTCTTTGAGCATCTAAAGGCAGTTGAAATATTATTAACATGAAATGCCACCACAGAGCTGCACGAAAACAAGAGATCAGAAAAAAACAAGAGCATCCAAAAGCTTCCTAACCTAGGATATATAGTTTGACCTCATTCTCGGTCTCAACTTAAAGCAAACAGACTTTTTTTGAACGAAAAAGCAAACAGACTTGGAACTTTACATAACAGAGCATTCAACATATATCAATGGGTTAAGGTGTAAAAATACACATGTGCTTTACCCTCGGGAGCGCCCAGCACCATATGCTTTTTTTGGGAGCAAAAATACACACGAACTTTCTGAAGTAGAGCAAAAATACCATCTATGTTAACTCTCCAAAACGTCTGTTACTTTTACTGTTGGTGGGCTGACACAATTCCACACGTCATCTTTTTCTTTCACATGAGTCTGACCCTTTCGTTCTTCTCCTTCACTACTTCTTCTATCAAACTTTCTCTCTCTCTCTCTGAAACCTTTTCGTTTCTCTCTCTTCCTCCCTCTTTCCGATTCTCAACCTCTGCTGGAAGCAGATCGTGGCGAATTCGCTGCCGTTTATGAATTCAGGAAACTTTATACATGCGTGTCTATATATATTCATTGAAATCTTCATGTACACACCTCATCATCACCAAGGAAAAAAAGCTGGTGAACCCAACGTGTGTGCGTTTCAACATCAAGCACAATCGATGTCACTGTTAACGTTTGGTGCGGGGCATGAGTGCAAGAAGAATTTTTTTCCTTGGACCCTGCATTTTAAGAATCCTTCATAAGAACACATTAAAAGCCATATAACCAAGATTGTACACAGCATATTTCTATGCTCCACCTTATCCCTTCAGTAAGCTTACAATACAGATACACCAGAAGCACAAAGCAACAATAGCAATAAATGAAGACAAGCAGAGTACCAGAAACAACACCTTTCACATGGACACATGGTTCGATCACACAGTTTACAGGTTGTATTATAGCCAGACAAGTTCATTCATTCATTTTTGGAATAACTGATTGGCATTACATCACTTGATGCCATTGTGATGTACTATTTTAATGGTGTGATCATGAGTGGAGGGAAAGGTGGTTGAAAATAATATGTATCTTCCAAAGTTGGGTGCTTTGTGCAACAATGGATGGTTGTGATGAGTCAACAAGGCATCGTTGCTGCCATTTGCACCGTTCATGGACCGCTTCTACCTCTTTGGGATGGTCCCTCCAGACAGAATTTCGAACAAAGTGGTGTCCCCTGCTTTATAAACTCGTCTTCTTCATCAATCAATGCACCTTTGATTCCTTACGTTGGTTATCTCAATTCTCGTTCACTAATAACATTAACGTTTGTTTTATTGTGGCATTTTAGGACGAAATAAACAGGATAATTGCACTTCAGAATAACAACATCTTAAGACTCTGCAATTTCTAATCTCAATCCAGTTAATAATTTCAGATGTTAAGTTGGGAAATATGCAAAATTTGGAACCGTCTTTTACCCGAGCATTTTTATTCCTTTTTTTTTCAATTTTGAGAATTCTGGAAACTTAAGTAGAAAGAATCGGCGTATGGATAACATGCATGAAGCTTTAAGAAAGAAGGTGTTTTATTTAGTTGGGATTTACGGACACGATTCTGTAAATGGCAAAGCTCCCAAAGAGGTGGCAGGAGCATATGAAAAGTGGGCAGGTGGGTGCCCGAATGAAAAAGATAGACATTGTAAAATTGGCCAAGTTGTCATCGGGAGGCTAATATTATATTTTTGGCGAATTCACCACGATCTGCTTCCAGTAGAGGTTGTGATCAGAAAGAGAGAGGAAGAGAGAGAAACGAAAAGGTTTCAGAAAGAGAGAGAAATTTTTTGAAAAAAGAATTGTGGAAGGAGAAGTACGAAAGGAGTTAGACTCATGTGAAACAAAAAGATGACATCTGGAATTGTGGGGCCCACCGACAATAAAAGTAACGGACGTTTCGGAGGGTTAACAGAGATGATATTTTTGCTCTATTTGACAAAGTTCGTGTGTATTTTTGCTCCCAAAAAAAGTATATGGTGCTGGGCGCTCCCGAGGGTAAAACACATGTGTATTTTTGCACCTTAACCCTATATCAATTATATAGGAATAACCTAAAGTCATATATATAGCCCATGGATTCATATACATTAAGATGATGTTACAAGTACACAAGTCACATCACATCAACAACAAAATATAAAGCTAGAATATAACCTTAATAAACATACACACTAGCATGCCCTATTTTGTTCCGCAAGTGTAAACTGTAATGAAATAAAACATATATATTCTTCATACAACAAAGTAATAGCTATGGAAATTGAGAAGCAAAGATGAAGAATGAAACTCAGTTGCGGTAATTGACAACATAATATGTCATTTATGTGAATAAAATCATAACTTTGGAAAAAAGAACATGAAATTCCAACCAACTACGTTCCTCTGCTTCTTTCTGTTCTTATCTTCCTAAGTTTGTTTAAACATAACAGATTTATGGAGAGATGATGCTTAAACCTAGGTTTATGTTAAAGGTCCCATACTTATCCTGACACGTTTCTGGCTGTACATTTGTACCATATTTACCTCACTTCACCATGGTAAATTCTGGGATTTACCACATACTATATTTTGTGCAAATTAGTCATACAAGTCAAGCTATTGGGGTGGTTACATATTTGAAGCAGAGAACGACCAAGACCTAAAGCACAAGTTTATACGTACATACACAAGGATTCTAAAAATTCAGACATAATGCCCAGCAATGGAAACTGTCCAATATTAGATTAATTGCTTCAACCAATGCAAAGGTAATTGCTTCTTGTATATAATACACAAATCATGTTGATTAACAAATTACAGATATACTCCAACAATGACAAGTCTAGATGAATCCTGAACTAAACAACTCACACCTTAATTATATACACTACACAGACACCATAACTATAATTTTGAATGATGTTTATATTATTACTACTGAGATTCGTACGAATCTCACTCTTCTAAAAAAAAAAAAAAATCAATGTGCAAAGTTCAGGAAAAATAACGGAAATGTGAAGCATGCAAGTCATCATGACATGTATTCAGAATCTAGAATAGATGAAACAAATAGCTTTTATATGATAATAAATTGTTATAAGATATAAAGGTGTAAGCTTAAATTTTGGAGATGACATAAATCAGCTTAAATCATTTGTACAAAAAAGGAAATTGAAAAATAGAGCATTATTATGTTTTCTCTGTTCTGACCTATTTTATATAGACATCATAAGGAGTAACATATAAAATTTAATATTTTTAATTATGTTTTCCTTAAAGCGTGATAGTTTTCAGACTTTGCAAATAAAAGTTTGGCTAAATCAAGGCAAAAATGAAATGAAATGGTGAAACCGATTATGTATGGTACATCAGTTACATTTCTTTTATTTTAAGGCTACAACAAACAAAGACAACATATCTAAGTAATTAAAGTGGTTTAGAAAGGCATGGAAACGATTCCAGGAATGATAATTTGAATACATGAGGTTATAGTTTTACAAAACAAAACTTTCATTGGAGTTAGAAATAAAGAGTGAGAGATAGTTCAATTTCGTAGAGTGAGAAAACTTTAACATACACATATACTTTTCAACCAAACTTCTATTAAACTACATAATTAACTCATGAAAGATTAAAAAATTAAAGAGAAATGCAACAACATTCTTTTTGCAATTAATGATAAGAATGCCTACTACAAATTGCCACGCCATTACTCATTTATGGTGTCATCATAGATTACCATCTCCTTCCTTTGACTTTTTCTGGTGTCTTCAAAGCTTTTTGGAACTTATTCAACATTGGTAGATGTTACATCTTTTTGTTGCTAAAGTTCTGCAATCCAAACACAATTAAGATTTTAATTTTTTAAAAATCTTGTATACACTTTCATGAGATCTACATATCTCTTTTACCATGGTGATTGGCTAACTCATCATAAAAGAGTGTTTTCCAACAGGGATGCAAAGATAGCCACCCATCATCTTTAATACTATTACATGTTAGTCACACCTTTTGTTTCAGGTTAGATAGAGATTTGCATATTGTTGGGGATAAATTGGTGGATTATATTCAAATCAAGGTCCATCAAGGATGCTCCTGAACAAGGGTACCAAGAGAGCCATTTTACTCATTATTAATATTATTTACAAATTACATATATCAATTTAATAGAGCTTTGAAATTAGGGAGAATCCGTACCAATGCCCAATTAAGGCCCAAAATTGCAAAAAGGGCCCCAACCACTTTCAGCTACCACAAATGGCCCTAGGGCCTTAATGGGTATTTGATGAAAAAATGAAATGACATTAATATCCCTAGATTAAAAAACAAAAGAGGAGTTTGTACAAAAGGAGTCTGATGTTTTTGGCGCCTGAAAAAAAAGTAAAAAGTTGAAACTGAAACGTAGAATGCAGGGAGAGATGCAAGACAAGCAGGGTTCTGATCGTTTATATCTGCTCAACTCAGCGAGGAAGAGAACATTTATATTCCCACATGTGTTCTGATCATCTACTGCATTAGCTTGAACTCAGTGGGTTTTTATTTTGTTCTTGGACATATTTTCCCACTTAGAAGGTCAGCTGGTTGAAAGGTTGGAGCTTGGCCAAATTATGTTATTATCGGCTTGGAAATAGGTATGAAATACTAAGTTTTTCATCAAGATATCATCATCACCATTCTAATTGGACTTTGATCATTTTAGGGTAGGGTGGAAAAATGTTGCTCTGTTTTTTGGGTTGAAAACAGAGGAAATGCTGTGTTAATGGGAATGGGATGAAGCTAGCTTTGGTGTAAAAACGCTGAAAAGGGATAGTTGTTAATATGACTGATATAGTTGTTAATATGACTGATATAGTTGTTAATATGACTGGTATAGTTGTTAATACAAGGTGAATGTTAAAACGTTGTAGGTTCCGCTTGTTTTTGGGCATGGAAACAAATGGAGGTCTGTTTGTTAGGGGGAATGACTGAATGTGAAAATGCTAAAATGAGATTGTTGTAAATAGCTACAGTTTTAGTTGCTAATGTGACTGTTAAAGTTGTTAATACTAACTTTATGTTGCAGATCATAATTAAAGATGGCTAGTACTTCCGGGAAGAATCTATTATGTTTCTTCCATGTGGGGGGTAATATTGTTTGTGGGGAAGGACAAGAAAGTGACTATGTTGGTGGAAGGGTAAGAACAAAATGCATTAAGGAAGGAACAACATATCAGGAGTTGATCAGAATCATAGCGTCTTTAAATGGGAATGAAAGTACAAACATTTGTTGATCTTGTAGATGATGAAGGTGTAGAACATTTAATAAGGTATAATGAAGAATATTGTCATATATACATTGAAGAAAATGGGAATAATGACAATAGACCACCACAAAGGAATGTTCAAATGGAAGAGCAAGAAATGTAAGTCTTGTTGTGTTAAGAAATGTAATTTGTTCCTATATAAATTGTCATTACTTGGTTCTCATTACTTGCACTTATACTTGTTGGTTGTCGCAGGAGTGATCAACTTCATGTAGGTGCACCTAGGTTGTCTATGTCTCCCCCTCAAATGTTCAATGAAAGTCAAGAGTTGCTATCCTTGCCTTGTGCTTCGCAATGTGTGCCATTAACCAGGCTAGAAATGAATCATTGTAAATGGAGGGATTTGATAATGGGAGAAGGACAGATTTTTGCTAATGTTGTCACCCTCCGTGAAACGTTGTACAAATTCACGGACGAGTATGGGGTACGGCTGAACTATCGTCAAGCATATAGGGCAAAAGAAAGAGCCAAGAGGCAATTACACGGACGAGTTGAGGACTCTTACAAGGTCATTCCTTGGTTGTGTGACAGACTCGTAGAGAGTGACCCCGACACAGTTGCAAAATGGGAAGGGTCACCCGATAACAAGATGAGTGGCCTATCCCAATTTATGGGGAAGATCCAGATTCAGATTCCCAATTAGCTGATCTAAAGCACGGGGTTGATTGATTTGAAAGTGAAAGCTCGGTAGCGGACTGACCAGAACCAAGCAAGGGATGAGCGATTCCCCGTCGGAAAGGAAGTGAAAGTCACTCGATCGATAGAGAGAGGAAGCGAAGATCTATAGGTAGACTTGCTCCCCCCATCGTAGATAGTTCAGCCACGCCCGGTGCCACGAAATGATTGAGAACTACGACGGGGTCGAAATGAATTTGGTTCTTTGTATTCAATAAGTATTGCATGACCGAATAATTCAAGGAGGGGCGCACTGCAGGAGGGTCCTTTTAAATAGATGACTCGTCGGGCCGTCGGAGCGGGACTTCTTGGGGAAAAAGAACTTGAAGAATTTCGTTTTCGAAGGACAGAACGCTATGTCATTTACAACCCCGGCGTATTTCGGATGCTTGAAGGCCCCGCTTACCCGAAGTGATTTAGAAAGATTCTTCTTTATCGATGGTGATCGGTCATGGTATCCATAGCGTTGCTTCTTTTTCGGAAAAATCCGTCTTTCGTTTTGCTTCTCCATTTCTAAGCAAGCGTTGAGCCTGATCGACTCGACTCTTTTCCCAGCCCTCCGGCCTCTTACTTCGTTTCGTTCTTCTTCTGTATTGTCGCTTGAATGAAGACACTCGTACTACTTATTTAATTACGATAAGACGACTAATCAAAATTCAGCTTCCTTCCCTTCCAGAGCAACTGAACCTTCGCTACGTTCCAGCTAGTCGAACTACCTAAAAGTGAACCAGAGAAAGCATCTCTATTCAAAGCAATCCACCCAAGCCACGGAAGGCTAGCTAGTCTCTAGGGGCTGAATCTCTATCAATTCCGTAACTCTTTGATACGATAATCAAAGTTTTTCGCCTGCTAACTTTTAAAGTAAACAAACCGATTCCCCTCTCCCAATCTGTCCAGTGTTTTCTCTCTCTCATCCCGCCTATCTGGATGAGTATGCCAGGCTTCCCCATACATTAAGACAGACATATGGTTCAACCCTCGAGTCATGATGGTTGCATCTCCGCGGGAACAGAAAAAGACATAAAGTTCGGATAGTCGGAGAATGCCTATCACCCTTTCCGAATCCAGCTACTTGTCACGGGGTTATGAAAACCTTGTCTAAACACCCGTGCGGTACTCGTGCAAAGCCTCGACACTTGCTCGAGTCGGCCTAACTCTCGTGGCCTATGCTAGGACACTTAGACTCCACAAAGCACTTAGGGCGAGAGAGAGTGTAAAGGGGAAAAGCTCTTTGTATTGAAAGAAAGAGTTTGGTACAAGAATGCTTACAAGAGTTGTTTGCTCTTGAGGTGACGCCAAAATTTCTCACCCGCGGGGATTAGTAATTTATTTACAAGTTTAATTTCATCTTTTAGAAGCTAGGAGATCTTTAGTGTATTCTCTGCAAACCTCACCACTTCGTCAGCAGGTGATAACTGCCATCTTTTTAGGTTTTTAAACCATCAGGACAGAATGCTTTTGGTTTCTAAATAGTGTAAAACAGATTACAGGATCAATGGTCATAACAATTGTGTCTGATCAGAATAACTCCATTATTGGTGTTGTAAAAGATATATTTGGCACCGAGAGACATGCATTTTGTTATGGCATTGTGTGCCCATCCTCCCCTTGCTCTGAGCCATCCCACATTTGTAACCAGGTAAGCACATGAACCCCACAAGAGTGCCTTAAATAAATTAGACAAACGCATTCTAGTCAACATCAGCCATCAGACTTCTAATAACGGGTGGAAAAAAAAGCCAGCTAAGAAACATACGTGTCCGTTTGGACATGGACTTTAGCCCATGTAACATCTTTGGGGATTTTGTCGACATTTTCTAACAACTCCGGCTTGACCGTTCGGAGTATATCCAAGAAATGATTGCGCTGAAAAGGAAGTTCAAATAGTTAGACATTTTACAAGTTTACCACCTAAACAGACATTGATTTTCAAGTTCGACATTGATTTTCCAATTTTTTTTGCTCCAACTCACTGAAATTTGTGAAAACAAGTCCCAATGCCTTGCTGTACAAGGAGAAGAATAAACTCCAGCAGCTGTTACTAAGCTTTTGGAGGAGGGCAAGGATCTTTTCAGTGCGCCCAAATGTCTCCCTCCACTTAGGGATGGCCATAATCACCTTATTGTGATTCAAGAGGGCACAAATCCTATCAATCTAAAGACCAACAAATATTCTTCAGCACAAAAGGATGTTATTTGAGAGGATGTGGGAGAATTACTTAATTCATGGGTTATTCAAGAGACTTGCTCTCCCTTTGCAGCCCCATATGTATTAGTAAAGAAAAAAGATGGCTCTTGTTGAATGTACATTAATTATAGGGAACATAACAAAACAACCATGAAGAACATATATCCAATCCCTATTGTGGAAGAGCTTCTAGATGAGTTGAAGGATGCAAGGTGGTTCACCAAGCTTGATTTGAGAGTGGGGTACCATAAAATTAGAATGGAGCCTCAAGACACATACAAGACAGTATTTTGGTCTCATTCCAGTCATTATGAGTGGTTGGTTATGCAGAGAGAGAAACAGAGAGAATTCAGAACTGGATTAATCTGATAACAAACAACATAACGTAATCAAAGTCCAAGGGCCCTTACGGTCAGGTCACATGTATCTGAATCATAACTAATTAACTAACTCCTACCCCTTTCTAAAGGTTTTCTTGCCTGTAGTCTGTATTATGATGTGAACTGCTCAGATGAGGTGGCCAAATGAAGATGTAACTTTATACACAGGGACACCATACACATTGCATATTAGTGATATCACTGTATTTAAGACCATGCTTATAAATCTTTTAGCAATAAAGATTACTGGAAAGCTGATCGCTAGGCAGAGAAGCTGCTTGATGAAGCTTGCTTCTCAATACAATGGAAGCCAAAATAAACAATAATTACATCCTAGAAGATCCAAGAATTTAGAAATCTAGACATGCAGTATGAAGATGATCAACCTCATTAATTATCATACTCCGAGTATTCTTCCAGGACCTTGAGCAAGAGTAACCTGTATATCTCATGATTGCCCAAACCTTCAAACTGGTGCTTTTACAATCTATTGCGATGGAGATACTTAACAAAACAAGATCATACAGAAAATTATCACTCTAAAAGAAATATATTATCATATTAGCAACCAGTAAGCATATAATAACATCAAGGATTTAACAGGCCAACACTCTGAAGGAAGTCACAGATGCGAATGATATTGAATCAAAAAGCTATGAAATTACACTAAAATGTAGAATTCACAGTTCACACCATAGACTGGGTAAAAAAAGTTTGTGTTACAAAAAAAAATTACATTCGTTCATTGTGAAACGAATGACCCACTTTCGAGCATAAACAAGACGATAACCCAGGCATGCAAACGACATACAACGAATCAGATTAGGGAGAATCAGAACATAAGAAATATGCTAGCATTATACTTCTCTTAAAAAAATGGGACAAAAAAACCTAATCCCCAAAATCTTACCTACAGGCGAAATAGGACGTCGACGGCGACACACACGAGCTTCAGACGGTGGACGGAGCAAAGCAAAGACGGCGACAAGGCGGCGAGCACAATGACGAGAGGTCACCGAGTGAGCGAGCGAGCAATCGTGCGAGGGAGACGACTGCAACTGAGAGAGCGATCGAGCAAGGGAGAGAGAGCAATCGAGCAAGGGAGATGATTTTGAGAGTGTGCTCAGTGCTTTTTTAAAAAAAGTAATTTGGGTTTTTTGGTCATTTTGCTTTCAAATTGAAAGTCAGAAAGGGCCCTAGGGCCATTTGTGGTAGCTGAAAGTGGTTGGGGCCGTTTTTGCAATTTTGGGCCTTAATTGGGCTTGGTACGGATTCTCCCTTGAAATTAACTTGTTTGGCAAGTAATTAATGTGACTATTATTATATCACACTACCACTACCAGTCTACCACTTGATTATCACTCATCCTTACTATAAGTCTGGTTCGTAAAAAATAAAATATAATCATAAATATTTTTTTTTTCCAATTTTAAACCTATTGAAAATTTAGGTGGTGGGAGAGACAAGAGAGTGTATAACATCTTATTTTTTCAATACTCAATTATTAAATAAGGGAAGGTTTTGAAAAATGAATCAAATTAACATATATTTTAAAGGTCATAATTTTTATTTCTTATTATGTGAGATTTGATCAAATTGAACATATAATAAAGGCTAGAGTGGTATCTTGATATTATTATATTTACCCTGGAAGTGAAGCTAGGCCAATTGTCTTTAAAACTTGAGCTATTTCAGTTTCTTTTATTGTTCTGATAAAAGGAACAAGCACCAACTCCCCCCACGTGATGGGCGGATACAACAATTCGCTAACATGAAAGCACGTCTCCACCTTCCATTCATTCAAATTATTTGGAAATTGAATAAAAAACAAAGGAACATGAAAGGAAAAAAATGGACTTCAAATCTACCAACAAAAAATAGAAATTGTCTCACTACCCAAAACACAACATGAACCACGACCACATCAATAGTTGTACTCTTATATGGCAACTTCTGCATCAGCTCAAAAGCAACAAAAAATTACATCAAAATGCTAGCCATTATAGTACATAAACATTCTTATATGTAACATGAACAGACAATATCTCACATATATTGATAAAAATTTCTAAATATCTTGTAATCCACATTGGTAGTTGTACGCTTTCCATGATTATTCCTGTCTTCTATAAGAATCTTCAAACCTGTAATATTGTTGACTCATGATAAAGAAACATATAATTGTCCGTGTGAACACTGGCTTCGATAAATATAACCCAACATTTTATAATTATTAACCCTGACTCTTGTTAATTGTCATTGCACAAGACAAAGTAAGAGGAAATTGCCTTCTCTTCATCCAAAAAGGAAGATTACTGTCTGAAGGATTCATTTCCATTCTATGAATTAAAACTTTATGATTTAGGTTTGACCCATTTTTATCAATCGCTAACCATCATAATAAATGATGAGTTTGAAAAATGAGTTTAAAATCTTAAATTGAAAAGGAATACTTCATCTGTTGTAGAGTGTTTTTTCACTAATATTTTACCTAAATTGTCTCTAGTGATGTGTAGATAATGAAGAGACGAACTCAAAGTTACATTAATTGAAGAAAAAACAGAAGTTATGGCACAATAAAATAGGTGATATATCAAAAGTTGTATGCATATAAAAATTGGTGAAAATTGTCGTATGTTGAAGGTATTGGGTTGAATATAGTGTACCTAGATTATTATTAATTATTTCAAGAGCTTTGACAAATGAGACTTGAGGTGTGATTGCGTCATTGTCATCTTGATTGATTGGACTATTTCTTGCTCTCTTTGTGCATATAAAGGCAGCTGAGCTCTGCAAGTTAATTGTCGTAATGAATTAAACATGATTAACAAGAAAGGCCCCCAACATTATTTTACAGAACGTAAAAAATATGGACTTAAAAAATGTGGACTTACAAAGGCAAAATTGTCATCCCCCATCAACCCTCTTTTTTTACTAGCTGCTACTTCTTTCTCCTCCATCTTTGTATCTACTTGTTCTGCTGAAGGATGACAAATGGTTATTTTGTTCCATATCATATCTATTAGGGCTTCTCTACAAAAAAAATTTAATGAAAATAAAATTTCCTTACCTGCTATATAGCATGCCTATGTTATTGTTTTAACTATGATGACATATAGAGTGAAATGTGGACTGAGACATTTTTAGAAATGATTCTAACTAATTACTTTCCTAACCACACACACACATATAAATTTTGTTTTCACATTGCCAAATGGATCTTATGATCATTTTAAATAATAAAATCATGCACCAAAGACATATAACCATGTAAGATTCAGCAAAATAATGTTATTTTACTACAACAATCAACCGATGAAAACTCAGATAGATATTGATCATCATCATCATTTGAAATATGTGTTACGTAATAAATATATTACGAAAGGTTGTGGAACTGACAATAAACTATAATGAATATGTAATTTGGAGAATAATGCAATTTTAATTTGAAAAACTCAAACTAGTAGTGATAGAGGAAGAGCACATAGGCTTACCTTAGTTACCCCAAGTGGAATCCAATGTTTGATGATAAGGATTTGTAAAGTGATATCTTCCATCTCACAAAGTTGTTTGATTACATACATCCCGCTCTCTTCTATAACACTGCCTTTATCACTTTGATCTGGCTCTACACAAACCTGTGCATGAGACCACCGATCTTCTAGTATCACTGGTTTTCTCTCAAACTTAAGTGTCCAATCCTCTTCTATACACCACACAGCTAAATGATCATCATCCAAATAATATAATATAATGGCACTCTCCAATAAAATGCTGGTTCGCATTTATGTCCACCCGCACATGAGAGGAACAAAATTCTGATTCAACATCCGCTCGTTTAAGAAGGATACAGAGGCATAGAGTTGGGAAGGAGTTGCTAAACCAAAAAGAAAAAGAAGCTCCTTTGCTTCTGTGATCAAACCACACTTCGGTATGCTTCTACTCGGCACCCAAAAAAAGCACTGTTCACTTCGGTATGCTCCTTCCTCTGAATTATAATTGTATCTGCCAGGAGCCCCATGTAATTCCTGTGGACCAAATTAACTCAATATATATATTTTGTGAATATAATAAGGACTAAAAATCAAAGAGAGAAATTGATTACCTCACTCAATATTATGCTTTTGGACTCTAAACTCAATGACTCGCAGTTTCTTGCTTCTAAACGTCTTGTGTTTGGTAGAATCCCTTCAACTTCTCTCAGATGCCTGCACTCATTTAACTCAAGTCTCTCCAAAACAATGACATTCTTTCATCCATGCCGGTAAAATTGTGAAATCATTACCCGATAGGTTCAAATACATCACATTCATAAATCGACTAAGATCAGTTCTAAGGACATCATCTGGTATATTACATCCTGGGAGATCAAACAAAACTCTGTTGGGACATTGCTTGGACCAAATTGCATGTTCTTGTCCTTCCTTCGAATTACATGATATCAACTTCCCTGTACTAAGCACTCCGATGTATTCTATTTGGGATCTCAATGACCGTCTCTTTCTGATCAATTTCTAACTGCCTAAGCCAAGAAAGATTGCATATTGACCAAGGCAATTTTTCTATTCCGGTTCCATATAAAACAGGTGAATGGAAACCTCCGGGAACGCCGGTTTTGGCATGAATGAAGTTTAATATACCTATCAATTTATATTGTTCAAGTTTCTGCAATTCTAAACCTAAAGTCCCCTATTTTCCTCCAAATTAAAACAGATAATATTGGTTTCAATTGAGTATCGCAGGATCCATTTGATCACTCAAGTTATTGTGTACATGTCAAACATTATTTGTGACTATTCAAAATTTTGTTAGTTAATGTAAGCTCAAAAATCTACACTAGAAACAGGATCACAAATGCATAAATGAAAGAAATATCTTGATGTGGGACCTAAAGAGTGCATTCAGCAGTAAGTAAACATTTCAGTTAACTTGACCGCTTACACCTTGAATTGACAACCCCAAAACTTGTTAGATGACCCTAATAATAAAACCCCCGTCACTCTGCTTCAATTTTCATATAAGCAGTCGAAATTGTTGTGTCTAGCTTACTGTTTGTAGCTTTTTTACATGATTTTTCTGTGTTTCTATGATTCTCACATTCACTGTAACTCTATTACATTCCTCCTTTTGAATCACTTATTCAACATCATTTTGTAGTCCTTCAATCTCAAACAAAAGAGCATGAATATTGCTTCTATTAATTCTTCATATGAGGTTCATGTGTGACACATTTTCAGTGCTTGCTTTACTCAGATCCCTGCACTTAATGTCAAAACTTATGCTCAAATCTCAATGTTTCAATAATACTGGAGTGAAATAATTTCACTTTTTGTTCAAAAGAGCTCCACTAGAGACCTTTAGTTTTCCTTACCAGCTACCGCAAGAAGTAGTCATGAACTAGCAAATTAGTCATGCAAACGTATGCATGATAGTGTTAGGTCTACCTAAAAGATATATAGAAGAAATATTTTCATGTGCTCGGTTAAGAAAATGTTTAAGGGCTCACTAGAAATCTTAGTGCAATTCACTTTTCCATTAAAATTTAAAATGAGACAGCTATAAAAAAGTAAGATTTTTTTTATGAGGACCAATTATAAAATGCATTAAATATTCTAATTGATATCAAGAGCATATATCACCTTACTAAGGCTATAAATACCAATAGTGCTATCAAAAGTCACATATATTAATAAAATTCAATTCTACCAAGCACTAAAGAAAACTATCATGGGTTTCTGCAACAATACAATTTTATTTGTTCTGCTTTTTATGCTCAACACCTCACTGATGAATCATATATGTATAAGAAAAGCATCTGATCAAGATCCTTGCATCCCAAGTGAGCGGAAAGCCCTTTTAAATTTCAAACACCATCTTCTCGATCCTTCAAATAGGCTCGCCTCTTAGTCCAAGAACATTAATTGGTGCAATTGGACTTCAGTTGCTTGCAATAATGTATCTGGTCATATTCTTCAGCTTCATCTCAGAACTTCACCTTCTGATAATTATGTTGAACATGAAACTTCTAAGGGTATGTTTGGTTTGAGGGGAGGGGAGGGGAGAGAAAAAAAATAAGAGGAGGGAAATTGTTTTTGAAAATTGAGTGTAGTGGGGCCCACATATTTTCTTCTCCCCTCTTTTTTTCTCCCCCTCCCTCCCCTCCCCTCAAACCAAACATACCCTAAGAGGTTGTGGTTTGGTGGTGAAATAGATCATTCGTTACTTGGTTTGAATTACCTGAGTTACTTGGACTAAAGCGACAATCATTTTGGGATTGCAAATTACAAGTTTCCTTGGCTCAATGAAAAGCTTTACATATCTAAACCTCTCTTATGCAAGATTCGGTAGAAGCATTCATCACCAGGTAGGAAATCTCTACAATTTACTCCGTCTTGACTTTGGAGATAATCATTTTACAAGAAAATTCCTCATCATATTGGAAATTTATCAAATCTGTTATATCTTTGTCTCTATGGTGTTTGTCGATATGTTGACAGGGAAGATTTTCTACATACATGATAAGTCATCCATGCCATCATATCGATATGATGGTATTCAAGACTTTCTACATACATTGACAACCCATCCATGTCATTATCAACAAACACCATAAAGACTAGGACATAGCAAATTCGATGATTTCTCAATCTGATGAGGAATTTTTCTAGTAAAATCATTACGTCTAAGGTCAAGACGGAGCAAATTGTAGAGATTTCCTAATTGGTGAGGAATGCTTCCACAAAATCCCGCATAAGAGAGGTTTAGATATGTCAAGTTGTTCATTGAGCCAAGGAAACTTGAAATTTGCATATCCCCAAAGTGATTGCCACTTAAGTCCTAGTAACTCAGATAACTTAAATCAAATAGCGAAGAATCTATTTCACCAACAAACCACAAACTCTTAGAAATTTTATATTCAGCATAATTATAAGAAGGTGAAGTTCTGATATGAAGCTAAAAAATATGACCAGATACATTATTACAAACAACTGAAGTCCAGTTGCAGTAATTAATGTTCTTTGACCAAGAGGCGAGCGTATTTGAAGGATCGAGAAGATGGTTTTTGAAATTTAGGAGGGCTTTCTACTCACTTGGGATGCAAGGATCTTGCTCAGATGCTTTGCATATATATATGTGATTCATCAGTGAGATGTTGAGCATAAAAAGAAGAATATATTGTTGCAGAAACCTATGACAATTTTTTTTAGTGCTGGTTAAATTGAATTTTGTAAATATATGTGACTCTTAATAACATTATTGGTATTTATAACCTTAGTAGGGCGACATATGCCCTTGACATCAATTAAAATGTTTAAATGTATTTTATAAATGCTCCTCATTAAAAAAAAAAGAGCTTATTCTTTCTTATAATAGTCTCATTTTAAATTTTAATAGAAAAGTGAATTGCACAATCAACTAAGATTTTGATGATAATTCTGAATTTAATTTGGAGTGAATAATTATTATTAATATAGAAATAGAAATACATAAATAATTACGAGTGAATAATTAAAAAAATAATATTAGTGGTTAGAATATAGAAATAATCAACAACGAGTTTATATAAAAATTATAAACAACAATTTAATTGTATTGTTTTAGAATTTATCATCCTAGTTCTACGTAAATATATAGCACATATTAGAAGCTACACTCTGGGGCCAAAATGCAATTAATACTTGAAAGTAGGGGGCTAAAATTAATTTTAGCATTTTTACAAATTAAAAAAAAAATTAGTACAAATTTTGTAGGATGGGGAAGGCAGCTATGGGCCATTTCAAATCTCAAAAGAGACACTTGTGTTGAGAACAGCCACGCAATTCCAAATCTTATACTAGATAATAATATCAAAATAATGGAAAAGGAGTTATGGCCCCAATCCTGTTCTGATTTTAGTATATAAATAAATTATTATAATCAAATTACAGATTTCAAACAAGCTTTATTTTATAAATTGTTTATTATATAATTACACACGGTATAAATAGCTTTCTTATTAAAAAATTATCGTATAAATAACTTGTTTTACTTTAAAATTCGTTGCCCCATGCAGATTGAAAATATAAAAAATAATTTATTTTATTCATAAGAAAATTATTTTAAAATATACTACCTATTGCATCTTAAGAATATATTAAAAAAACTTCTTTTTTTATTATCATCCATATCACTATTATTTTTAAATTGTGATCTCAATGTAAGTTAAAATGTAAACCTGTTTTAGTTTAAAATTTATTACCATGTGCATATAAATATGGGAAAATCCCTTTAAGGTCCCACGGACCCAAAAAAAAATTCAAAAAAGTCCCCAAAAATATTTTAATGACAGAAAAGTGTCAAAGATTTGTTAAGTTGTTAATCACTTAACTACTAAAACAAGGAGTTGTTAATGGAATTTTTATGACATTTATGACATTGAACTTTTTTTACAATTTTCTTGGTCCCTTCTTAAAGGAATTTTCCATATAAATAACCTATTATTTTATCAACTCCTAGTCTCCTACGGTCCTACACACTAACAAAATTTATTTTACTAAATCCTAATAGAGAGAAAAGAACCTATTATTCCCTTCTTCCCAAGCTCAAACAAATCATGGAGAACACAGATGAAATATTCATATCGGAACACGCAAATAAAATATTCAGATGAAGAAAATCACAGGTTCAAGCTCACCAGATCAGGACCAGGGAGGGAGAACGATCTTTGTCGATCTACTGAAGACGGAGAGGGAGACGCCGCCTTAAGTGCCTTCGCACGGCAGAGAGACGATGAAGGAGACAATGACTATTTGAGAGAGAGAGAGAGAGAGGAGTGATAATTCAAGACTCAAGCAGAAAGAGATTGAAGCGATGTGCATACTCACGAAAATGGTTCTGTTATAAGTATATAAACAAATGTGCGTGCTTTGCGCTCTTTCTTTTGCATTTTCCTTTTAAATTTTCTGGTGAAAATGTGAAATTACATAATACTGTAATAAGTTTCGGAGAATTTTCCAAGGAATTTCATCCCAATAGCCACTGACAAATATAGGCTGACATGCAAGCTTCCCATTGAAGCCTCGATAAAAGTGATGGATGAATTAACGAAGGTATGCTCCCTCTCCCTCCCACTGCTTAGAAAATAATTAATATTTATTTCACAATTTTATCCTTATAATTAATTATTAAATGTGACTTCTTATATTTTTCTTTCTTTCTAAGATCTTATTTTATATAGGTAAAATTAAAAAAATTAAATTTAAATTGAGATATATTTAATGAGTTAATTGTCATTATTTAATTCTGATTAATTAATTCTAAGTGAGCTATGTATATAATATAAATTGTCTTAGTTTTTTGAAAAAGGTAGTGCAAATTAGAATTACAGCAGCCCATGGGACCAATGTATCTCTTTAATTGAGCTCATTTAGGTTAGTAGTGGGAGAAATGACTTATTTTCTATCTGATTTTTATAGAAAAAAAGGTAGAAAAAAATCAGGTTGTAAATTGTGATTTGTGTTTGGAATGATGGTGGCAGAAGTGACATTTTTCCCCCCTAACTGAAGAGTGTTTGGATTATTGTTTTAAAAGTCAGTTGAGGTGGAAAATGACTGAAAAGAACATGAATCTTACTGAACACTATATATACATATTAATTCTATATATTGAAATAATTGAAGATAAAAATTTAAATTTAAATTTGAAAAAAAAAAGTTATATTATTATTAAAAAAAAGTAATAAAAAATAAAGTCATTAATTAAATATATTTAATGGATAAAATTGAGGGGAAAATTAGAATGCATAAAGTCCTAAATTATTATCTTTGAGGATTACCAATAACAACGGGGGCCAAGGATAGCCACAGAGACAATGGAATCTGATGGCCCAACACCAACTGGGAAGCTGCAGCGTTGAAGAAGGGCTCCAAAGCTGAATGAATAATAAAAATAGAGAGTTAAGAAACTGAATGAATGCTTAACCAGCTGGTTTTCTTTTCATCTTCCCAGCTGACATACCTAAATATGGTGTGGGTAGAAGACCCAGCATGCAACAGCAGCAAATGATACATTGGACATGACATGACCAAGGATTAATGCAGGGTTAGTAATTATCATATCCAATTATTGGTCCAATCTTAACTACAATAAATTTAAGGGACATTGAAGACCCAAGACAAGAAAAAACAACTTTCCAATAGATTTATGCAGTTACTTTATAAAATTTAAGCACCAACATACACACACACACTGTGAGCTGCTTTGGTTAAGAATAAAGATATAAAAAAAGTACTCGAATGATTCCTTTTAGCTCTAATTTGTTTTTACTATGACATATCACAAAAATATAATAAACGGTCTTATACATAGAAATTTATTTATGGATACCATTTCCTTTAATTAGAGCAACACTACTGTGCTGCAAAATAGCAAACAACGCAGTGACACATGTGTATCTGTTATACCACTCAA
The DNA here is from genome assembly GCA_025563575.1 of Acacia pycnantha. Lineage (NCBI taxonomy): Eukaryota > Viridiplantae > Streptophyta > Magnoliopsida > Fabales > Fabaceae > Acacia > Acacia pycnantha. The sequence goes on along the minus strand of JAMWYP010000068.1, from coordinate 1,825,734 downwards.
TGTGTGGCTGCACCAAACTGGCATTTAAAGAAAATTCGAATAACTTTGGGAATAACGAATGGAACATCACTAAGGAAAAATACAACTTTAATTTCAGTGAGTGTGCAATTGCATTGTTGTTGCTGAGACAACAATAATAATACGAAACCATAACAGTCTGCTCGGCACATTCACACAACCGAAAAAATGGAAGCAATTGTCTATTGCAACTGTATCCTCAGAAATAGTTAACCAGCCCAAATAAATCCGAATATCCACATAATGATCCATAAATACCAGTATACCTCCGTATCCTGTGTGCTAATTAGCATACATATGACAGAAAACCCTTCTTATAATCGTGTTCAGTTACTAGAATTGGAGTAAACAAAACACTACCAATTCTTGAAAGAAGCAGAACAGAGAACAGGCACAGCGCATACAAACCTGAAGAATGATGTTCTTGGACTGATCGAGTGACGGCGACGAGGAGACCACCTGGATCAGAATCACGAATGTGACCCCAAAGCTGAAGACGATGGGCGGACCTGAAGACGATCACCTGGACTGATCTGAATCACGGAAATGGAAGACGATGGACGACGAATCTGAGACTCTCCGACCAGCTCTGAATCACAAATATGAGACTCTCCGACCAGCTATTTCAAGAAGAGAAGAACAGCTGAGAGATATAGCCGGAAAGGACGAAATGCCGGTGTGGAAATTACTTGCGATATTAAATGCTCTCACAGATCGGCTTCAGAGATTAGAGGAGGTTGTTGAGGATGATAAATGAAGGAAAATCAGACCCTGGTGCTTGGATGTGAACGTTGGGAATTTATTTCCCATTCAAAGCTGGTTGATTTTCGAAGAAGAGAGGACACTGAACACTGGACATGAAAGCGACAACTCAACATTCCAATTGAAGAAACTTCTCCAACGCACTGCAATAAGTTTTTTTGCCTGCGCTCCGCTGTGCGAACGTGAGAGCAGTATTTCAATTTCAATTAGGATAGAGGTGTAAAAATTGCACATAGCCTATTACTCAAAGGACACTCAACAACAAATGCTCTTCAGTGTCATAAAAGTATACATAAATTCTTAAAATAAATACAAGAGAGATTAAGACGAGAGAGATGAAAAAATGCAAGAGAGAAATGGAGAGCAAGGAGAGAGTGATTCTTCTTTTTATTGTTGTAGCTCAACCTTTGATACATGCCTACTATATATAGGCAATCAATCTTTAACTTCCATTACAAGAGTTACATACAAAAGAGTAAAGCTACATAATGGTATATTATGGAGTTTTGTAAGTTATATAAAACTCTCACTAAGCCATTCATGTCATAGGTTTTATGGCTTCAAGTATAGAATTCCAAAAGACTCTTCTTGAAAGGTTATGGACATTCACACCAATATTGGATTATTTATAACACTCCCCCTTGAATGTCCATTATGAATGTGCCTCATTATAAGCTTTAACTAGGAAAAACCCAGTGGGACAAAAAACCTAGCCAAAGAAAAGATTACATCATTCATTGATACACTGTCTAGTGCTGCCTCATTAAAAACCTTTCTAGAAAACCCAGTGGGACAAAACCTAGATAAGGGAAAAAGAGCACAGCGTGTATCAATTCTCCTTTTGGACAACATCAGTATTACTCCCGCTGATGACAACATTGCTTCCGATATCTTTGTGTTGGTGAAGAACTATATTTTGTCAATGACCAAGATGCATTAGTGCTCCAATAGCACTAAATTATGGTACTTCTGAATCAAGTAGTTCTTCTTCAAATTCTTTGTTGATTACTCGAGGTTGGAATAGGTCTTTATCCACCTGCAAATACCTAACAATCGTTGGGGTACATAATGAATGTGACTTTTCTATATAAAATCGTTATAGGACCTTCTTTGTATAATCTTTTTCAAATACAAAGATCACATTCTATAGTTACTCAATCTGTAATCCAAGACATAATTTTGTTCTGCCCAAGTCTTTCATTTCAAATTCTTTCTTCATACAATTAATTGCCTTTTGAAGCTCTTCAGGAGTTCCAATGATGTTGATATCATCAACATAAACAACAATTATAGCAAATTCATTTCTAGATAACAATGCATGGGCATATTGGGTCATTTTTGTACCCTTCCTTCAACAAATATTCCTTGAGACAATTATACCACATGTGTCCTGATTATTTCAAACCATACAGATACTTATTTAACTTAATCGAGCATTGTTCTCGAGAAGTTGAATTAAATGATTTTGACATCTTGAGTCCTTCAGGGACTAGTGCTTCCAGCACATTAAGTCCTTCGGAGAAATGTGCTTCTGGCATATTAAGTCCTTCGGGGACATGTGCTTCTGGCACTCACTAATAGATTATGGCTCATGATCCTCATTATCATTCATTACATCATATGCTATATGATAAGCAAAGATGTCGTCAACGTTGACTTCATTTCGGTCCCATCAGATAGCATTCATAACATAATTTGAGATCTCATTATTTTCACATATTTCAGGTACTGGGTCTCTTCTGGGACTACAATATTCTCTTCTGGAGATAATAACTCTTCAGGAGATGCTCTTCTGAAGCTACTAACTTTTCTTGATTATCCTCAATTTGATCATCTATCTTCTTAGCTCCTTTTCTATTTCCAAGATTTTTATCTTTAAAACCGATGGACCTTTCACGCTTCAGGCGTGCTTTAAATTCATTTATAATAGGTTGTCCTTCAAGGACATCAATAGGAGCATTAGCAGTTGGGACATGTGATTTTGTCACTTTCTTTTGGGTCAGTAAATGCTTCTGGCATTTGATTAGCTAAATTCTGCAAATGAATTATCTTTTGAACTTCCAGTTCACATTATTTTGTACGATGATCAAAATGAGCCAATGATAATTCATTCCAGCTAATATCTTTACCCAACTGCTTATTTTCACCCCCTCATGTTGGGAAAACAATATCAAATCACAATTGATTAATCATGCAGTACAAGTCTCCTAAATCCATTTGTTTCCTTTAAAAACATCATTTTGTTTCATTTAGCGACAAACAAGAAGAAGGAGGTTCTTACACAACATTTATCCCAACTTTCTTTCTATATCCATCTTATGTGCATTATGGTGGATTTATAAGCATTGCACATTCAAAACTTTTCAGATGGAATTAATCTGGCTTCTGACCACAAACCAATTTTACAGGGAGAATTTTGTTGGCTTATATAAATGCTGCAATATATAATATTAAATATACCAACATAGAAATTTTGTTCTCATAATCATTGGTCTAGCTATTTATGAATACTTTAATACATGATTCCTGGATCGTATAATTTGGAAATAGCGCGCTTAATATATTCAAACATTATTGCAAACTTCAGGTTGTAAGCTAATAATTTCACATTTAACCATCTTATAGATGCATCTTTCAAATTTGTATGGTTTACATGCTATTTCAATGGGCCCATATAATAATGTTTGATATATTTCCAGAGATCCATTACCAATCATGATCAATGATATTTTCATAGTCAATTCTACTTGAGAACAAACAACACATAGTAATTTGAATAATATGTTGGTTATTCATGAAGAATCTTCTGGTTCTTCAATGATTGTCAATACATAATTTTATTTGTATTATATATATGACTCGGATGATCAAACAAGTCATGCCAACAATAAATTTAATTGAATCAGTAAACTTCTGGTTCAGTAAACTTCTGGTTTACTGTAACATATATCTCAACCAATCATAAAATTTTCAATTTTCATAAAATTATTATTTAAATCATAAATTGATATCCATTTTGGGATATCTATTAAATTTTGTATGAGAAGTATATAACTTTTCAAAAATTAGCTTACACTTGTATTATAACTCACACTTGTTTTCTAACAATCTCTCCCTCAAGTGTGAGTCATATAAACATACTTTCTTTATATTTGTATTTCAAAATCACTTTCACTATCAAACTCTTTAAACCTTGAAAGGAAAAATTAAGTTGATACTTCAAGACCAACATATAATATTACATCACTAAATAATCTTATTACTCATTATACTTCAATTTGCTTATAGTGAACACATGAAAATATTTATAATCTAAATAACTTAAAATCACACAGTAAAATTCTTCAGTAAAAAATTCTCATGGCAATAAATTTATGATATTGTATGTGATCACAATAAATTTAAATAACAATAACAACAACAAAAAAACATTATATTACCTTCTGGGCTTATTCTTTCTTTCTCTTGGCTTCAAAATAAATCTAGACATATTTTTCTACAGTTCTTTGCCTTTTGGATATCTCATTGGCCGCATCAGCAAACATTTGATTTGCTATATTTGTAAACTTCTAGTTTACAATTACAATCCCTTGTATTATTATTTGTAAACTCTTGGTTTACAGCAAAACTCTAATTTGTATTATTATTTGTAAACTTCTGGTTTACAATAGCATGTGTTTTCTATGATATTCATTTCTACAGATATCATTGAAACTCAATAAGTTTCTTTTATACTTGGTAGAATAATCAATACATAATTTTGTTCCTTCAAGTAACAAAATATTAGCTCTTCCGGAGCCCTGAATCAAATTTATACTACCAAATATAGTTTAAACATTGGCTTCTCACATTATAAGTTGAACAAAAAAATATGCTAATTAGTTCTTAAGATTATTAGCCTTTAGAATTATTACTCTTGAGTAACATAATTCTCTCCAAGTTATTTGCCTTCAGGACAATGATTAAAAATTCCTTGTATCATTCAATATTTGATACATTAAACCTTCAGGGCCTCAATATTAATAATAATCCAATGCCACTTTCTTGTTCACCCTTCATCTCTGGGTATGAACAAGCTCCTATACCTTTTTCGCGAGTATAAAAGACTGAAGGACCAAATATCTCGTAAATTGTAATACTATGTAAATAGTTACTTATCACTATGCAATCACATGTTACCGTTATTGTGCAAATAGTAACACTGCATGAAATGCATTTCTGATAGATTTAAAGATCCTACATTAGATCTCAAAACCTTATAAACCATAATTTTTTTCATATAAAATCATATCATAATGTATTAAAATAAATATGTACATAGTGGGGAGCGAGATATCATAGTGATATGATGAATTTTCACTATATTTATTATGCCCAATATTTCCCTTTTGTGGCTCTTATCAATAATATTTCTCCACTTCAGGTGGGAATTTGAACCATCATAATCACGATCTTGATCATGCCAAAGACTGTAGACATGTTCACACTCATATTCACGGCCATAATTAGATTCATTTGTTACTTCATTCACTTAAAAATGGAGTCAAGTCTGTTGGACGAGATTCATAATATTTGCAACAAAAACGCATTGTTTGGCCATATGAGATCAAGAAATTAATTCAAAATATTTCTTAAAACCTCTTTCACAAAATTACTACTGCAGGAGCAAATTGGATATATTCATTTATAACAAACTTTTAGAAGAACAACCATCTTCAGGTGGTTATACAATTTCCTTTAATTTGTTCTAAAAAACCAGGGACAAACTTTTATAAGAACAACCATCTTCAGGTGGTTATACAATTTCCTTTAATTTGTTCTAAAGAACCAGGGGTCTTTTAATGGCAAATATTATATTTTGAGGCCTTCATACAAATAGTACCATATAAAAATCATGGATCAAACCTTCATGACTTCAGTCCAATTTGTCTCATGGCTTCAAGCCAATTTGTGCCTCCTGACTTCAGGCCAATTTGTCTTTTCGTAAGAAATTAAATCTATATAACTTCTCACTGTTTATATTCAAGATAAACATGAGACATTAAATCTATATGCTGTTTATCTTGAATAAACAAATATTATATATTATTAGAATATTTAATATAAAAACACTAATGATAATAACAGGAAATTCACAAAAATAATTCATAAAGTATTACAATAAAATTAAAATTTTATGGCTTCAGGCCATTTATCTTATGGATAAATAAAAGTTGAACATGATGGCTTTAGACTAATTAGTCTCATGGCTTCGGGCCAATGATGAGAATTTAGAATTATATGGCTTCTGACCTTTTATCTTCAAGATAGATAAAAATTAAATATATGTTTCTAGCCATCCAATAAAATAAAAGATTAAAAAATATATGACTTCAGGTCATATAATACGGAATCAAATGAATATGGCTTATAGCCATTTTGTAACATATATAAAAGAAAAATGTATATATATGACTTCTGGCCATATAATATAAAAATAGGAATCAAAGGAATATGACTTCTGGCCATATTATATCAAAATAATAAATCAAAATGTATATGAATTTTGGTAATATAATCTTAAAATAGTAATAAAAGGAATATGGCTTCTGGCCATATAATAGGAAATCAGAGCAATATGACTTCTGGTCATATAATTTCAAAATATGAAATTAGAGGTGTATAACTTCTGGCCATACTAAAATAACAAAATCAATAACTCGTAAAGAAAATCAAAATAAGATATAATAATCTCTAATCTTAGCTATGGAACCCGATGTTTAAAACAATCGGTAAAAATATCTTTTTAATTTCATATATTACCTCCGATCATATTCCATATATTACCTCTGATCATCCTAGATATTTTCTTTTAAATCTCCGGACTCCATAGACGTAAACACTTTCTCAATACTTCGTTAGAGGAGCTTTCGTGCTGATAATGTGTTATGAAACTAAGTAAAATACAAGAGAGATTAAGATGAGGGAGATGAAGAAATGCAAGAGAGAAATAGAGAGCAAGGAGAGAGTGATTCTTCTTTTTATTGTTGTAGCTCAACCTTTGATACATGCCTACTATATATAGGCAATCAATCTTTAACTTCCATTACAAGAGTTACATACAAAAGAGTAAATCTACATAATGGTATATTATGGAGTTTTGTAAGTTATATAAAACTCCCACCAAGCAATTCATGTCATAGGTTATATGGCTTCAAGTGTAGAATTCCAAAAGATCTTCTTGAAAGGTTATGGACATTCACACCAATATTTGATTATTTATAACAAGCAAAAATATATATGCCGTTAAAATCCCTTAACTGCCATTATTATTAGGGTGGGCCCCACACCATTTAAAAAAATAAAAATGCCTCACTTTTTTTAATTTCCACATTTGCCCTTCTCATTAAATGACATGGAATCTGGCTGGAAGAAAAACACAAGGGTTTGGGTTATAGCGTTAGTTCCGGTGCGATTTAGGGAGGCGAGGGTGACGATCTCAGTTCCAGCGCGACGATCTCAGTACCGGAGATGGCGTTTTTTGTAAATGCGTTTCCATGCTACAGGAGATCAACCTTCACAAGGGTCTAGGTACAACGTCGGTGGAATCCAAGAGTAGCTGGAAGATGAAGATCTGTGGAATTTCTTTGAGATCTTTCTTCTCTTCTTTTTAGATCGTGCCCTTCCCTCTTTCTTTTCCGTCACCCTTCTTCTTCTCTTCATTTTCTTTTCAGATGCTGGTGACGGCGGCAAACAACAACAGTGGCATTTCTCCACTCTACTTCGTACTCCCTCTGGTCCTTATTATAAGGTATCAACTAATAATTCTCACAAACCAATAAAAAAAAAGTCAATAAAGTTGTCCTACAATTTAAGTAACTTCCAATATTACCCCTACTAATTGCACTAAACTCTGATATTATATAATTATTACTCTTACCCAATACAATTAGAGGCACATGTGAAAACAAATAATTAATGCTCCTTGGGAACAAGCAAGTGCCTTATAAAAAGGATCAAATAAACTTGTTAGTTGGTGTCTTACAATAAGGACCAGAGAGAGTAAATCTGAAGTCATCAAAGCCACTACTTTCCGTGAACTTAAGCAGCGAAATCTGGTACTTAGGTCTTTCTTATTGCTTCAGTCTATACAATTTTAGCATCCATTTGATGTTTGTGTCTCGTTCTGGTCTCAGACTAATTTTTTAAATTTTAAACCCCTTTCCTTCCAATTCCGATTTATATTATTAGTCAACCTGCGATTTTTGGTTTAACTATTTTGATTGAGAAAAACTTGTGTATTTTTCTCGCCAGATCTGAATTATCGAAGTCCTCCAACAAGGTTTCCACTTCTGCCACCGCCTCTTTTTTTTCTTTTTTCTTTTTTGAGATTTCTTCATTTGAACTCAGTAGGGTATAATTTGGGTGGTGATTTTTGTTTATGTGTAGCCTCTAGATGCGAAGAGGATGAATTGAGTAAGTGATAGGGGAAATTGATGTTTTTAATTTGAAGGTTCTTATTGTGCTTGCTGAGTTGAGTTCCTGTTCTTTTCCCCCTCGGATATTTGATTTGGGTCTATTGTTTTTTGTTTACTAGGTTCCACTTCCTTTATCTGGGTGGATCAATTCCTTGATGCAGAGTCTTGCCGGAGATGTTGGGAGGAAGAGGTTGGGGGTTAGGGCCATTTTGGTCATTCGTAAGCATTGTGAGAGTTTTTATTTATATCTATGTACTCACCTTTTTCATTCCATAATATAAGTTGTTTCTAGAAAATCTTTTTGGTTCACAATATGAGTCACTTGCAAAATAATTAATATTTACTTGACAATTTTATCCCTATAATTAATCATTTTATGTGATTTCTTGTATTTTTTTTTTTCTCTTCCTAAAATCTCATTTAATATGGGTAACATTAAAAAATAAAAATTTAAGTTAATGAATTAATTTTCATTGTTTAATTCTAATTAATTAATTGTAAGTGAGCTATGTATATCATATAAATTGTCTTAGTTTTTTGAAAAAATCAGTGCAAATTAGGGCCCGTTAGGTATGCTGATTTCAGTTGAGGGAAAGGGAAAATGACGGACTTCCCACGTTGAAAAACTGTTTGGCGCGCGTGTGTCCTGGAAAATTGGTTTCCCACTAAGCTCCATCTTCCCACAATGGTAGGAAAGTTGAATCCCTTCAAAACTGGCGGGATAATGGTGAGTTCCCGGGAGAGTGAATTTTATTGACACAAAAGCCTTGTAAACAATGGAGAAAGAGACAAACCCGAGAGGAACGAAAAAAAACCCAGAGCTCCATGGTTTCATATTTGATCCTTCCTTCCTCCGCCTTCCTTCTCCATTTCCGTCGCCGACGACTCTCACCTTCTTCATCATTGTCACCGGCGACATTCCTTTCTTCCCTCACCCTCCACCACAGTTGCAATAGACCCGACGTCAGAAGCAGAAGCAGAGCACCGAGGAGAACAGAGAGCTTCGACTCTCTTCCATCATCTTCGTCGTCTTCTTCCTCTCTACCAAGCACCGTCGCCAGAGAGGAAAGATTATACCACCATTGTTGGCTTCCTTTGTTTCTAAATTCTTCTCTACCCTCTGTTCTTTCCATTTAAATTATTCCTTCATCCATTCCTCTACATGCGTCCTGTGTTCTTGTGGTCTGGTTTCCTGTCTGTAGAGTTGTGAAATTGCTGATATAAACCTCAAGACACTGTCAAATTTTGCGTTCGAACGCAGGCGCGATTGGGTGCCTATTACGTTCGAACGTAACTTGTACGTTCGAACGTCCGAACGAATTGAGGGGGGGCATTTTAGGAATTTCACCCCACCTTCCCACTTAACCAACACTCAATTCTTCATACCAAACAAATCATTTTCCCTCAACTTAAGTTCATTTCCCACATCTACCAAACAGTTTAACTTTTTAAGTTCCTTCTCAATCTTCCCTTCCATTCATTTCCCTCCTTTAAGTTCATTTCCCTCCTTAAATCTTCTCCGTACCAAACGAGCCCTTAGTATTACAGCGGTAATGGGACCAATGTATCTCTTTAATGTTTATTTGAATTCAATGTGGACGTGAGACTAGTATTTCAATTATTACCATAAATAGTACATTACTTTAGTAAAGTCCCATGAATAAACAAAGCAATTGAAGAAAAACGACGTCTGCATGTTCCAAAAGTAATTAGCTTCATTTACGGTATAGTAATGCACGTGATTCAAAAAGAATATATTTTCTTTAATATTTCAACGCTGATGTAATTTTTTATCCTGCTTTATTTTGTTATGACTATGAACAAAATGGTTGGGTCTTTTCTTATAAAAAGTTTAATCATTTCTGTGTTGCAGTGCTCCTATTTCTGTATAACCTCTCCCCTATATTTTTGGGAGGAGATCCTCTCATTATCTCAATTTCTCACAATCCCTTATAAGCTTATATGGATCATTGATTGGGAAGATGAGCTAATATAAACCGTTGATAGGGAATATGGGAGAAAAGTCAAAGGAATGATAACTTGATGACGTACTCATTTTTTACCTTTCAGATTTAATTGGCAGACATGATTTAGAGAATATGAGGGATAATAAGAAAGAGACAATGAAAGAAATCAGACCCTAGATTTTTAGAGTTTAAATTTAATCCTCTTAAAATTTTAATTTTTAACATTAAAAAACATTCTCTCAATTTTATGTTTTTAATTATATTATAAATATCACAATGAGAAAAATAACTAAAATTACTCATTAATTGCATCCAGCACATACCATATTACATTCTTTGGTCTCCATAGTCTTATAGATAATGTTATCAAACCCGAACCGGCTGTGAAACCGGTCCGAAAAAGCATAGAAACACTACTACAAAATATGGATATTACTACCCTAAAAGACGTCCTTAATTTAAAGAAGGAAGTAAAAAGTGAAGGCGGTGGCATTGTTGTAATTATTTACTTGACTTTGAGACTTTAGACAACCCAAATATTAATTTAGGACGCCTAAAGTTTTTTTAATTACCTAAATCTATTTTAGGACGCCTAAAATGTATTATTTGGCGCCATTTAGGATTTTTTTCGAGACTTTAGACAACTCAAATATTAATTTAGGACTCCTAAAGTTTTTTTTTACTACCTACATATATTTTAGGACGCCTAAAATGTATTATTTGGCGTCATTTAGGATTTTTTGGAGACTTTAGACAACCCAAATATTAATTTAGGACTCCTAAAGTTTTTTTTTACTACCTAACTATATTTTAGGACGCCTAAAATGTATTATTTGGCGCCATTTAGGATTTTTTTTTGGAGACTTTAGACAACCCAAATATTAATTTAGGACTCCTAAAGGTTTTTTTTTTACTACCTAAATCTATTTTAGAACGCCTAAAATGTAATATTTGGCGCAATTTAGGATATTTTTTGGCACAGGGAAAATTTTTGGCAACCTAAAAGTATATCAGGACGCCAAAATCAGTATTTTTGGCGACCTAAAAGTATTTCAGGACGCCAAAATCATTATTTTTGGCGCAATTTTGAAAATTTGGGAAATTTTTTGGCGCCAGAAATCAGTAATTTTGGCGACCTAAAGGTATTTCAGGACGCCAAAATCAGTATTTTTGGCGCAATTTAGAAAATTTGGGAAACTTTTTTGCGCCAGAATTTTTTTTTGGCGACCTAAAAGCATTTCAGGACGCCAAAATCAGTATTTTAGGCGTCCTAAAAGTATTTCAGGATGCCTAAATTAAAATTTAAACGTCCTAACATAGAAATCAGGACGCCTAATTTCAGTTTCAGTTTTCAGGTTCCCGCGTGGCTCAATAAAAAGGTGACTTTTTATTCTCTCATCCTCAGCGACGCGTACTCCTCTCAATTTTTTTTCCTTCACCTTTTATGCTCCAGCGCCTCTCTCTCTCTCTCTCTGGTAGCTCCCATGGCGTCGCCATCGACGTCACCGTCACCAACACTGACCTTGCCGACGTCGCCTCTGCCAACTGCTGCAATCTTCTCAGCCACCATCAATTCTATGTGTTCAGGTTCGGATCTGCGCCTCTTTTTTTTTTTCGAGCTAATCGATATTCCTTACGGCTCTTCCTTCTCTGAACCTCTTAATCTGCATATTTAGGGCACACAATTCCTTCCATGACGGCGGCCACAGATCTGTTTTATTGTTCCAGATCTGTTGTTTTGTTGTTCCAGATCTACTGTTTTGCTGTTTTGTTGTTCCAGATCTGCTGTTTTGTTGTTCCATATCAATTGTTGTGTTGTTCCAGATGATATTTAGGGCACACAAAACCTCTTAATCTGCACCGTCTCCGTCTCTCTATTTTTTGTTCCGATTTCGTGAGTCCTTTGCGGTTCTTCCCCCACGCGCAGCAAGCCTTCGGGTTTGCGGTTTAATTTTCTTTTTAAAAAAAAAATCAATAAGGCGTCCTGATTTTTTATTCAGGACGCCTTATGTAAGGCGTCCTGAATAAATTTCAAGACGCCTCATATGAGGCGTGTAATACCCTAAAAATCGTATTTATGATAAATATCATGAAATAGTAAATAATGCCTAGTAAAAATAGGTGAATATGAGGTCTCAAACACTTTGTATTAAATTTATCTTATTTTCTAAAGGAAAATTTCTTGGAAATTAGGAAAAATTAATAATGTGTCAGAAATGACCAAAATGCCCTTATGGAGCATAAAATGACTTAAGGAATAATTGTTAATCAATTTGAGAAAGTGAGGAAAATGTATTAGATGAATTATATAAAATCCCTAAAGTCTAATAACCATGAAGTAATTCTTGGCAAAGAGCAAGAACCAATGGGATAATTAGGTGCAAGATATATTAAGGCATAAATTAATATAAGGTATTGAATTAAAAAGCAAAATGAAAAGATAATAAAGAAAAGGAGGGGGCAGCCGAATATGGAAGGAGGGAGAAGAGTTTGAATGTTGAACAAGTCACATATGAATTAGTAAAGCACATGTAAGCATTTAATGGTAATGGAAGAGGATAAGGTGGGGTCATGGAAAGCAACATCTTGGTCAAAATTAAGCCTTAATATAGGAAGAGGAAAAAGATAAAAGATATATGTGTGTATGTACAAACCGAAAATTGGAAGAAGAGTAGAAGGAAAACTTGTTGATTAAGGGTTGAAAAAGTCAAACAAAAACTATCCAATGAAAACACAAGAAGCTAGTGATATTTGTGCAATAAAGGAGCATATTCTTTGACCAAAGAAAGGCCATGGATTCGAAAATATGAGAGAGGAAGTGTGGTATATTAGATTATGATATTATGGGGTAAAAGTATATTTGTTTGATCAAGAAGTATGTCGGCCAAGCAAAACAAAAGGGTTCCTTTTCAATTAATAAATCAAAAACAAAGTTGAAAAAGTCAAAAATGGGAGGAGGAATTTAACTTGATTGTTGTGTGGGTGTAGTGCAGCCGAAATAGAAGAGGGGAAGAGAGAGAAAATATGTTTGTGTGTGTGAATGCAAAATATGCAAGTGGATAAGAGAGACTATCATGATATTTTTGCAAAAAGGGATATTTTGGTGAAAAAGCATATAGGATAAATGAGAACCAATAGAAAATAAATTATAACTTAACGTCTAGGGATGAGTTGATAATTATCTGGACATATTTGGAATCAGTGAATTTTTGTCCAGAGATTGATGATTCCGGAAATTTCTTCCGTAACCAACACGTTTTTCCATAAAACTTCAACAGGACCGTTGAAACCCTATATGGAATCAAAAATTAGGTTAACTTAGACATTTCTAATGAGTAAGAGAAGGTCTGCAAAGTTGTGATTCTGAATCTTTGAGATTTTGCACGATTACGCGATTCGGACACCGATCGGAGACTTTATCGGTAGAATCTTCTAGAATAGGGCCACATGGCACCATATAATTGGATTTTTGACTTTGGGGGCAAGGGGGCAGGTCGGCCAACTATGTTCTTGGTGGAGAAATGAGTTCAAATTTGTATGGCTAAAATTTGAAAGAAAGGATTTGGGAAAAAGACCATTATGCCCTCACAAATTCTCTATAAATAGGCCTTGAATCCTTTGAGAATTCTCACACCAAATTCCCTTGTGAATTTCGAAAATAGAGAGAGGTTTTAGAGAGAGAAGCTTTGGAGGAAAAAGCAGCGAAGCTCTGGGTAAGTTCTTCGGTACTTAGTCTTAAGTTTCTGTAGTTCTTTCGGTAGTTAGAGTAGAAATGCTAGTTTAGTCTTTAATCTTCCAAGTATGATTAGATATCATATGTTAGGGGTATTTTAGTCATTATTTCGAAAATCATGGTGGGGTCGAAGTTCTGGCAAAATTTTTGGAAGATTAGAGTCGAAGTAGCGAAGCTCTGGCGAAATTCCGCCGACTAGTAAGGATAGGGGCAAAATGGTAATTTGTACCTAAAATGCCAATATCTGTCATAATGATAGATCCTTAACAAGTATGCTGTTATATTGATAGGATATCTCTGATTACGTTCTGACCTACTGTCGTCGTGCATTATCACAAACGAAATACCGATTTCCGTCAACGAATGTACGTTCGCGTACTGTAACACTAATCTGATGGATATAGTATGCGTGTATGTGATGTGTGTGTGGTATGATGTGTGAGTATGGTATGTGTATATGTAGTGTGTTGTTGGAATGCATATTATGTTAGAATATAACTGTATGCATCTTTGGAGCGATATATCTGTAAGGTGGGAGCGATACATCTGTAATCTTTGGGAGCGATACATCCGTAATGCTGGGAGCGATATATCTGCATGCTGGGAGCGATACATGTGCATTGGTTGGGTGTGGTTTATATGTTGTGTTGATGTTGTTGTGTAAACCATATGTGTGTATGTATACATGTATACATGAGGTTAACCGTTACCTGAGATCCGGTGCGGATCTCAGCTCTTAACATAGCATCAGGGTCGGAAGGAGCGAGGACCGAGTAGAGAGGAAAGCAAAGAGTTCAAGGATCCTATGAAGACTTTCCGTTATTTTCCTTTACTTTTGAAAACTCTCGGTTGTTGAACCGCTTCTGTAATTAGCCTGTGGGCATTTTGAATAAATATATCAGTTACACTCTTACTTCGATGCTTTACTCTGATGAAAAAATTTTATACTGCTTTTGGAAAACGGGATGTTACAAGGCGTCCTGAAATATAATTCAGGACAGCAAACGTTAAAAAAAATAACTACCCTGCCCGAGACGTCCCTCTGAAAAGGGACGTTAATTGGGTCTTATTTAGGTCGTTTTTTCGTTTTTTTGTAGTAGTGAAACCAGGGTCAGAGACTTTTTTTTTCAACGTCGAGTGAAGACATTTACAAATAAAGAAAGGGAAAGATGGAGAGAGAAATGGAAAGGTGAGGTCGAATACTCCGAGTGTCGGCAGCTCCGGCGTCGAAGACGACTTGCAGAGATATGGGGAGAACAGAGGAGGAGGCTTGAAGCTTTCTTCGTCCTCTTGCACTTGCCTGGCTTCAAGGAAAGAGCCATGACTGAACGACTGAAATGAGAAAGAGACGCAGAGTCGCAGAGAAAACGCTCAAGCATAGAGAAGAAAGAACCCTAAAATCTTCTGGAAGAATTGAAAGAGGACGTCTTTATTTTTGGCTCGGAATGGACATCTTTATTTGAAAAAAAAATGGACAATACTCAAAAGAGTGGTCATACAATTTTATTCCCCAAGGATAATAATAATAATGACGTGAAGGAATGAAAAGACCCTTCACTGAATACTTTATTTTATTTAATGGACATGGAGCAGTCATACACTTTTTTTTAGATAGAGGATAATAACTATTATAGGAATTTTTTTAAAATAATTTCATACTAATAAGTCTGAAATCCTCACTATCTCACCAGTTTAACCCCGGTTTAACTTCGGTTTGACTCCGGTCTGACCCACTAACCTTCAACCCAATACCCCGACCGGTCCGATTTTAATAACCTTGCTTATAGATGACTTACAAAGACTCAGTCATGTGTGTTTACTTGGCTTGTTTTAAAAACTTAACTTACTTACTTACTTACATATATATATAAGAATTATATGAAGGAATAAGAAACTTCCAAAATAAAATAAATGGCATTTGGTTATGAGATATCACTAACACTGGATTTTTTATATAGTAAATAATCTTTAAGTAAAGAGTATTGAATTATTTTAATAAAGAAAAAAGAGTATTGAATTATGATTATTTTATTTATTTGGTTTTATTAAAAATAATAATTGAAAAAAATGTGACTTGCTAAATGAAATCAAAATGAAGCCAATCAACAAGTGTATTTCAATTGACAGATATGCCTGATGACCTCTTCTAAAAACTTTTCAATAAAGCATTATTGAATACTTTTTTAAAAATAAATAAATAAATGAAATGATTAATTAAATTCCCTAGAAGATTTGATTTGATTTTATAAAGTGACCAAACTAACAAATGCGACGGGAGAAATGATGTTGGGGTTCTAATGATAGTTTAACAACTTTAATGACATGAGTTGGCACTGACTTTGTGGGAGTGCATATTAAAAAACAAATTAATTTACTAGTCAAAATTAACATAGGCTAACATTTCTATGATTTAAAAAATTCGGACACTACAATGAACAAAACAAACTTCTAGATATGAAGTGTTTTAAGCGAAAAATTCTTTAGCAAATTTTCACACTAACCGAAATGTTTATGATTTGAAAACTTTGGAGGCAATGTTGAACAAAACAAACTTCTAGATATGAAGCACTCCTAAGTGAAAAAAAAAAAAAAAAAAAAAAAAAAAAAAATTGGAGTGAATTTGCACATTAACCTAAATAATGTATATGACATGTAGACCTGTCAACTCAGCTTGACATTGCTATGATTTGAAAATTTCACGGATGACATTAAACCAAAAAAAAAAAAAATCTGATACTCTAATGCTCATGTGTGAAAACTTGAGATAAATTTGTACTTTAGCCCACCTAATTTTAGTGCTAAGGTGCAAAAATATACATAAAGTTTTTTTAAAAGTGTGTCCAACACTAAGTGTTTTTCTTTTTCTCTTTTTGTTGCAAAAGTGATTATGTGATTACAAAAATGGAGTAAAAGTCGCATCTTTTCGTTAAAGTGGTTGTGGGCCCCACTAGGTAACGAAATATGTGATTTTTACTCCATTTTTTTAATCACATAACCATTTTTGTACCTAAAAAAACATTTGGTATTGGACTCACTTTAAAAAAGAAAAAAGAAAACCATATATGTAATCAATGGCGGAGCCAGAATTTTATATTTATGGGTGCACAATTAGTGGGGGATCCGGGGGTGTTGCCGCCGAATTTTTTTTTTTTTTAGGGAAGTTTTAAATGCATTAAAACTTTTAAAGAATAAATATATTCATTGTTTATTAATCAAGAAAATGGATAGATAAACCAAATAGTTTATTTTGCACTGGGGGGGGCACAGGTTCCCTGAGTTTTTGTCTTTGTCCTAGTGGAATTGAGTCAACAGAAAACATGCATGGTGTCTGCAAAAGTTCCTTCTAGAAGTTAAACTTCACCAAATAGTTTCCACTAGAACTACCTTTTTTTCTATACACTCCACTAGAACTACCTTGCCTCTAGGCATAATATATTTTGATCATCTGACTTTTTAATTGATTAATGAACTTTTTCAGCAATGATATTCAGGAACCAGAAGAAATTCATACTCATTAAAAATCCAAAAACGTAAATAATTCAAAAATCATTACCCAAGAATCTATTGTTCTAATTGATATAAGAGCATGGTTTTAGGCCATTCAAAGTGATAATCCACTGAAAGGTAAATCTCTTGTTTACTCAATAGAAAAGATAAGATATTTTCAAGCTCCTGTTCTTAGATCATAAGACTAATTTAACAAAAAATTACCTGAATTTGAGACCCTTCCTACATGCCAGATCTGACAAAACAATATACCACCTTTGGCATGAACAACATCCACAATGGGCTTCCATGCTTCCACTTGCTCTTTCGTCCATATTCCAGGTGTATCAGTATATCTTCACATAGAACAGAAAACAAACATTAAACAGATTTTGTGAACATCCAAGCAAACTAGAGATAAAGTTAGCATAAGGAATAATAGTGTGCAAATTACCCTTGAGCAGTGTCAGAAACACCAGTAGCTTCAGTTAGCAAAAGACCCCCCTTGGTAGCTCGCTGAGAGTAATATAAGATAGCATGAGGCTGAGGAACATTGTTGTAAGATCTCTGTCCAGTCATTGGGGCCATAACAACTCTGTATACCAAAAGTAAACCAATTTTTAATTAAGAAACCACAAATATTCAACTGATAGTGACGCCTAAAGTAATCAAAAAGAAAATTTATTGACTGAAAGAAAATTTTGCTATTCCGCTTCACCACCAATCCAAGATGTAAGTGACTTTTCGTAGCACACAAACAAGGAAAACATAAGGGCTAAATAATCAAATTAATGAAAATAAGAATCCCATTAATCATGACCCATACCAATGTTCAACTGAGACTTTTCACAAACACCTGATCCTCATGAAATTAGGGCAGAAAAATTGAGAGAGAAAACAAAAAGGCAATTGAAGAAATTGGAGGGAGTGTGAGTACCTATGGCCTATGGGATAGATTGAATTTTCAAAACTTGTAAGGCGTAAGAAGAGGAATGGCTGGAGCTTCATCAGAACCCATTTTTGCACAAAACAAGATTCTCAGTTACTATAAGTGAAAAGAATCGGAGACTAAAAGCTATTATATACTAGTAGAACTGAAAGTGGTTTACAAAGGCAGCAATAATAGAGGCCCCACCACCAGCTGGAACGGCGAGCGACGGCGGACGAGAGCGGAGAGCGAGAGATCGTTGGAGACAAGAGCGAGAGACATGAAAGTTGGAGACGAGAGCGAGAGACATTTAAGGAAAAAAAAAACGATAAAAGGAAGGTAGGGAAGCTCGAACAGGAGACATGTGAGTAAAGTAATAGAGTATTTACCAACTCCACCACATGTACATGTTATCATTAAATTCTTTCAAATTATATATATTTTCAAATTTTTGTGTCTGTACTTGCCCATATGAACACTAGTGTAGCTCCATTACATAATGTAATTATGTAATTTAACCCTTAATTTTAAAAGAAAACTAGGGTTTCTCCCCATGTATTGCACAGGTAGTGTGTACTGAATAATTAGGGAGATATGATCTTGATTTAGTGTCCATTTTTAAATAGCTACGCTACCTAGAAAAATTTATATGGATAGAGAAGAGAGCATTGCTCGGCTTGCTGCTTGGCTCGAATAAATTTGAAAATGTGGGAATTATTCATGTCTAGGTATATTGTCTGATTTTTTAGTCAATGGTAAGAGCAAAATCATTTAAAAAAAGTTGAATGCGTACGGAGGACAAAAAGAGGCTGAAGGAGAAAGAAATAGCACTTAATATATCAGAAATTATTTTTTGTATCGATTTCAAAAAGCACACATTGAGTAAATCTAAAATATCAATATTCAATATAAAACTAAAATTCCTCACAAATTTTTAAAAATTTGACACAATTTTATGAAATCAATGTTTAATTATTTACCTATTGAGGTACTCTATAGTCTTTTTCATGTTACCTCCTTGTGGACAGGGACAAACCCAGGAATTTTATTAGGGGTGTGAAAATAAAATTTGCTACATCAATGGTAGCACTCTTCTTCATAATAATCATCTACAAAGAGTATAAATTATTTCATAACCAATATAAATTTAAAAATATTATTAATAACAAAAATAAACCGATTAAAATTAACTATTAGTCATCATCTATATTTTTATAGTCATCTTTTAACAAAACTCAAAACTTGTCCAACATACCAACCCTAAAATACTTTCTAATCAATATAAAAGTAATATTATTAGAAAGATCAAATTATATATAATAAATTTTATGAAAGAAATTTAATGAAAAAAAGTAATTTTAAGTACTTTATTGATTCTTAAAATTTGTCGTAAGCTGTTAAAAAAAATGGTGGACTAGCCGCCAGCAAGAGGAAGAAGAGACGAAGGCAATTTCCAAAAAGTGTAAAACAAGTAGGATATATTCAAGGTGTGGGTCCCACCTCTTTAATTTTTTTTAATATGTATGAGAAAGCAAACGAACGGATATAATAAGGTGACTACTGACTAATGTATATCTCAAAAATCAAACCAACGATGTTTTTTTTTTCAAAAAAAAAAAAAAAAAGTTAGAGGGACGGGGGCCACCCCTAACCCCCTCATTGCTTGTGGACCATTGTTTCTTTTTCAAGTCAAGGTCAAGTAGAAGTTTGCCTCATAACGCATCCGTGGTTACAATGTTACTTAGCCTTGTAATTTGTTAACATCATAGATCGCATTTACAGTTAAATTAAATTTTGATTTTGATCATTGTAATTTTAATGTATGATATTCAGTCCCGAAAACTTCTTATGAATTTGTTTTAAGTTTATATAAAGTTAATTAAAGATTTAATGTTTTTTAGTATTGAAGTTAAAACCAAAACTCATTAATAGTCAAAAATTTAAAAGAAAACATAAAAAGTTTAATTTTCAACAGATAAGAAGGAAAAGTGCATCTAATGCTCCCATGTGAAGCCTGCTGCTATGTGTAAAGTAGCGAAGATGGTTTGTGATTTCTCGGAAAATTCTCAAAAGTTGCAGCTTGTAATTTTACGTAGAAAATTGAAGGGTTAAGGTGCAGATTGACCAATAAACTTTTACTTTAAGAGCGCCCAGTACAAAAAAAAATTTAAGTGGACCTTAAATACCAAAAAACAATTAAAAATGTTAAATTGGCACAAATCCATTAAAACAAAATTAACGTCCGTTAACAAGGTTTTGCATTTTTTTGGCTGGTTGCTTCTTGTTATTCTTTTTAAAAAAAAAAAAAATCATTTCAGTCGTGTTGATGATAGTGGAGACAAAATTATAATAAAGGACATAAAATAGCACAAATCTATGATTGAAAGAGATGAAATATTTTCTGGCAATAAAAAAAAGATGAAATATTGCCTTGCCACCAAATTCAAGTTCTCGTCATGGCAAACTGCGATATCAATTAATTTCAAGTTTCAGAACGAAGATGGATGATGAACCAACAAGGAAGATGCCGACAACGAAGACCTTCGAACATTCACCCCTCCAAGGTGAGAAATTGGAGTTATAAAGTTAGAAAAAGGAAATTGCAAAAAAGGACCAGAGGAGATGAGATGCACCACTTTAGAGTTGCTGGACTTGGAGTAGTCCATTTGGATCCTTGTTCTCGGATTCAGACTTCCATCTTCTTTAATAACACATTCTTGTTCGCTCAGACCACTCTGGATTCTCAGATTTCCGTCTCTCTTATGATCGCTCTCCTCGATTCTCTTCACTTCCTCCATCGATTCTGCATCATCATCCATCTCTTACATGTTCAACACTTCAAGGAGCTTCTATGAAGCAGTGATGGAGCAAAGGCGTGGCTGAATTCTTAGTCCTATGAGGCAGTGAACGTCCGTTAATTTTGGTCTAACAGATTTGCGCTAATTTAATATTTTTAATTGTTTTTTTGGTATTTAAGGTCCACTCAAAAGTTTTTTGTGCTTGACGCTCTTAGAGGAAAAGCTTATTAGCCAATTTTGCACCTTAACCCAAAATTGAAAATCAAAAGGCTAAAGAGGGCAACACACATTTGGTTTGTATCAACTCAACAGTCGCAGTGTAAACGAAGGGGGAAAAAAGAGACAAAAGTAGAGGTTAAGGGAGGCACAGTAGTCAACAAAGCTGTTAATCACCACAGGAAACAAAGTAAAGACACTTCCCTTGGAGTGGTGGTGAGCCTGCACTTGGGAATTGTCGTTGTTTTTTTTCAAACCGTGTTATTTAATTCACAACTTTGCCACCGTAAGATTTGGAACAAAACAATTATGTGTCTTTCAACAAAACAACTTGATAGAAGGATGAAGGAGAAAGAATGAGCACTTGATAAAAAAAATAAGATTGATGGGAATGACAATTTTGCCTCACTAAGTCTGTATTTTTTTTTTTTTTATGTTTTGTCAAACACTTGATATAGTGATGGTGACCTTTCTTGTTAATCATGTTCTAATTTATGACAATTTCATTTGGAGAGTTCAACTTCTCTCAATGCACAAAGAGAGGAAGAAATATTTCAATCAATGAAGATGACAATGAAGCAATCATACCTCAAATCATTAACAATCAAGGCACTTACACCATATCCATGCCAATAGCTTCAACATAGAGTTTAGACTGCAATTTTCACCAATTTTAATAGACTTATATAGCAACTAGCACCTTTTAGTAATTTTCTGATAGCATTCAGTATCTTAAACTAATTTTTGCTTTTTCAACAACATTCTATAGTCTAAATTAAGGGTGCTCATTGTTACTAAGAAAAAAATGTATAGGCAAAATTGGATTAAAAACTACTATAAGATAGTAAGTGCTACTGGATAAATATTTTAAGATATTGAATAATAATAAACACAAAATTTAATTTAAAATACTGAGTATGGCTAAAAAAATACTTCATAGTGATGAAACTCAACCCATTTTTATATGAATACTAACTTTTGATTTATCACATTGTTTCAATGTGCCATATCTTCTTTTTCACCATTGTAACTCTTAGTTTGTCTCTCAGCAAACTATACATCATTGGAGACAAGTGATGCAAAACATTAGTGACAAAACACCCTACAACAGATAAAGTATTAATTCCTTTTTTCTAATTACCCTTGCATCTTATGTAGAAGAATAATAAAAGAAAATGTGATAGCTCAAGTTTTAAAGAGAATTGTACACCAAGACAAGTGACACTAACACTTGTAACATCCTGTTTTCCAAAAGCAGTATAATTTTTTTTTTTTCATCAAACATCATTTCAAAATCATCAGAGTAGAGCAACGAAGCATTTGAGTAACTGATATGAATATATAAAGTGTCGTAAGTCTGGCTGGCTATTTACAACAGCGGTACAGTAACCGAGTATTTCAAAAGTGATATACAATAGCAAAAGGAAGGCTTTTGCCGGAACAACAAAAGGAAAGCTTCAACCGGAACTCCTACGCGGGCTGCTTGTCTCTCTCCTCGGTCCTCGGTCCCCCGGAACCTGACGCTATGTTAAGGGCTGAGATCCGCACCGGATCTCAGGTAACGGTTAACCTCATATTTACATACAAAACATATGGACTACATACAAACATATCAACAACAGTATATGTGCACTCATCGCCCAAAAGCATGCATACATATATCGTCCAAAAGCATGTATACATATATCGCCCAAAAGCATGCAGATATATCGCCCATAGCAAACATAAACATATAAACAACACATAGACATACTACAGAGCTATAAGCTACCACATACACTACACCTAGCACATACATGCATACCATAAACATCAGATTAATGTTACAGTACGCGGACGTACCTTCGTTGACGGTCGTCGGTATTTTTAGCGGAATACGGTACGACAGTAGGTCAAAACCTTATCAGTGATATCCTATCAATATAACAACATACTTGTTAAGGATCTATCATTACGACGGACATTTTTAGTCAAAATGACCATTTTACCCCTGACCCCCTAATCGGCGGAATTTCGCCAGCACTTCGTTACTTTGACTCTAATCTTCCAAAATTTTGCCATAACTCCGACCCCATCATGATTTTTGAAATAATGACTAAAATACCCCTATCATATGATATCTAATCATACTTGGAAGATTAAAGACTAAACTAGCATTTCTACTCTAACTACCAAAAGAACTACGAAAGCTTAAGTACCGAAAAACTTACCCAGAGCTTCGCTGCAAATTTCCCCAGCTTCTCCTTCTCTCTAACCTCTCTCTAATTTCGGTCTTGGCTCTTGAGAATGGTGTGAGAATTGAAGAGGGGGTAAGGTCCTATTTATAGAGGTTTTCAAGTTACTATTCACACTTTACTGCATCGATTCTGACCGTCGGATCGCACTTGGAGGAAATGGCTTCATCTTGGCCATTGGTGCTCTTGGTCGACATAGAGGGCCTATGTGGCAGCCAATGACATCATCTTTGATGATGTCATGGTTTGCTTTATACACTTGATCCGACAGAATTTCCCCGATCGGTGTCCGATTCACGTAATCTCGGAAAATCTCAAAATTCTGGATTCACAACTTTGAAGATCTTCTCTTTCTCACTAGAAATATCTTGGTTAACTTAATTTTTGATCCTATCCAGGGTTTCAACAGCTCAGCCGAAAATTCTCGAAAAACGCGTCCGGTTACGAAAATCGTTTCCGGAATCATCATCTTCTGGACAAAAATTCACTGATTCCAAATATGTCCAGATAATTATAAACTCATCCCTATATTTTGAGTTATAATTTATTTCCTTCAAATTTCCAATTTGTGACTATCTGCCCTTTTTCACAGATTACCCTATTTCGTCTTATTACCTAAGTATTCTACCGATCTCGGAAATAACTTCCGGAACAGTCTACTTCAAAATAAAAATCCACTCTTTCATATTCTTTACTGACTTTAGAAATTTTGTTCCTGGTTCTCTAGATAGGATTCCTATCGGTGTTTATTTACTTTTTACTTTTTACTTTAATTAATTTTAAATTAGGAGTTTATTATTTACACTCCATCTTCATTTCATTTTCTTTTTTCTTTTTCTTTTTCCACCTAAAGATGTCGGAACACACACATATAATTTTATATATTTTTTTATTTTATTTTATAATTAATTATTATATAATTTAATAATTATTTTTACATAATTTTTTACAAAATTTTCCTATTGGTCCATACTTGTATTTAGGCTTAAAATTACTTAATCTCATTTATTTTTCTCAATATTTTTAAATTAATTAGCAAATATATTTATGCTAATTTTCTAGCCATAAACCATTAATTATAGAGTTCTACACAATTTATCACAATTATTTCATTGTTCAAGCTCAAATAATTAACCAATAATTATTTAACCAATCACTTATTATTTGTTGATAATTTTCTTATTTAGAACTAATTACTTCCTCCCAGAATCTGAACTAACATTGATATTTTATCTCCCATGTAAAATATCAATAATTATGGAGTTAGTTATAATGTCCAAATACTTTATAATTGTTATTTTACAATTCTTCCAAGCTTATAATTTATTAAATTACCAAAATTAGAGACAATATATTCTCTCAATTTTAATAATTATTTTACTACCTTTCAGGATTTTTTACAATTTTCCTAAGTTATTTATGTCCTACAAGGGCATTTTCGTCCTTTTGGCACATTATTATTTTCCTCCTAATTTCCAACAGATTTTTCCTTTAATTTCCACAGTACTTTCTTTAGAAAATAAGATCATTATGATATTTTCCCTAATTCAAATTTTAGGGTATTACAACACTCACATTAATTAAAAACCAAAACAGGTTTCAAAGCTCTATTTAATTGATATATGTAATTGCAACCAATATTAATAATGAGTATATATAAGTGTGCATTTCATGAAGGTGTATATTATAAGATTTAAAAAAGAATTAAGCTCTTAATTGGTGTTTGGATTACAGAATTTTAGCAGTGAGAAAATGTAACTTCCACCAATGTTGAACAAGTTCCGCAAAGTTTTGAAGACACTAGAAAAGCTAAAGGAAAGGAGATAGTAATCTACAATAGTAAATGAGTAATGACATGGTAATTTGTAGCAGATATTCTTACCATTAATTTTATAAAGAATATTGTCGCATTTCTCTTTAATTTATGAATTTTTCATTTGTAAACTATGAGTTTTAATAACAGTTTGGGTGAAAAATATATCTGCGTATATGAAACTATTTATCACTCTACCATTTCTAAATATTAATTGAATATTGTCACACACACCCTACTTAGCTTACACTATTATATAACCATAAATGAATGTGTAAACATTTGTAAGAGCATAAAAGATAAGGAAAAATGATGATAAATTAGTTTAAAACACCAGTTTTTTTAGTTTTTTTCAGAGCAAGGAAAAAAATATAAGAACTCATTCAATCTTGAAGAAATCTGAATACTTGCGTTATTATTATTATTGTTATTATTATTATTATTATTATTTTGCCTTGTAAACTCAGTATATATAGCCTGTAGTATTAATCTTACTCCAGATTAGCAAGTCGCTTTCCTATTCACAAACCAATTTCCTTAGTTCATTTCTAACTCCAAAGTTGTGTTTTGCAAAAGCATAACCTCTTGAAATCAATTTCTCATCTCCTGAAATCAATTCCAGTTTGATAGATATGTAAATGTTGTCTTTGTTTGCTGTAAAATAAAAATAAAATTAATTGTAACTTATGCACTGTACACAACCGATTTCACCATCTCATTCTTACTCTGTTATAGCTAGACTTTTATTTGCCTATAATGACGCTCTGTTTTTCAGTTTCAGTTTTTGTACAAATAGTTTAACTTATGCCATCCACACAGATTTCAACTTATTTCTTTATATCTTGTCAAAACAATGTTCCTCAACAGTCCTCACCAAAATCAAACAACTGAAATTTATAATAATTCATTACTCATTAAACAAAAGCTATTAAAACAGAGCACGCATAACATAAGCTTGATTATTGAAAAGGATACACAAATCATCCTCGGACTCCATTAACTATTAACAACACCAAAATAACAAAACACGGGGAAAAAACACTTCGGTTATTTTCTCTTTCCCTTTTTCAGAAATTTTCCGTCATTTATTTTTGAGAATAGTGAGGTTCATACGAATCTCAGCAGCAAGTAAAACAGACAAAACTAATTATAGTATGCTTAGCAGTATATCATATGACATATTCAATTATTCATCACACAGTCAATTAATCACATGACATAGTCAATTATTCATTAATTCACATGTGAACTTAGTGTCAATACTTCGCACTTAATAGGCTTCTTTGTGTCCATACCACACACACAGGCGTAAAACTATAACTAATTTGTGTGTGTGCTCAAGCAAGGGCGGACACAGGAGGGGGTGAGGGGTGGCCCCCCCCCTAATTTGGTTTTTTTTTTTTTTTAAAAAAGAAGCATCAGTCCAGCGTCTAACCATTCTTGATTTCTTTCTCTCTCTCTCTATATATTAACCATTAACCATCAGCGCATCTCACGCCTTTCCTTTGCTTTTATATTTATTAAATAGGTGGGGCCCACATTATATATCTAGAACCCTTGTTTTTCTCTTTTACGAAAACGCTGGTCTCTTCTCCCTCTACTGCTCTGATTTTTTTTCAATAGCTTAAGATAAATTTTGAGAATTAATAAGGTATTTAAAATCACTTATTTTCATTAAATTTCCTTCATAAAATTTATTACATATAATTTTATATTTGTAATGATACTACTTTTATACTAATTAGAGAATATTGTAGGGTTAGGATTTTGGGTAAGTTTGAGTTTTATTAAAAAATGGCTATGAGAATATAGATGATGACGAATAGTTTATTTAATCAGTTTACTTTTATTATTAATAATATTTTTAAAATCATATTGTTCATGAAATAATTTATATTCTTTGTAGGTGATTATTATGGGGAAGAGTGCTACCATTGATATTTACTTTAAGAGAAAGAATAGTTAGTCTTTGCCCTCGTCTGCTCCTAATGTTGAATTGTCAAATACTGAGACTCTTTCTTCAAAGTCTCACAGAATTGAAAATAAAGATGTAGTTAAAGAAGTTGATCTTGCTTCATTAGAAAGAGATCCTGCACTCTGTGCCTTCCAATATGGAAATATCCTTTAAATCAACAAGATGAAACTCGCCCCCTGTCACTCAAATTCCTGGGTCCGCCCCTGTGCTCAAGATGCCATTACGTAATACCAGGACATATTATACTTGTTTTACTGTTCAAAGTATAATTTGAAATGTTGAAATTACATTTCTATAACAATTTTTTAAGAAATGTTTTAATGTGTATAGAATTAAAATAAATATAATTTCTTAAGTCTTAACATCGAATAATGCTTTTATAATAGTTATATTGTAATACCTTAATTGATTCTTGATTATTATTTTTCTATGTTAAGTTGAAGTTTTCTTTTCTTATCTTATTTATATTCTTTCATTCTTTTGTAATCGTTTTTTTATGCTCATTTTCTCCTTCATTGATATTTGGCTTTTTAACATCCTATCACATATAACAAACCATAATAATTTTTCCTTGCATATTGCTTTGGAATTTGATTGTGTGACATCTAGGTATCTGTATGCCATGGAATTAGAGTATATTGTTCTGTTTAAATTGATTTCCTTGGAAATACTTTTCAATTGAATCCTATTTCTGGTCCTAAACTTTACGAAAGAGTGAGTTGCCTTTTATCTTCATTAAAAAAAAAAAATTTGGGGGCACTGCCCTTGAACCCCCAAATCCCACAACTAATTATGCGCCCACAAACATTAAATCCTAGCTCTGCCACTGCATCAAAGATAAATAAATATGATGGATATTCGTCCCGGGGGGGTAATAACTTTCCATGATAAATATGTCATGATCCTTTTATATTCACAAAGTACGCAAGCTCATGCCTTCATAGCAATACATGCATGTATTTTATTGAATAATTTGTTATTAATATATTTTATTATTTCTAAATCACAGCTTTGGGATAGTCATCCTGGCTCTTTTACCAAAATATTCTTTTTTTTTAAAATTACCAGATCAAATCACATTCGAAACTATTTACTAAAGTAAGGCAGTTGGAAACGTTGGCTGACAGTATGCCACAAGTGGCATAAGAAATCCCAACAGAATTGGGTATTTTTTCATAAAAGGCGTGGGAAATTCTCACGTCATTAATGGCGTGAGAATTTCTCACCATTAATGGCGTGAGAATCTCTCACGCCATTAAGGTATTTCTCTCACGCCATCAAGGCGTTTCTGACGCCTTAATGGCGTGAGAGATTCTCACGTCATTAATCAATTAATGGCGTATCTAAACCCTACGCCACAAATCTCAGTGCCATTAATGGCGTAAGCAGTAGATTGGAAAATATTTTCAGAATAGCTTCAATTTGGTAATTTTTTTCAAAAAAATTATTTTAGTAAAAAAGCCTAGTCATCCTACTTCTGCACGAGACTCTGTTGGCCTTTATGTGGAAGACTGTTGCTTGTGGAATTGTCATAATAATATCAGTCTTCCAAAATCACTAATTAACCTTGCTAGCTAGGTCGGAGCTGCAGCAAAGGCAAAGAGTAAGGAACTCAAGTTTAAATCTGTGGCTGATGATGTGATGCTGTGACTTTTGTCCTATAATGATGAAACATATTGAATTATGGAACGGGTTTTGGTGCCTATCCAATGGCGCATCTGGGCCATCTAGATGCGATCTGGACGGTTCAGATTTTATTTTTTTTAACTGTTGCTTTTAAAGTAAAAAAATTGTTTTTTGAAAAAATATTAGTTAAGAGATTATCTTTATTTTAGATTCTGTACCTATTAAAATATTTTTTTAAAAAATAATTAGAAAGTAAAAAAAATAAGATCTGGACTGTCCAAATCTGATTTGAACGGTCCAGGGGAGAGGAGCTCCCCCTATACCTGCCTATCCAAAGGATAGGTAGGGAATCCCATTCCATTGAATTACATGCTATTATGTTGTTTGCTCTATTTTACAAGCAGATATATGTAAAGTTCAGGTCTGCATGATTTAATCTTATGAGACACACACATCATGAAATCAGAGAGATCTCAGATGATGATGATGATGATAAACTTTTATTTGCTTTATTGATCTCCTTATTTTCATTATTAAATCTGATTTAATGTTTTATTATCATTGAATAATATGATGACATTTCCTTGTTAAAAGTGGCTCTATCTCTTGATATATGTAATTGAAAATAATATTAATGACTAAAGTGGGGCTATTTTCTCAATCTGTTCCTTATTAAATAACTATTTATCAAAATGCCCCTGTCAGAAAACTATTTCCCAATTTGCCCCTGTCAGAAAACTATTTCTCGATCTGCCCCTGTTTAATCGACTAAAACCATAGTTTAGTCGACTAAATCGCGGGCAAAATTTTTTTTGAAGACTCCCGCGATTTAGTCGGCTAAAAAACCCATTTAGTCGACTAAATCATTAAAAAAAAACGTTAAAACTTATGATTCTTTAATATATATATATATATATATATATATATATATATATATATATATATATATATATATATATATATATATATATATATATATATATATATATATTAGCAGTTGTTAGGGTTGTTTCCTACTTCCTAGCTAGTAGTTGTTGATTTAGGATTATTTCCTGCTTTATTGCTAGTTGCTCTGTTAATTTTTCATCTGTATAAATATACCTCATTTAAAAGGAATAAATCACGGATGAATAAAGAAATTCTTTATTGGAGTTCAATTTCTAACAATATATATATATATATATATATATATATATATATATATAAAAGAATCACTTGATTATATTTAATGAATTGTTAGTATCTCTTGCAAAATAAAGATCGCTTATTTTTCCTCCTTTCTCTTCATTAAATATGGAAGTTAATTTTTATGTCAGTGCATAGATCTCAAAAAGTTATGTGGAATAAAAAAAAGAATCGCTTGATTCGGACTCCCGAGCTAGAAGTTATGGTCTTCCGGTTTTAACTTTTTTTTAATGATTTAGTCGACTAAATGGGTTTTTAGTCGACTAAATCGCGGGAGTCTTCAAAAAAATTTGCCCGCGATTTGGTCGACTAAACCATGGTTTTAGTCGACTAAACAGGGGCAGATTGAGAAATAGTTTTCTGACAGGAGCAAATTGAGAAATAGTTTTCTGACAGGAGCACTTTGGTAAATAGTTATTTAATAAGGGGCAAATTGGGAAAATAGCTACTAAAGTGGTTCTCTTGATTCCTTTGTTCAGAAGCATCCTTGTTGGACTTTGATTTGAATATTACTTCACTGCCAATGGTGCAATCCACGGAGCACACTTGTGAGACCTTCAGCAACCAAGGTATGTTTATAAAATTGAAATTATCCACCAATTTACCCCCAACAATATGCAAATATCTATCTAAACTGAAACTAAAAATATGAACTAAAAATATGTAACTAACAGGTAATAGCATTGAAGATAAGGTGTCTCTATTCTTGCGTCCCTGCTGGGAAACACCCTTTATGATGAGTCTGCCAATCACCAAGGTAATAATCAAGATGTGCATTTCATGAAAGTGTCTATAAGATTTTAAACAAATTAAAATTTTAATTGGTGTTTGGATTGCAAAATTTCAGCAGCGAGAAAATGTAACTTCCCCACAAATGTTGAACAAGTTTCACAAAGTTTTGAAGACACTAGGAAAGCCAAAGGAAAAGAGATAGTAATCTATGATGACACCATAAATGAGTAATGACATGCGAATTTGTAGCGGGTATTCTTATCATTAATTAAAAATATTAAATTTTATATGCTATTCCTTATTGCCGTTGACGATTGGCAACATTTACATGTTGCTGGAATAGAGAAGACAAATAGGGTGCTTTGTTTTTCAGTTTCCTTTTCTGTACAAATGATTTAAGCTGACTTATACCATCCACACAGATTTAAACTTGCTCCTTTATATCTTATCATAACAATGTTCCCAAACAGTCATCATCAAAGTCAAACAACTCAAATTTATAACAATTCATTATTATGGAAAAACTATTAATTAAAACAGAGCACATCCAAAATATATATATTCCCTCTAGATTCTATCATAATGGCTTGGATGCTTCACATTTATGTTATTTTGCCTCAACTTTGCACTTTAATTTATTTTTGAGGAGTGAGATCCATACAAATCTCACAGTAGTAGTAGACACCATTCAAAATTATAATTATGGGGTCTATGCATGTAACTAATTAAGGTAGGAGTTGTTTAGTTCAAGACTCATCATTGTTGGCGTATCTTTGTAATTTTTTAATCAACATAATCATTTATGTAATAGTATATACAAGAAGCTCTTACCCTTTGCATTGGTTGAAGCAATTAATCTAGCTAATGTTGGGCAGTTTCGACTCCTAGGCATTATGAGTGGATTTTAGAATCCTTGTGTACGTACACATCATCTGTTATTCTCTTAAATCTGTTCCTTTTAAACAAACTTAGGAAGAGAAGAACAGAAAGAAGCAGAGGAACGTAGTGGGTAGGAATTTCATGTTCTTTTCTCCAAAGTTATGATTGTATTCAGATGGATAATAACATGATATGCTGTCAATTACTGCAACTGAGTTTCATTCTCCATCTATGCTTCTCATGACATGCCTAATATTTTATTGTATGAAGAATATATTTGCTTTTATTTCATTACAGTTTACACTTGTGGAACAAAACAGAGCATGCTATTATGTGTGTTTATTAAGGTTATATTCTAGCTGTATATTACCATGATTTTGTTGTTGATGTGCTGTGACTTGTGTACTTGTAACATCCTCTTAATGTATATGAATCCATGGGCTATATATATGATTTTAGGTTATTCCTATAATTGACTTATGTTGAATGCTCTGTTATGTAAAGTTCCAAGTCTGTTTGCTTTAAGTTGAGATGAGAATGAGGTCAAACTATATTTCCTAGGTTATGAAGCTTTCGGATTCTTTCATCTTTCTAATCTCGTGTTTTCATGCAGCTCTGTGGTAGCGTTTCATGTTAATAATGTTTCAATTTATGACATATAACTTTTAGAGTTCAACTGCCTTTAGATGCTCAAAGAGAGGAAGAAATAATTAATAATATTGAACACAATAACTTCAATTGGACTGCTATTTTCACCCATTTTTATATGAATACAACTTTTGATAAAACATATATTTAACCAACTAGACAATATAAATGCTTCCCGTGCAATTAAGTTGAATAAGTTTTTCTTTTGGACGCAAATAACTTAAAGATTGTGCCTCCTTTGATTATGTCTAGCTTCCATTACGAAAAATCGATGACAGGACTGCACCATAACAAGATGCAACCAGTGGTGGAGCCACACTTGTGTCTTTGTGTGTAAGTGCAGACATAAACTTTTAAAATATCTATATATATATATATATATATTTAGCTGTAATCTATCAGGGTTAGTGGATCTATAGCCCAGTGGTAGGAATGAATATTACAAATGCAGAGGTCACGGGTTCGAGCATGGCTAGTGCCTTTCCATTTCTTAAATTTTTCCAAGTTTCATGCAGCAGGTACTTTTTTGTGTGTGCTCAAGATGCCATTACGTAATACTAGGACATATTAGACTTGTTTTACTGTTCAAAGTATAATTTGAAATGTTGAAATTACATTTCTATAACAATTTTTTAAGAAATGTTTTAATGTGTATAGAATTAAAATAAATATAATTTCTTAAGTCTTAACATCGAATAATGCTTTTATAATAGTTATATTGTAATACCTTAATTGATTCTTGATTATTATTTTTCTATGTTAAGTTGAAGTTTTCTTTTCTTTTCTTATTTATATTCTTTCATTCTTTTGTAATCATTTTTTCATGCTCATTTTCTCCTTTGTTGATATTTTACTTTTTAACATCCTATCACATATAACAAACTATAATAATTTTTCCTTACATATTGCTTTGGAATTTGATTGTGTAACATCTGGGTATCTGTATGCCATGGAATTAGAGTATATTGTTCTGTTTAAATTGATTTCCTTGGAAATACTTTTCAATTGAATCCTATTTCTGGTCCTAAACTTTACGAAAGAGTGAGTTGCATTTTATCTTCCTTAAAAAAAAAAAAATTCAGGGGCGCTGCCCTTGAACCCCCAAATCCCACAACTAATTGTGCGCCCACAAATATTAAATCTTAGCTCCGCCACTGGATGCAACTATGTTGTTTACAAGAAAATCCTT
This sequence comes from Acacia pycnantha, assembly GCA_025563575.1. NCBI lineage: Eukaryota > Viridiplantae > Streptophyta > Magnoliopsida > Fabales > Fabaceae > Acacia > Acacia pycnantha. The sequence continues at coordinate 1,792,088 of JAMWYP010000068.1, read as the reverse complement.
AGAAATGTTTAGTGATATATTTGAGATATTGGCTAATAATTTTACATATACAAATCTTTATGTATTCTATTGACTAGCATGTTGATGTTTTATTGTTTATGCTTTTGAATTGCAACATACTTTGCTAAACATAAAAGGGTACAACTATTGATGTTGATGTGGTTCATGTGGTTCATGTTGTGTTTCCAGATAAAGAGAATACTTTTTTTTTGGTCAATTTGAAATGCAATCCTTTTATTGTATGATGTTTTTTTTTTTTAATTTAGCTATTTAATAATTTCAGTGAGTTTAAAATTAGGATGCCTGTAATTTTTCTAAGCTGTTGCTCCGCGCAATATGTAGGGGATGTCGTGCTTGTTATTTCACTATTGTGATTTTCCTAGCTAACACGTTAATCATCCTCCCTTAACGTATCAACTACACTATTAGAAGATTCAAATTTATACATAAACAAGGATCTAAAATCCACACATAATACCCAGGAATCGAAACTGTCCAATATATGATTAATTGCTTCAACCAATGTAAAAGTTAGTTTCTTCTTGTATGTAATACATAAACCATTATGTTGACTAATAAATTATAGAGCTACCCAACAATAACAAGTCTAGTGTCTAGATGAATCCTGAATTAAACAACTCGTACCTTAATTATGTACACTGTACAGACACTATAATTATTGTTTCAAATGGTGTCTCTATAATTATCGTATGTATTTCACTTACAAAAATAAATGAACATGCAAAGTTCAAGCAAACTAATGGAAATGTGAAGCATGCAAGTCATCATGACCTGTATTTAGGATATAGAATAGATGAAATATTTACAAAATCCTATTTTTATTATTTATTTTCATATTTTATTTAGGGGTTTTGTCATAATAATTGAATTTAAAATGTTTATTATTAAAGGTATTTGTATGAAATTAAGGTTGAAAAATGGAAAAAATGTCATATATTTCATTATTTACCTTAATTAATTAATTTTTGGAATATAAGGTTATTACATTTTAGGTTTATTTTCTTTGCAAACCAGTTTGAAAAAAATTTCAGAAAAATCTCAGAATTTCTAGAAACTGCGAATTGAAGAAAGGAACCAGAGACAATTACAGAAATGGCTTAGAATTTTTGAAAACTACATTTATCCCATTAAATATTTCAAATTTTCACGTTAGTCACCCCACAAAAAAAAAAATTGAATCTTTCATTTAGTCCCTTGGTCGGTTTGACCAAGGGATCCGATTGAATTAGAGACGCCACCCGACCCGTTTGGATGCTTCTTCTTAGCGAATGGAGACGAGATCGGGAGAGCTGGGGAAGTCGGAGAAAACACGAGACAGAGAGCGGCAGATCGGGGGAGAGAAGCTCACAACCTTCGTCACCTTCCTTCCTCCCCCATACCACCATTCACCTTCCTCCACTCTCACCTTCGTCTTCCGCCGGTGAAACAAAGAAGACTCGGGGCTTCTTCTTCTTCGGACTGAACAGAGACGCCGAAGGGAGACACAGAGGTTGGGAGAGAAGCGGGGGAGCTTCGATTCCCTCTCCATCACGATTCATCTTGCTCTCTCCTCCATCACCGACCTCATATCCACCATCGGTCGTCACCTCCACCCCCTCCACCTTTTTCCTCCGACGAACTACCCTCGCCGGCGACCGATAGAGCTCAGAAGAGAGGCCCGAGTTTCAAGCCGCAAACCAGAGAGCGTCAGACCTCCTCTGTTCTTCTACTCACCAGACCACCGGCAACCTTCTCTTTAGCTTCACCGCCTTCAATTCTCTCGCCCAGATCGTGGCTCCTCTGAATTTTTCTGGGTTTATATTCAGCCACAATTCTCCTTTGATTTAGTACTGATTGATCATTTTAATTGGTGATTTTGTGATTGTGATTGTGATTTGAGATTTGTAATGATGATTTGTGATATATATGGTTATATCTATGTTTCCTATATTTTATTGATTTATAACTATTTAACATGGTATTATTGAATAGTGTGATTGAATTGGAATTATAGTTGATCATAAATGTATTGCTTATTTCATAATCACCCTCTAAGACGTTTTAATAGTTCTTAAATGAATGGGTTCATGAGTTTAAGCGCTCAATGGTAATAGAGGTTTGGCATTTCAAGAGTAGGGTTCCTCTCCTGTGATACTAGACTCATTGGTTAATGAGGTTTGAAATATTAGATGCTTAGTGTATTAACTCTTCGAATATTTTAATTGAGTAAGGATAGCCATTGAGACCCATTTTCAAGAGCATCTTCATCACTTACATTTTTAACCCATTTCCATTTCTCCTTATTTGAAAATCCCGAAAATATCTATTTTAATTGCATTCAATTTATAATTTTGAAAACCAATCAATCATGTTTTATCCCTCTCAATTTCTCATTATAATTACTTAGTTTATAAAGAATTAGTTTCATAATCGGCTCCTCAAAATGAAATTATCTGAGTTGTGCACTATATTGCATTAATTCAGTTTTATTCTTGATAACCTAATACAACTAAAGCTTCTTTCAAATATCTATATGTTGGACTTGTTTTGTTTTAATAGCTTTTCAGTAGTAATGAATTATCATAAATTGAGTTGTTTGACTTGTTGTTTAAAATATGCTGAATAGGTAGAAATCGAATATACAACAAACAAATACTATTTAAATATCACAATAAGAATCTGTATCATAGAAGCAGCACATACAGAAAGCATACAACAAGTCTGTATAATGTGGAAAACTATAAAACGAACTCACAAGACTGCCAATTATGGTAATGAACAATGCAGAAATTCAGGCCCAACGTACGTTGTGTCCTTAAGACAATTTTGCTCCCTCAATACGGATGCCGAAGGTTTCTGAGCAATTGCCTCCTAGGATAGAGCGGATTAAACGTCTTCAGAGAGAGGGCACTGTCAATTTGAAGCCCAAGCGACGCTTTCGGAACGCACAGAATGTTTGTATATGCAGGATGAGTGTATATGAAAAAACTTGTTACTATTCTGTGACTAGGGCGCCCTATTTATAGACAGTGAAAAACCTTGATCAGATGGACTCGTCTGTTGCAGCGAATTGGTGCGTTGTGTAAACAGACGCACCAGAACGGAACGAACAAAAGCGACCCGCGTCTGTTGCAGCGAACTGGTGCGTCGCACGAACAGACACACCAGAATGGAGCGAACGATCCGAACGGATCGAAATACGCAGCCCCTGGTTGGAAATTCTTGGAAGAGCAAAAATGTAATTATTGAAAGTTCGAGGGTCAAATTAGAAATTCAAAAAATTATTTAATAAAAATTATTTTTTATTTCACACACGCGCGAACGACCGAGCCGGACGGTGGCGCGTGTGTGGTGGACCAAGGGTCACCTAAGTCCTCACCCCTCCACAAAAGTGGGTTGGCCCAAGGACCCAATTAGTAGGAGCAAGGTTGAGGCTTATATACCTTCAAACTTCTCTCCAACTAATCAATGTGGGACTTCTATCCACACACACGTTCCTTCTTCCTTTTTCCTCTTCTTTTCCATCCTTCTTCTTATTCATAACCCATGGGATTTTATCCTTAATTCCAACAATCCCCCACATGGATAAGAAGTTAGTCCATCATGACCAAATGCAAATGATCATGTATGCAAAGTGCGGTTCCTCTACGAGAAACAACTGCATCGAGAAAGGTAGGGGTTGCCTTTGAACCTTCTCTAGTAAAACCTATCGGGTATCTCACAATCGCGGGCCGCTACTTGCCTTGAACCGTTGACCGTTTAGTGTATACCGAGACAATAGGAGTTACACAGTTGCTCCTCTAGCATCGTTGGTTCTCATGCTGTGTCCATTTTGGCCCTGGACACCGCCTGGTTCTGTGAGTGTTCTAGAGAATCGGTCGTTTTAAATTCTCATAGAAGCGGTCGCACTTCACACTCACATAGGTGATTCCTTGTGATGTAAGTCAACATACATCAACTGAACACATCAGATTAAGAAACCATTAAAAGCTTACCCTTATATATATATGCATTGTCTTGTCTAGGAATGAGTATGAGTTTAAATACTCCACAGTGTTAACAGTCGATCATCATTTAGTTGTCTCTTTGAACCTAGTTTGTGGAATCTCCACTCTTCTAGGTAGAGTTACCGCAATGATTAACAATGAATCGGCTTTAAACCCATTCCTTTGGACAAATTTTTAACTAACTCTCTAGGAATCCTTTTAGTCAATGGATCCGCTATATTCTCTTTTGATTTAACAAAATCAATTGAGATGATTCCATTCGAGAGTAGCTGTTTAACAGTATCATGTCTACGACGTATATGTCTAGACTTGCCGTTGTACATGACATTCTTGGCCCTACCAATAGCTTCTTGACTATCACAGTGTATATACACTGCCGGTACTGACTTTGGCCAATTAGGAATGTCTTCAAGAAAATTACAAAGCCACTCAGCTTCCTCACCAGCTTTATCTAAAGCAATAAATTCTGCTTCCATAGTTGATCTTGCAATACAAGTCTGCTTGGAATACTTCCAAGACACAACACCCCCACCAAGGGTGAATACATATATGTTAGTTATGCTTAGTTTTGATGATGACAAATATGCTTATCTATTAAAAGTAGAAAATTTCTATACTTCATTTATCTTCTACTTTGGTTAACTCTTATATTTAATGTAGATGTGAAGTTTATTTATGAAGAATGATTTAGAAGAAGATCAACAAAGAAGTATCTAATTAGAGGAAGAAGAAGAAAGAAATTGAATCAAAGAAGATGTGAAGTTCAAATGATGAAGAATGATCAAGATGGGAGATGGAAGATGGAAGAACTTCAAGATGATGGAAGATGAAAGAATTTGCTAAATGGAATGAGAATATCTTTATTCAAATTCCTAGATTGATGCTAGAAGTCTCCAAGATCATATGGAAGTTGAAATGGATCAATTCGGAGTTAAAACAAGCAAAATCAAGGTCCAGGAAGTCAAAACTCGAGCCACGGGAAGCCCAAACTCGAGCCAGGGACTTTAAGCTCGAGTTTGCCTCAAAACTCGAGCCATACACTATTGACTCGAGCCAACGGCACCTCTGTTCTACTCTGTTTGTGTTTTGTAATTCAATGATATCTCTCAAACCAGAAGTCTGATTGAGGTGAAATCAATTTTTTATGAATCTAGACTTCCAATGCGTCATTTTGACATAATATTAAAGTCCAAAGGAGGTCATATGAAGGATCTATGAATTATTGAAGTTGACAATGAAATTCACGTCACATAGCAGACCAAGCTTCGGTTTTTGAGTGTATCTCACAAACGACAAATCCGATTGAGCTGAAATTGGTGGCATATGAAAGTAGACATCAAGAGAGTTCCAGGGATATATAATTTGATAACTTAGGAGTTCATACCAGATATTTATGGCCCTCGAAAGTGGACGGTCAGTTCATAACATTGCAAAAAACGCTGGTCAAGAACAACCTCCATTCATCTGATGATAATGGATGAAATACAATGAATTTGGAGCTGATTCTTCTTGCATTGGAAAGAAGACTTGAAGATCTTTATGAGCATGGGTGGTTTTCCTATTTGGAGGCAGAAAGCATAAGCAATTTACACTGACTATCCGAGATGCCAAATTCGCTCAGAAAGAAAAATATACCGACTATCCTATGCTGAGATTGTTAGCTCCAAAGGTTTGTTTTGATGATGACTAACTATTGTAAGACCTATGATTAAGAACAAAACGTTTTACTAAGTTTTTCATTGAAAATTTTCATCTGAAGAAAATCTGTCAGATTGGCTCCAGCCAACGAGACTCGAGCCAATATCCTATTTTAAATGACAAAATGATTTAGTTGACTCTAGCCAATTTCGTGTGACTGGAGTTTTAACCAAAACTCTAGCCAGAAACTTTTGAATCTAGCCAAACATTCCATCCATCAAGGGATTGACTCTAGCCTACACAAATTGACTCTAGTTTCACCCAAGACTCTAGCCAGAAATCTTTGACTCTAGCCTAGAACACTACCATCGAATGAAGTTGACTCCAGCCAACGAAAATTACCTCTAGTTTCAGCCTAGACTCGAGCCTAAAACTTGTGACTCGAGCCAATCTTGTTCCATCACAGAAAAATGACTCCAGCTAAACAGCTTGACTCGAGCCCAATTATCAGTTTCACAAACCAGTATTCCAAACGTCTTAAATCTGAGCTTCTCATCAAGATCCAGATGGATTCCAAAATAACTTATACTACTTCTTAGGTCAATTAAATTTTTGATCCCATTCAGGGTTATATCCCGAAATTTAGAGATTTTGCAAGATTACGTGATTCCGACACCGATCGGGGAACTTTATCGGGCCGGAGGCAAAAAGCAACCTATGACATCATCAAAGATGATGTCACTTTGTGCCACCTAAGGGGGAGAGGTCGGCCAAGGTGATCTAAGGGTCCAAGATTTTCCATTTCAACCAAGTGCGATCCGACGGTCCAAAATCCGCCTGACAAAGTGTGAATAGTAACCGATTTTTGCCTATAAATAGGACTTCACCCTCATTTGCATTCTTCACACCAAAACCAAGAGCCAAGGCCGAAATTGGAGCAGCAAGGAGGAGGAAGGAGTCCGGGGAAATTTGCAGCGAAGCCCTGAGTAAGTTTTCCGGTCTTTAGTCTTCTTAAGTTCTTTCGTAGTTATAGTAGGAGTGTTAGATCTTTAGTTTTTCAAGTATGATTTAGATATCATGTTTTAGGGGTAGATATGATATTTATTTCAAAAATATGTTGGAGAAAGAGGTATGTTGAAATTTTGGAGAAATAGAGTTAAAGTAGCGAAGCGCTGGCGAAATTACGGCGATTAGGGGAATAGGGGCAAAATGGTAATTTGTACCTAAAATGCCTGTTATGATGTCAAATATTGACAAATGTGATATTATTCCTATAGGAAATCTTTGATCACGAACCGCCATCGTACCGCCGTCGTTCCGCTGTCTGACGTGCCGCTGTCAACCCGTTGTTTCCGTCAAAAGTGCAGTTTTCGTCAAAACGTACCAGAAGTACCGTATATTGTCAACGGAGGTACGAACGCGTACTGTAACACTAATCCTGTGCTGCTTAAATACATATATGTGATAGATACGTTCATAGACCGGATATACAGACAGTTTTACACGGGTTATAGTCATAATAATGCTGTTATGTTTTCCTAGCGCTGAGGACACGAGTGGGTATCTTGGCACTGGGTATGTGCAGGATGTTGTTGTTATTGTTGTTATGAGGCTTTACATACTGCTCTGTGCTTATGTTCTGTCGTCATGATCATGCATCTGCTGCTGTATGCTTATGTCTTGATATACTTGTTGTATTGTCTTGAATATCTCATTATCGTATACCGTATTGTTTGAGCATAAGGTTAATCGTTACACGAGATCCAATGTGGTAAATTGGATCTCAGTAGCTCGTGGTCCGGGAGGACCGAGAGTTGGAGATCGGGGGAAGCAGCACGATTAGGCCGCTGGCCGGAGAATTTTTATCCCGCTTTTTGCACTTCCTTTTGAAACAGTAGGATGATTGTATTATCAATACTATGTTACACTGTGGTTTATATTTGAATATGTATCAGTTACTCTTTCGCTCCATTGCTCTACTCTGATTGAAAAAAAAAATTTCCGCTTTTAAAATGGGATGTTACACTTAACATTATTTATATCATTTGTGTATAAGTTTCAGGTGATTAAATAAGATCAATCTCAACGACCAAAAATCAACAGAAGCTCCAACGGTCATATCAGTAGCAGCAATGTAACAACCCGACTTTTCAAAAGCAGTAAATTTTTTTTTTCCATTTAAAATCATCAGAGTAGAGCATTTGAGCGAAAAAGTAACTGATATATATTTATAAAGTGTCGTAAGTCTGGCTGGATACAACAGCGGTACAGTGACCGTGTGGTTCAAAAGAAATGTACAACAAAAGGGAAGGCTTCCGCCGAACATCGAAAGGAAGTCTTCGAACGGAGCTTCTACGCAGGCTGCTTGTCTCTCTCCTCGGTCCTCGGTCCTCCCGACCTTGACGTTATGTTAAGAGCTGAGATCCGCACCGGATCTCAGGTAACGGTTAACCTCATATTCATATATACAACATATGCATTACAGATAATCATACAGCAAACAAGCATATCCCAACAACACATAATCCCTTTGGCAAATGCGTCACACCTAGCAATCGTGTCACACTTAGCAGCCGTTTCACACCTAGCAATCGTGTCACACCTAGCATTTCACACTTAGCAATCGTATCTCAATACCCCGCAAGCATACCAACAGTATATGAACATATCACAGAGCTAACAACTACCACATACAATACACCTAGCACATACATGCATACCATAAACATCAGAGTTAGTGTTACAGTACGCGAACGTACATACCCCAACTGTACATAAACATACCACAGACATAAAGTCATCATCTATCACATACAATACACATATCACATATACGCATACAATAAACATCAGAGTTAGTGTTACAGTACGTGAACGTACATACCCCAACTGTACATAAACATACCACAGACATAAAGTCATCATCTATCACATACAATACACATATCACATATATGCATACCATAAACACAAGAGTTAAGGTTACCAGTACGCGAACGTACATACTTCCGTAAACCGAACATAATGGCCAGGTAAGTGTCTTTCATGGGGGCCTCACCGAGTTCACGACGACTGATTGGCTGACCCACATAGACTAGCCTTGCCTTCGGCACCAAACTGTTCTAACATATTTGCATTCAATAAACATACCATAACAATACACATAGCACATATATGCATACCATAAACATAAGAGTTAATGTTACAGTACGCGGACGTACCTTCGTTGACAGATTACGGTATTTCTAGCACGTTTTACGGAAAACTGTACTTTTACGGAAAATCGTGAAATCTCCAACAGCGGCGGAATTTCGCGACACTTCGTTACTCTAGCAAATTTTCTTCCGAAATTTCGCCAGAACTTCGACGCAATTATGATTTTCGAAAATAATGACTAAAATAGCCCTCCCATATGATATCCAATCATACTTGAAAATTTAAAGGCTACTCTAGCATTACTACTCTAACTATTGAAAGAACTACGAAAGCTTAAAGCTCCTGGTACCGAAAAACTTACCCGAGCTTATTTGTAATTTTCCCAGAGCTTCTCTCTCTAAAATCCTCTCTCTAGAATCGGTTTGCTCTTCAAAATGGTGTGAGAAATGAAGAGGAAACTTGGCTATTTATAGAAGAAAATGTGACACTATTCACTACTTTTTCATATCGGATATCGGCCGCGGGATCGCACTTTGCCACATGTCACGATCCTCACCGGGCCACTTGGCAGCTGACATCATCATTTAAAGCCATGATGTCATGGTGGTGATGTCACTTACTTCCTCAAGAAGCTGTCTTACCGATAAGTTTCCGATCGGTGTCCGAATCGCGTACTTTCGGAGAAATCTCAAAATTACGGTTAACTAACTTTGAAGATCTCCTCTTACTTACTAGAAATGTCTATTCTAATCTAAACCTTGATTCCATACAGGGCATTCCGTGTTCAGTGAAGTTTCTCGAAAACGTGTCCGTACGGTCCTGCACTTAAACGCGTTTTCGAATCACCAATCTCTTGGAAATAATTCACTGATTCCAAATATGTCCATATAAATTCAAACTCATTCCTAGATATTGAGTTAGAATTTATTTTCTTCATTTCAAAAATATGCCTATATGCATTTTTCCCTATTTTGTTTTATTAGGAAAATGCACAAACTACCTCTAATTAACTTCCGGAAGAGTTTAACGGAAGATAAAATCCCACTGATCAATATTTTACCTTGACTTTGGAATTCCCATTTCTAGATCTATAGATAGGATCTGTTTCCTAAATCTTAAATTACTATTCATCATAATAAATTATATATTAAAATAATATTATAACATGTGCAAATTGATACAAAAATCATGATATTTTAAAATTGATCTTATCTTCAATTCTCTTTGAGCATTTCGGCTGGACCCTAATTTAATTTAATAAATATTTATTTCTTATTTAATTAATTATTCAATTATTTATTTATTCTAATTTTTCCAAAAATTCCACAAAATTACCTAATTGGTCCATTCTTGTATTTAGGCTTAAAAATACCTAAACTCAATTATTTTTCTCAAAAATTTCCAATTAATTAGTAAATATACTTTTACTAATTTTCAACCATTCTCCACTAATTTTTGAGCTTTACATAATTATCTATGAATTTTCCTTTGCTTACGCTTAAGTAATTAGCCCAATATTACTTAATTACTTTCTTATCAATAGTTGATAATTTTCTTAATTATAACACCTCATTACCTCATAAATTTTACACTGACACATTTGTTTCCATGTGTTCTGTATTATCTTAGTATCTACGGGGTATTTCGGTCATTTCCTACTTTTTGAGTATTCTTCTACAATTTCTCCAAGTTTGTAACTTAATAAATTACCTAAATTAGGGACAATATCATTCCCTATTTCAAATAGATTTTTACTTGCCTCCTTTATAGCTTTCACAGGGGTATTTATAACCCATAATGTATTTAGGGACCTATATGCAATTTTCAACATTTTAGGGACCTAATTGCAATTTATCTAATTTCAAGAGAAATTACCCTGACAACAAGGTAAACTCAATACAAGGTGCTCGAGACCTCATATTCACCTATTTTTAATAGGTATTATTTACTCATTTTATGATTTTTACCCTAAGTCAGATTTTAGGGTATTACAAGCAACGTCTCCGAGAATTCAAAAATGACTATTATCAATTGATTTCTACTTGCTATACTTCTCAATGCTATTAATCATATTTGTTAGCAAGTTTTAGATGATCAAAGGAAGGATTAACATCATATTATGAAAAAGTGGATGATAACATCAAAAGCTTCAACGGTAATATTTTTCCAACGGTCGAATAGCTCCAACGGTCATATACGCTCTTAACGATCATATTCAACCCTGGATGAATTGCTCAATGTTCTTCATCACTATTAAATCAGAAGCATTCAAGATAGATAAAGTTAGAGACACGAGCTTACATCTTCAAAATGTCAATACTACTCTGTTAAACACATACACCTACTCTCTACTCTCTGTTTCTCAATGTCTATATAGTTTACAGTAGAGTGTGATGATCAATTGTACTTCAGTGTTTATTCATCTTCTCTATTAGAGAGAACATTTCTTTTTATTAAATCATTGTAAGAATCTCAAGTCGTGGGACTTGGAGATTGGATTATCAGTTTACACTTGTAAGGGGGAGTGTATCTTAGTGAGAGGATAACTTTGAGTACAGAGTGTAACTGATTGAAAGGAGTATCTCAGTGAGAGATTCGGCCTCACAAGTGCCAGAGTAAACTTGTGGGTTTGTAAAGGCTTCTCTTGTGCCCGGTTCAAACAAGAGGATAGTGGATTGAAAATCTCAAGTAGAGCTTGGGGACTGGACGTAGGTCAAGGATTGGCCGAACCAGTATAAATCTCTGTTTGCATATTCTCTTCCCTTATCTCTTATGTTCCCAGCATATATTTATATGTCTGTTTATTGTTTTATAAATCTTTACTGTCATACAAACTTGTGAAAAGATCTTCAAAGCTAATAAGTTTTTATCGAATACCCAATTCACCCCCTCTTGGGTGATAGCCAGGACTAACAATATCCACTTGTGAACCTTGTGGCATTAGAGCTGATGATCCAATTTGCATCACAATACCCTTCTAGTACTGCAGGGTACTTCTCATAATGCAAAGCAAAGTTTTGAGTTTGCTTTAAGTAACCCAGAACTCTTATCATAGTTCTCTAATGAAACTCATTTGGATTACTTGTAAAGCGACTCAACATGCTTATTGCATAGGCAATATCGTGTCTAGTGCAGCTTCATAACATACATAAGACTCGCTAGCACTTCAGCATATTCCTTTTGTTTAACAGCTTCGCCAGTATTTCTTAACAGTCGAAGACTAGATTCGATAGGGTTCGATACATGAGCTATATTTAAACTCTTGAATTTCTCAAGAATTTTAGAAATATAATGAGTTTGAGATAAGGCTAACCCACCAGATGTTTTATGGATTTTAATTCCTAAAATAACATCTGCTAGTCCCATATCTTTCATATCGAACTTACTAGTAAGCAATCGCTTAGTAGCTTTAATCATTTGATTATTACTACCCGTTATCAACATATCGTCTACATAAAGACAAACTATGGCAAACCCGTTTTCAGTATTTGGAATGTAGACACACTTGTCACATTCATTAATACTAAAACCATTTGATAACATAACTTCATCGAATTTCGCATGCCATTGTTCCGGGGCTTGTTTAAGTCCATAAAGGGACTTTATTAAGCGACAGACTTTTCGTTCTTGTCCTGAGACAACAAATCCCTCAGGTTGTTCTAGGTAGATTTCTTCCTCTAATTCACCATTCAAGAAGGCTGTCTTAACATCCATTTGATGTAACTCCAACCCATTCAGTGCTGCTAATGCGATTAACATCCGAATGGATGTAATTCTTGTAACAAGTGAATAAGTATCAAAGTAGTCTAGACCTTCACGTTGTCTGTAGCCTTTTACTACGAGTCTAGCTTTGTACTTATCAATAGTGCCATCTGCTTTCATCTTCTTTTTGAAGATCCACTTAATTCCTAGAAGCTTATTGCCAGGAGGAAGGTCAACCAACTCCCAGGTGTGGTTTGACATAATGGATTCAACTTCACTATTAATAGCCTCTTCCCAAACTGGTGCTTCAGGCGAACCCATAACCTCTCCAAATGTTTGAGGCTCATTTTCCAATAGATAAGTCATAAAATCAGGACCAAAGGATTTTGAAGTCCTTTGCCTAGTACTACGTCTAGGTTCCTCCTCTTCAAGATTATCATTAGTCATAGTATCCTGAGATATCACAGTGTTGTTATTATCATCACTTTTATTGTACGGAAATATGTTCTCAAAGAATGTAGCATTCCTTGACTCAATAGCCGTATTCACATGGATATCTGATACATCGGACTTATAAACCAAAAAACGATATGCACTACTATTATGTGCATAGCCAATAAACATACATTCTACTGTCTTAGGTCCGATCCTTAACCTTTTAGGTTTCACTACAAAAAAAAAAAATCAGTTTTTGCTACGGAAAAAATCCGTAGCAAATCGATTTTGCTACGGAAAAAGGCCATTTTTCCGTAGCAAAAGGATTTCTTCCGTAGCAAAAAACCCCGTAGCAATTGCTACGGAAATTGGAAAATCCGTAGCAATTGCTACGGAAAAAATTTCCGTAGCAAACTTTGCTACGGAAAAAATTTCTGTAGCAAACTTTGCTACGGAAATTCAAATCCGTAGCAAATTTTGCTACGGAAATTTTTCCGTAGCAATTGCTACGGATTTTTTTCCGTAGCAAAGACAATTTGCTACGGAAACGTTTCCGTAGCAAAAGTAAAAAATTATATATATATATATATATATATATATATATATATATATATATATATATATATTAATTTTTTAAAAAAAATTGTATTTTTTTTTTTAATTTTTTGATTCTTTTTTAATTTTATTCATTGTTTTATTTTTTAAATTTTTTTGATTTTTTGAAATTGATTGCAAAAAGTATCATGAATATATATAATAAAAAGAGTTTACATAGAGAAAACAAAATATATATAATAATGTTGCAAAGAGCAAATACTAAAAAGTAGTCTAAACAGCAGCATTGTGATCATCATCATCATCACCCGCATGGTTATCATCACCAGGAGCCGACCCCGAACCCTTGTGTTAAAAAAAAATTATTAACAGTCATTTTTATGAAGATTTATGTATCATTACCAACTAATACACTAATCATAATTTTATCACACCAAAATCAGAATTGGAATTTCTAAATTCCTAAAAAGTGCTAGATAAATTAATATCCTATATTTTTGGGAATATTTACCTTTAAAATCATGTAATTTATAATCTTCTACTAACATACATATTTCATACAAATTATGTTAATTAATTAATTCTCTTATCTCTCAATCTCACTTTTTACAAATTATTTTTCTCATTTGAAGGCTATGAATACCATCTACATTTTAATTTACATACACTAATCTATATCCATAACAACTACATTTTAATCTATATACATTTCAACATCATCCTATTTATAGACTTATGTATCATTACCCACTAATATAAAAACATAATTTTAACACACAAATTTTCAATTATACAAAACAGACTATAAACAAATAATGCAACATTAATATTCTCACTATAAAAAATGAAGAACCAATAATAAATAATTTAATCAACATTAAAGAAATAACACTAAATATTATCATACATCATCATTTTATCATAAATCAACATAATACTCAAGAAAATACGAAAAAGAATATCAAATCCTTTCATATATACCGTAGTGAAAAAAAGAGGGAGAAGAGAGGTAGCTTACTTGAAATAAAAGTGCAGGAAGTGAAGAAGAGAAGGAGAGGACGCCTGAAACTGATCGGCCGGAACAAAGTGGAATGACGCCGGAAACTGATTGGCCGGAGGAGAGGAGATGATGCCGAAAAGTCGCTAACAGGAGCACCACCGGAGTTGGGCGAAGAAGAGAGAAACGCGGAGAGAAAGAGAGAAAACGTGAAAGTGAATGAAAAGTAGGGGGGTATAAGTCGCGTTTTGTGACGGACACGGTCCGTCGCAAAACGGTGGACCTTTCGGTGCGCCCTTTTACGACGGACCGTTGGGTCCGTCGCAAACTGTCGGTGGTCCGCCAACACCTGCGACGGACCGAACTGTCCGTCGCAAAAGGGCAAGCCTTTCGGTCCGCCCTTTTGCGATGGACCGGACGGTCCGTTGCAAATTGCGCCAGACGGACGTGTCCGTCGCAAACAAGCGGGCCTTTCGGTCCGCCCTCTTTGCGACGGACCTGTCCGTCCGTCGCAAATTGCGATGGACAGATGAGTCCGTCGCATAATTTTTGCGACGGACTTATCTGTCCGTCGCAATTTGCAAACATTATGCGATGGAAGGACTCATGGTCCGTCGCAAATACCCTTTTTTGCGACGGAAGTTCTGTCTCCGTCGCAAATCCCCCCAAATTTGCGACGGATTTTTTTCCGTCGCAAATTCCTTCGCTAAATGACATTTTTCTAGTAGTGTTTGGGAATCTCAACCTTTGCCAAGCACCCCCACACTTTCAGAAATTTCAAGGAATGTCTCTTTCCTTTCCATATTTCATATGGTATGCTTTGTATCGTTTTATGAGGCACTCTGTTTATTAGAAAATTAGCCGTTAGAATGGCTTCCCCTACAAGTTTTGTGGTAAACCAGACTCAATTAACAATGCATTCATCATTTCTTTCAAAGTCCGATTTTTTATCTCTGCAATCCCATTTGACTGCGGAGCGTAAGGAGCAGTTGTCTGGTGTATAATACCAGATTCTATACAAAATTCCTCGAAGGGGCCATCATATTCTCCCCTACGATCGCTCCTTACCACTTTAATTTTCTTGTTAAGTTGATTTTCAACTTCATTCTTATATTGTTTAAACGCAATAATAGTCTCATCTTTACTATTAAGTAAATATACATATCTACTGCAATCATCAATAAATGTAATACTCCCTCCGTCCCTAATTATAGGAGCAAATTTTGGAGTTGGTTTTGGTCCTAATTATAAGAGCAAGTTTTAACTTTTGTCAATTTTTCCTATAATACCCCTATTTATACTTATTATTAGGAGCATTATATATATGTGTGTTTACATATATATGTATATTTGTGTTTATGTGTGTCAATATATATATATGTGTAGATATATATGTGTGAACACACACACACATATATAAACATATGTGTGTGTGTGTGTGTAGATATATGGGTGTGTGTCTCTATGTATGTAGATAGATTTATATGTATATACATATATAAACACACATATATGTTTATATAGCAAGACCATTATTTCAATTAGAAAGCGTGTGGAAAGAAAATTAGATCTATATGTATACACATGGCTATATAAAAAACAACTAATATACATATATAAACTAATATGTCATGGATATCTAACGTAAGACAAATTAGAAACACTTATAATTAGGGCAACTTGTGTCATTTTAAATTTATATAAGGACATTTTAGGAAAATGAGTAAAATTAACTAATTTAACTCCTCTCCTTAATTCTCTCAAAATCAGTTAAATTGCTCCTATAATTAGGGACGGAGGTAGTAAAATATTTTTTATTACCCCTAGATGGTACAGATTTCATATCACATATATCAGGATGTATTAAATCTAACAACTCAGTTGATCTTTCAATAGGAGGAAACGATAACTTAGAAAATTTTGATTCAATGCATACTTGACATTTATCTTTATTTGAACAATCAAATTTAGGCAATAATCTAAATGAATTAAATTTTTAATTGATTTATAATTAACATGTCCTAATCTTTGATGCCATAAATTAGAGGACTCAAGCATATAGACAAAAAGCAATATTATTATTCATAGCACCGTTATTGGTGACAGTCATTACATAAACTTTGAAAAGGCCCTCACTAAGGTAACATTTCCCAACATACATATCATTCTTAGAAAGTATAAACTTATCAGAAACAAATACAAGCTTAAAACCATTCTTGCTTAAGAGGGATCCAGAAATTAAATTCTTGCAAATATCAGGCACATGAAGCACATCATTTAGTGTCACGACTTTTCCGAAGTCATCTTTAACACCACTTTCCCAAAACCTTCAACCTTTGAAGCAGAAGAATTTCCCATATACAGTTGTTCATCTTGCTTCGCAGGGGTGTAAGAAGAGAACATCCATTTGTTTGCACATACATGCCTGGAGGCTCCAGTGTCCACCCACCACTCCTTGGTATTTCCAACCAAGTTACATTACATTACAACTGCTGAAAGACTCATACTATCAAGCATATCCGTAGCATTGTCAACCATTTTGGCTTCAGAGTTCTTCTTCTTGAAGTTCTTTGGCTTCCTACAATCCTTAGCAAAGTGGCCAGGCTTCCCACAATTATAACACTTTCCTTTGAATTTCTGGCTTTTGCTAGGACCTTTGCCATGACCTTGTTTGGATGATCCCTCATTAGAGCGTTTCCGTTTCTTGGGCTTTGGACCATCTTCCACAATGTTGGCCTTTGACACTATAGGATTGCTGCCAAGTTTCTTTTCAGAAATCTTGTTGTCTTCTTCTATTCTCAATCTTACAATCAAATCTTCAAGTGACATCTCCTTACGCTTGTGCTTTAGGTAATTCTTGAAGTCCTTCCAAGATGGTGGCAATTTTTCAATAAATGCAGCAACTTGGAAAGACTTGCTAAGAGACATCCCTTCAGCATGAATCTCATGCACGATCAATTGAAGTTCTTCAACTTGACTTACCACAGATTTAGAGTAAAGCATCTTGAAGTCCAAAATCGCCAACAATGAATTTCTTCAAGCCGATAGCATCTTCGACTTTGTACTTCTTGTCCGGACTCTCCCATAATGCTTTGGTTGTATCCAAAGCACTATATACAATATACAGTGTATTCTCTAGACCATTGAGAATGTAATTTCTACAAAGGAAATCGAGAATGCTTCCAAGCATCTATTGCGACAACCTTTTCCTTGTCAGTCGGTTGTCCTTCTTCCAATTTTGGAGCATCTTCAGTGAGAAACCGTGCCAAGTTCAAGGTGGTTAAATAGAAAAACATTTTCTGTTGCCATCTTTTAAAATCATTCCCATTGAACTTTTCTGGTTTTTCACCATGTATTGGAACAACACCACTTGGGTTAATCAGATTGGTACTTGTACTTGCCATTTCTAACAGAAACTCTGATTAATCACACAGATTAATCCACAAACAGTATAATAATAATATTCACAAAAACTAAACACAGATTCAATTTAATATTACTACCAACGTATGAAACCAGCAATGATATAACTTAATATAAACTGATTTCAATTCAAAATATTCTTAAGATTGTTGTTTAAAATATACTGAATAGGTAAAAATCGAATATACAACAAACATATACTATGTAAATATCACAATAAGAATCTGTATCAAAGAAGTAGCATGTAATACCCCGAAATTTGAATTAGGGAATTTAAGGGCCAAAGTGCCAAAATGACCAAAATACCCCTAGGAGGAGTAAATAACTTAGGAAAATGGTGAAAAATCCTAAAGGGCAATGAAATAATTATTTAAATTGAGAGAGCGTATATCTCTAATTTTGGTAATTTAATAAATTATGAACTTGGAGAAATTGTACAAGAATGTTCAAAAAGTAATAAAAGACCAATATACCCTTGTAAATTATAGAATAATACATGAGGCATGGATATGCTAATGTTAATACAAGAGTATAAGGGAAATAAGGTGTTCTAAGTAGGAAAATTATCAAGTTGTGATAATTAAGTAATTAAGTTATATTGGGCTAATTACTTAACATTAAGCAAAGGAAATTCACAAGTAATTATATGAAACCCTAAAATTAGTGGTTTTTGTTTTAAAATTAGTAAAAACATGTTTACTAATTAATTGGAAATTTTGGAGAAAAATAGTTGAGTTTAGGTATTTTTAGGCCTAAATACAAGAATGAACCAATTAGAGAATTTTGTGGAATTTTTGGGAAAAATTAAATAAATAAATCATTAAATAATAAATTAAATAAAAAAATAAATATTTATTGAAATTAAAAAGGGGCCAGCCGATTTTCCCCAAGAGAAAAGAAAAAAAAATGAAAAAAAAAATAGAAGAACAAGTTGTGCAAGTTGCTATTATTATATTAATATAATTAATTAAAGTAAAAAATGTGAATAGTAATTTTAAAATTAGGAAACGGATCCTATCTAGAGATCAAGGAATGGGAATTCCAAAGTCAAGGTAAAATATTGATCAGTGAGTTTTTACCTTCAAGTGACCTCTTCCGGAAGTTAATTCTGAAGCCGTTTGTGCATTTTCCTAATAAGACGAAATAGGGAAATTATGAGAAAATGCCAGATAGCCAAGAGGACGAAAAGGTTATGTTGTGACATTTGGAAAAGAATTGAGAATTTTCATGAACATATTTGGATTCAGTGAATTTTTCTGAAGAAGTTGAGGATTCCAGAAATGCATTCTGAAACCGGACGCGTCCGGACACGTTTTTCGAGAAAGACTCAACTGGACTGTTGGAGCCCTATATGGAATCAAAATATAGGTTAACTTGGAAATTTCTACTAAGTGAGAATATGTTTTCAGAGTTATAAATCCAGAATTTTGAGATTTCTCCGAAATTACGCAAATCGGGTACCGATCGGGGAAATTCCTCCGAAAGCTTCTGGAAGGTGACACGTGGCCACCTCCCATTGGCCAAACCCTTTATTTTGAGCATGGATTTTCGGCCAAGTGTGAAAGGGAAGAAGGGAAAAAGGGTTTTTTGAAAAGTTGCTTTGGACGGCCCAGATCGCTCCTCACAAAGTTGATCCGACGGCCGAAACCCTACCTCCTTTTCTATAAATATCCCCCTCCTTCACAATTCTTCACACCATTTCTTGCTCCTTTGGCCGAATCTAGAGAGGGAAACAAGAGAGAGAAGCTCTGGGGAAAGTTCTGCAGAAGTCTTCAACGGGTAAGTCTTTCGGTCTTTAGCGTTTTAGTTCGATAGTTAGTAGAATTGCTAGATAGTTTTAGTAAGTAGGGAATGAGATTCCTACTATTGTTTTTAGGCCTCATTGCATTGAAAAATGCCTGACGAGGTAAAAACTTGGTAGGGATCGAGTGCCTGAAAAGTTGAAGATTTAAGTAGCGAAGTGCTGGCGAAATTCCGCCAATTAGGGGTAGAAGGACAAAATGATAATTTTTACCTAAAATGCCAATTATTGTATCAAATCACTAATGAAAGTGATATTATTCTTATAGGACGTCAGAAATCCTAGTTTACTGCCGTTCTGTTGTCCAACGTGCGCATTGTCGGACGAACCGTTTTCCGTCGAAATACTAATTTACATTAGACGTACTATTCTGATCAACGAAGGTACGTTCGCGTCTTGTAACAATAACTCGATGGATATAGTATGTTTGTGTATGGTATGTATGTGATGTGTGTATGGTGTGTATATGTGGGGTGTTGTTGGGATGCATATTATGTTAGAAGATAGCGTATGCATGCGGGGAGCGATATATCCGTAAGGCCGGGAGCGATACATTTATAATGCTGGGAGCGATACATTTATAATGCTGGGAGCGATACATCTGTAATGCTGAGAGCGATACATGTGCATTGGTTGGGTGTGGTTTATATGTTGTTGTTTGGTAACCCATATGTGTGTATGTATACATGAGGTTAACCATTACCTGAGATCCGGTGCGGATCTCAGCTCTTAATATAGCGTCAGGGTCGGGAGGACCAAGGACCGAGGAGAGAGGCAAGCAGCCTGAGTAGAAGACCCGGCTGAAGCTTTCCTTTCATTGTTCTGGCGGAAGCTTTCCTTTTGTTGTTCCGGCGGAAGCTTTCCTTTTGCTATTATATATTACTTCTGAACCACGCGGTTTCTGTACCGCTGTTGTAACCAGCCAGACTTACGGCGTTTTATATATACATATCAGTTACTCAATCGCTCTGTTGCTCTACTCTGATGTTTTCAAATGATGTTTGTTTGAAAAAAAAATTTATACTGCTTTTGAAAAGTTGGGATGTTACATAGCACATACAGAAAGCATACAACAAGTCTATATAATGTGGAAAACTATAAAACGAACTCACAAGACTGCCAATTATGGTAATGAACAATGCAGAAATCCGGGCCCAACGTACGTTGTGTCCTTAAGACAATTTTGCTCCCTCAATACAGATGCCGAAGGTTTCTAAGCAATTGCCTCCCAGGATAGAGCGGATTAAACGTCTTCAGAGAGAGGGCACTGTCAATCTGAAGCCCAAGCGAATCCAACGAGCCTGCTTTCAGAACGCACAGAATGTTTGTATATGCAAGATGAGTGTATATGAAAAAACTTGTTACTATTCTGTGACTAGGACGCCCTATTTATAGACAGTGAAAAACCTTGATCAGATGGACTCGTCTGTTGTAGTGAACTGGTGCGTTGTGTAAACAGACGCACCAGAACGGAACGAACAGAAGCGACCCGCGTCTGTTGCAGCGAATTGGTGCGTCGCACGAATAGACGCACCAGAACGGATCGAAAATAATCAGCCTCTGGTTGGAAATTCTCAGAAGGGAAAAAAACGTAATTATTTAAAGTTCGGGGGTCAAATTAGAAATTCAAAAAATTATTTAATAAAATTATTTTTTACTTCACACACGCGGGCGGCGCGCGACCGAGGGTCACCTAAGTCCTCACCCCTCCACAAAAGTGGGTTGGTGCAAGGGCCCAATTAGTAGGAGCAAGGTTGAGGCTTATATACCCTCAAACTTCTCTCCAACTAATCAATGTGGGACTTCTATCCACACACACATTCCTTCTTCATTTTTCCTCTTCTTTTCCATCCTTCTTCTTATTCATAACCCATGGGATTTTATCCTAATTAATTCCAACATGACTTTGATGTGGGCTGTTGAGGAACATTGTTATGACAAGATATAAAGAAATAAGTTTAAATCTGTAGGGACTTAAGTCAGATTAAAATATTTGTACAGAAAAGGGCACTGAAAAGGTATTATTATGCCTTCTTTATTGCGGCAACATTATTCAATGGCTATCATAAGAAATTATATATAAAATTTAATGTTTCTAATTATGTTTTCAGAGAAGCATTATACTTTTCTGACTTTGCAGGGGCAAAAATGGAATGGTAAAATCGATTATTTATGGTACCCTAGTCACATTTCATTTTATTTTATTTTATTTCTATAGCAAACAAAAATGACATATCTAATTAAACTGGTGTAGAAAGTCATGGAATGGATTCCTTGACATGATAATTTGATTTCATGAGGTTATGGTTTTGCAAAACGCAACTTTAATTTGGAGTTAGAAATGAAGAGTGAGAAATAGTTTGATTTCGTAGAGTGAGAAAAATATAATATTTACAGATACATTTTTCACACAAACTACTATTAAAACACAATTAAAAAAATGAGAGATTAAAAAATTAAAGAGAAATGCAACAACATTCTTTTTGTAATTAATGATAAGAATCATGGAAATCAAATCCGGACCGGACCGGACCGGCCGGTTCAGACCGGAAACCGGCGAACCGGCCATGTAACCGGTCCGGTCTGCCATAGAAACCGGGGTCAGAGTTTTTTTTTTTGGTTTCCCCCTCCAAAAATGGCAATCGAAGACGTATACGAAGAAAAAAGAAAGAGATGGAGAGAAACAGAGCCGATAGAAACAGATCTGGTGATAACAGAGCAAATGTGAACAGATCCAGTAAGAAGAGATAACACCAAAAGAGAAGAACGATGGTGACATGCAACAGATTGAACACGAAAAAAGTTGAGATTCTGAGAAGCCGAAGAGAAATGTTGTGAAGAAGCTCGATCATCAGAGTTTGAACGTTCCGGTGAAGGGTTCAGCTCTGATCCGACAACTTTCAGGGTAAAAGATGGTGGAGAAGCTCTAAACACGGGAGAGATGGAGAGAAAAGTGAACCAGACGCATGGAGAGAAAAGAAGAAAAATCACATGGTTAAGGATAAAAGATATATGGTTAAAAAGTTACCCCTTGGTTAATAAATTTAATGGCATGGGGGAATGTGTTCAAGCATGGGTGAACGTGCTTGGTAGAGAAAAAGCTGATGAGTCATGTCAATAGTCCATTCCGTCTGTTTATTCTGCATTCCCATTTTGAAATTTCAACCTCCCTTTTCATTTGAAATGTGAACCAATTCCCTCTTTTTTTCTTTTTTTTTTTTAATTTCATATTAATAACTCTAAAATTTTTATTTTCTCATCGGTTTGGTCCTGGTTCAACTCCGGTTTAACTCCGGTCTGACTCATTGACCCTTGACCCAGTACCCCGACCGGTTCACTGACCGGTCCGGTTTTAATAACCTTGATAAGAATACGTACTACAAATTACCATGTCATTTCTCATTTATGGTATCATCATAGACCACTATCTCCTTTCCTTTAGCCTTTCCAGTGTCTTCAAAGCTTTTCGGACCGTTCAACATTGGTGAAAGTTACATCTTTTTGTTGCTGAAGTTCTGCAATCCAAACACTGATTAAGATTTTAATTTATTTAAAATTGACACACTCTCATGAAATCCATGTTTCTTATTACTTTGGGGATTGACTGACTCATTATAAAGGGATGTTTCACAACAAGGATGTAAGGATAGCCACTTGTCATCTTCAATACTATTACCTATTAGTCACATATTTTTTTGTTTCATAATTAGATAGTGATCTGCATATTTTTGGTGGTAAATTGGTGGATTATATATTCATATTACTAGCTATTTTAAGAACATTCCTTGGTTTCTTAAGGTGTTACAAGCGTGTTCCGTCCATGGCAACATTGGCAGTGAAGTGGTAAAAAAATAAAGTTCCACCAAGGATGCTTTTGAACAAGGGCACCAAGAGAGCCACTTCACTCATTAATATTATTTACAATTACATATATCTAAGGTTGTCAAACTCGCAAATTTAAGTAAACTCATGATAATGACGTAAATGCGTATCATGAACTCGAATTGTAAACTTGTAAGAGCTTACTTTCACTATTAAATAATTATTAACAGTGTATAATAAATAATTAAAATATAAAAAAATTATAACAATTTGATTTAACTATATTTTAAATCCAAAAAATTAAAATTAAATCCATCAACATTCAAAATTTACTATATTTAACAAAGAAATTTCTATAAAACTTATATATAAAGGTTATTGAACATAATCAAATCAAAAAAAGTTAACACGAGTTTAAGTGTGAGTTAACACGGTTTTGTAAGTTAGAAACATAAAAACGGTAAACTCGGTGTATAAACTCGTGAGTTTAACTGAGTTTACTATGGTCAGAAGTTTACCAGTAACTCGACTCGATTTAATAAGCTAGAATCGTAAATACGGTAAACTCGAAGGGTCAACTCGTGAGTTTGACAACAATGCATATATAAATTAAATAGAGCTTTGAAACCGATTTGGGTTGTAATTAATGTGATTATTATTAGTGTTACTTACCACTCCTGTCTTTATTATAAGTCTAATTTGTTAATAAATAAAAAAATTTGTTCCTAAATATAAATACACCGTGAGAGTCATTATTTTGGGGGGGGGGGGGAGTAGGAGTATAACGTCTCTTTTTTCAATACTAATTACTCCCTCCGGTCCTAATTATAGGAGTAAATTACCAGAATTTGGAGGGATTAAGGAAGGAAGTTAAATTAGTTAATTATGTGTATTTTCCTAAAATACTCATACCCAAAATTTAAAATGACATTAAGGAAACGCTTATTGAATTGGTAGCCCTATTTTAATACATTCCATTTCAACTGCATGTTTAGCAACGTGGAAAGAGATTTTATTTTTCCGTCAAATGCCCCTTGACTGACGTGTTGGATAAGATCAGATTGGGGAATAATGTTTTTCACCAATCTCAACTGCATTTTTGTTAAATTTTATTTTTATATACTCTATTAACAGCGTTATATAAAATTAAATTAAATCAATGTTTAAATATGCCACGTGAGCTTCTTTGTTTTTTTGGTCTTTTAAACTATTTAAGATTCAATTTTAAATCTTAAGCCGCCCATTAACGGTCAACTATCACTTATTATATAAAAGCTAAATTAATTATGAGTATATAAATATAATTTATATATTGAAAAAAACCTTTTACAATTATTATTTTATATAAAAAAGTATAATTTAGGTGTATATGACATTAATGAGTTGCAAACATTATTTACTTTATAAAATATATAGGTGTATTATTAAATTATTAATGTCTTTAATTATTATTGAAAAAGTATAAATAGGGGTATTATAGGAAAAAAATTGACAAAAGTTAAAACTTGCTCTTATAATTAGGACCAAAACCAACTCTAAAATTTGTTCCTATAATTAGGACCGGAGGGAGTATTAAATAAGAGTAAATTTTGAAAAGTGAATTAAATGAACATATATATTAAATATATTAACTTTCATTTCTTATTATGTGAGATTTGATCAAATTGAACATATTATAAAGACCACAGTGGTATCTTGATCTCATTATATATACCTTGAAATTGAAGCTAAACCAACTCTCTTTAAAACTTGAGTTATTTTAGTTTGTTTTATTATTCTGATAAAAAAGGAATATCTGTTGAAGCTAGATCAAATGGGTCTTGAGGTGTGATTCTGTCGAAGTCATTCAGATTGATTGGGCTATTTCTTGCTCTCTTTGTGGATATAAAGGCATTCGACCTCTGCAAATTAAATTTCATAAATTAACAAGAAAGGCCACCAACAACACTATATCAAGTGTTTTACAGAACGAAAAAAATATGGACTTACACAGGTAAAATTGGCATCCCCCACCAACCCTCTTTTTTTATAATTGCTACTTCTCTCTCCTCCATCCTTTCCTTGTACCCACTCGTTCTGCTGTAGAATGACAAATAGTTATTTTGTTCCAAATCGCATCTATTAGGACTTTTTTATAGAGAATTAATGAAAATAAAATTTCCTTGTTATATAGCATGCCTATGTTATTGTTTTAACCATGATGACTCACATACTGAAATATTCCACCGCCCCCCCCCCAACACACACACATATATGAGTTTTGTTTTCACATTGCCAAATAGATTTTATGATCATTTTACACACACACAGATATGTGTGTGTGTGTGTGAGTTTTGTTTTCACATTGCCAAATGGATTTTATGATCATTTTAAATAATAAAATCATGCACCAAGGACATCTGACCATGCAAAATTCAGCAAAATAATGTTTATTTTACTATAACAATCAACTAATGAAAACTCAAATAGATATTGATCATCATCTGAAATCTAAAATCTGCGTCGTCGTCGTCGTCATCATCATCATCATCATCATCGTCGTCGTCGTCGTCGTCGTCATCATCATCATCATCATCATCATCGTCATCATCATCGTCATCATTATCGTCGTCGTTGTCATCATCATCTTCGTCGTCATCATCATCATCATCGTCGTCGTCGTCATCTTCATCGTCGTCGTCATCATCGTCGTCGTCGTCGTCATCATCATCGTCGCGTCGTCGTCGTCGCCGTCGCCGTCGTCGTCATCATCGTCATCGTCATCATCATCATCTTCGTCGTCGTCATCATCATCTTCGTCGTCGTCATCATCATCATCATCATCATCATCATCATCATCGTCGTCGTCATCCTCGTCGTCCTCGTCATCATCATCATCGTCGCGTCGTCGTCGTCATCATCGTCGTCGTCGTCGTCGTCATCATCATCATCGTCGCGTCGTCATCATCATCATCATCATCATCTGTGTTATGTACATAAATATATTACAAAATGTTGTGGAAATGATAACAAACCATAATTAATATGTAATTTGGACAATAATGCAATTTTATTTTTAAAAACTCAAACTCATAGTGATAGAGGAAGAGCGCATAGGCTTACCTCGGTTACCCCAAGTGGAATCCAATGTTTGATGACAAGAATTTGTAAAAGTGATATCTTCTATCTTACAAAGTTGTCTGTTTACATGCATCCCCATCTCTTCTATAACCACGACTTCTATAACACTGCCTTTATCCCTTTCATCTGACTCTACACAAACATGTGCATGATAGGGATACCACCGATCTTTTATAAGATCCTCAAATAGATCTTGATCATCATGTAGACATCAGACAACTAAATGATGACCATCCAAATAATATGATGCCTCATATAATGAAATCAGAAATATACAAGAAAATACTGGTTCCTCATTGGTGTCCACCACACATTAAAGTGTATGTTGATTAATTCAACATCCGCTGGTTTAAGAAGAAGATAGAGGCATAGAGATGGGAAGGAGTTACAAAACCAAAAAGAAATAGAAGCTCCTTTGCTTAAAGGCTTTTTTGGTATTTTTAGTCCACTTAAAATATTTTTGTGCTGGACGTTTCTGGAGTAATAGTTCATTGGCCAATCTACACTTTAACCCAAAGTTTAATTATTTCTATGTTGCAGGACTCCTATTTCTGTATAGCCTCTTCCCTAGATTTTTAGAGTTTAAATTTAATCTTCTTATTTTTTTTTTATTTTTAACATAAAAAACATTCTCTCAATTTTATGTTTTTAATTATATTATAAATATCACAATGAGAAAAATAACTAGAATTACTCATTAATTGCATCCAGCACATACCGTATTACATTCTTTAGTCTCCGTAGTCTCATTACATAGATGACTTTCAAAGACTCGATCATGCGTGTGTACTTAGCTTGTTTTTTGAACTTAACTTATATATAAAAATTATATGCAGGACTAAGAAATTTCATGGGGAGCTTCCGTTAAACACAAGTGAATTTATTCCATCATAAAAAGTTGAAATAAAGTGATATTCTTAATTCCACTTAAACTTCCATCATTTGTTTATTAACAACTAAACACAATGAACAACAAGATGAGAAGGCATTGGCTCCAAAAAGCATACCTAACCTAACATTACACTACCACTTTTTCTTATTAAAAAATTTTATGTGCTTTGATCATGATTCTTAACTTTAATTTGATCATTTTAAACAATTCTTCCGCATTGACAGAAATTAAAAATAAATCGTATCCTTTTTCACACCACGGACCACGGTGATGTGTTACTTTGCAGTTTTTTTAAATTAAAACTTCCCATTATTGCTTCTGGTGTACGCATTTAAATTGGACCGTAGAATGTACTTTTTTTCAAAATAA
This sequence comes from Acacia pycnantha, assembly GCA_025563575.1. Classification (NCBI taxonomy): domain Eukaryota; kingdom Viridiplantae; phylum Streptophyta; class Magnoliopsida; order Fabales; family Fabaceae; genus Acacia; species Acacia pycnantha. Next base: position 1,764,171 of record JAMWYP010000068.1, on the reverse strand, counting down.
AATAAAGGGAGAATCTGTATCAAGGCCCAAAATTGCAAAAAGGGCCCAACTACTTTCACATACCAAAAAGAGCCCTAGGGCCTTTTCTGAGATTTTTCATTAAAATGCTAGTTGTTAATCTGACTGATTTAGTTGTTAATCGGGGCTGATATTGTTGTTAAAGTGACTGATTTAGTTGTTAAAATATTGTTGTTAATGCGACTAATTTAGTTGTTAACGGGTATTTATTTTGTTGTCAATTTGGCTGTTTTAGTTGTTAACGTTTATACCAGAAAATGCCCTAGGCCTTTTTTGGTATGTGAAAGTTGTTGGGGCCTTTTTTACAATTTTGGACCTTAATTGGGTCTTGACAGGGATTCTCCCTAAAATAAATGGCATTTGGTTATGAGTGATCACTAACACTGGATCTTTTATATATAGTAAATACTCTTAAGTAAAGAGTTTTGAATTATTATTATTTTATTTATTTGGTTTTATTAAAAGTAATAATTAAATAATGTGACTTGCTAAATAAAATCAAAATGAAGCCAATCAACAAGTGCATTTCATATTACTATTGAGTGTGTTTTCTGTAACACTTTAATTCAAAATCATAGTTTTGACTCAATAAATGGTTTTAAAAGTGAAGTAGCAAACTCCACTTCAAACTGAAAATAACTTTTAACTATTAAAATTATGGATTGGATTAATCTATCCAATCATATTTTAGATTAGCTTTTGGAAACAATTTTTTTAAAATAATAATTTTAAAGAATAACTTCTGAAAAAAAATAGTGTTCCGAAAAATCATAGTTTTACAATAAGACCATGTTTTTTTTTTTTTAAAAAAAAAAAGGGGTTAAGGTGTAATTTTACACATAAAGTTTACCCAGGGCGCTTGACACCACAAAGTTTTCAAGAGCAAAAATGCAGACGACGTTACGTTTTGGGAGCAAAATACCACGGTAGTTAGTTGACTAACATCCAAGTTAACGGTCAACTAACGGCGTTGTATTTTTGCTCCAAAACGTAACGTCGTGTCTCTTTGCTCCTAAAAACTTCGTGGTATTGGCGCTCCAGGGTTAAACTCATGTGTAAAATTGCAAAAAAAAAAAAAAAAAAGCTTCTCACGTTTTTCCAAGTGTTTTGGTCACTTTTCACCAAACCAGCCATAAAAGCAAATTGTGAAATTGGAATAAGAAATAAATAATAATAATAATAAGAGTAATGATGAGATCTGCTCTGCAAGTCAATGCCTCTTATCAATCTCTTCCTCTTTCCCTCCTCGTGGGCCCCACCCCGCCCATGTCTAAAATTCCAAGTCCCACCAATCGCCCTCCTCCTCTTCTTCCCCCACTCTCCTCTCTCCCGCGTCTCCTCCACCTTCTTTTTCATCTTTACTTTGCCAATCAATTTTTTAATATATGTCAAAAATAAAACGTATATCCATGCAGCACATAAGGTGCTTCTACCTTACCTTATGTGCCCCTTACATGCCTATCCTTATAATTAGAGGGATGAGGCATCTTTTTTTTTTTTATATATTTAAATTTATATTATATACTGCTTTTTGGATTTTTTTTTTTACATCCAATATCTTAAATTAATTAGTTTTCAGGATACTAATATTACAGGACAAACATTTCTGAATGCAGAAAATGCAAGACTAGAAACTAATTAATTTGAGACACTAAGTAAAAATTTCCAAAAAGCAACATAAGGTAACGAGTAACGAGCGTGGACACGCAGTTCACAAGGGAAAATAACCAAGCGCGGCATAGATGCCACGAAAACATGCATGGACACGCAGTCCACGAGGGTAACCAAGCGCGGCTTGAAGCCACGAAAACAAGCACATGTACAGGACCAACGATCAACAAGCGTGAGTACAAATCCCACAAATATCGAGCGTGAGCATGGTGCTCACGAATGTCAAGCGAGCTCTAGATTAACCATGGTGTACCAAGGACTAACAGTACTGTTGTTAGTAACCAGCGTTCTTCTGTATTCAATCCTCTCAAAATCATTTCAAGCATGCTTGGGACCAATTTAGTCTTGTATGAAAAGAAGAACTTTTCATACAACAATGGCTCATATGAAATACAACATAATATAAAACCCCAGCATGAAAGTTCAAAAACAATATTTCAAGACTTTCCTTCAAAAACTCAATCTATCGACAAAACATTTCCCAAACAATAAAACTCATGTACAAACATTTTAAAATACAAGACTATCTTAACATGAAAATTTATGAGAGAAAATCAAAAGTTTATGTATCATCTTCATACATAACCATGAATTATACAATGAAGTAATTGGAGAAGCATAAATAACAATAAATAAAACCATCAATCTATACTCATTTCAACATCGATGAAAACTAACATAATTCTAATAAACTTTCCTTGATAAAATAGCAATAAGAGAATGTGGTAACAACTAAATTAAAATATAACAATTAAAGATATCATTTAAAATTTGTAATGGAACGTTATTCACTCACCTGTTGTGCCCCAAACTCTCTCCTATTCATCTGCTCTTGACTTATTCACTCCTTACTTCCCTAATGTCCCAAAACAAAAACATTAATACTCTAATTATAACTTTATACAAAATATTCATAACATCGATCTTAGCTGTTAAGATTCTTAATTCTTGTATTATATACCCCATCTACATTTTGGTTTATCACATAGCAAAATCAATTTGTATTATATAAAAGTGCATCCACTTAATGCATGCACACTACTTCATAGTCAGTATCTTAATATTCTAACTTAAACTAATGTTCTCTAAATCATCTATGATAATTCCCAACAACTCAGCAAACGAAACCAAACATCATAGGTATTCAAAGATTAACATGAGACCATGCACACTTAGTGTTTAAATAGTAAATTAATTTCCTTCCCAGCAACATCATGAAACAATACAACATCCAGATTTCAATATAGAAGAGCATATGGCTTTTATTTCCTTCATGTATCTTATGGTCAACCAAAGCGTAAGTCATAACCAACACCATACTTACAAATTATCAATCATAGATCTTCAAACAATAAATAACGATAAAAAGAAAGAAAGAAATGATTTCTCAAAGTTTCATCAATTTCAATTTTGGCCTATGATACTTTAATCATATCTAGCTATTCCTTATAGTTTTAAAATTCCCTCTCAAGCATTTTATCAAACACCCAATGTGCATTCAAAATCAAATAATATTTCAAAATTCTCACTTTTCAAATCTCTGATCCAACAACTTCAAACATCAATGTATAAATTCGTTATGCTTCCCAAACTCCTCCCCTTACTTTAAAACCAAGAAACTCAAAATTTAAAAATGTCTTCATCCTCTTGCAACAACCGAACAATAAAAATACAAAAAAATAATAATAATAAAAATACCAAAGATGAGAACCTAAACTTTAATTTCATCTCCCTTTGAAACTTCCTCCTATTTTTACGCACGGATGCTGGAACAAAAGGGAGGGCTAAATTTAATCTACCCATACAAAACTCACACACACGGACAAAAGAGGAAGTAGGGATAGCGTCAATTCTCCTTGCACACAGCAACAAAGGAAACAAAAAGTTTAGACATACCCAAGCAGCCGACGTAGTTCCTCCGAAAAAAAACGAGAAACAAAATTCAATCCTCCTTCAAGCCATTGGACACGCAAACCGGGAAGGAATAAGCAGGAATCGTCGATCTTGCACCCACCTATTGTTAGCAACCATTGAGGAGAGAAGGGGAGAAGATTCATCATGCTCCCTCCATTTATCTGTGTCTGACGACGACAGGGAGGGGAAAAAATAAGAGATGGGAAAAAAAGGGAAAATTACGCACAGGTCACAAGGAAGAGAGTTTATCACAATAAAGTCCCTTGAAATCATGAAATTACACAGAAGTCCCAAGGGACCTGGTTGTAATTATTTGTGAATGTACAATTACCAATTTGATCTTCCTTCCAATTCCTCTCTCTCCGTTCTCCTCTCTCTCTCCTCTCTCCCTTTTTCTTCCTACCTCCAGAGTGAACATGGTGATTCGGGTCTCCCCATTTCATTTCTTGGTATAATCGCAGCTTTCTTTGACCATCCTGAGGTTTTTCTTTTTTGATATTATTTATTTCCCAAAAATAGAAAGAGTACGAGGAGTTTGGGCGGATGCAAATGTTAGATCTCGAATCTTGAATATAACAGACTTTGCGTCAACATCTTACGAAGTCAGTTGGTGAATGAGCCTTCGTTTACCTTCCTACAAAAGGCTTGGATAAGATTTGGAATATGATATTTTTTTCGGATGATATTCGAACGTACTAACCAGCTGAGGCGCCATGGAGAAAGCATCAGCCTTTCTTTTGTTGGCTTCTCACATCTTCGTCTCTGTTTCTGCTATCGATAGTGATTATGCACCGTGCAATTGTGACGAAGAAGGGCTTTTGAGAATACATAACATTCTAGAGAGTCAAAGAGTCAGCGACTTCTTTATTGCCATAGCATATTTTTCAATCCCCCTTGAACTCCTCTACTTCGTTAGTCGCTCCTCTCTCTCTCCTCTCTCTCAAATTTTGTTGTAAATATATACTTTGTCTGTTGTAAATCAATAGTTTTCATGTTGTAAATAGCCTCTGGAAGTCAGAAATGGAAAAAATCCTGGTTTTGAAATTTTGTTGTAAATATATACTTTGTCTATTGTAAATTTATACTTTTCCTGTTGTAAATAGCCTCTATAAGTCAGAAATGGAAAAAACCCTGGTTTTGAAATTTTGTTGTAAATATATACTTTGTCTGTTGTAAATAGCCTCTGGAAGTCAGAAATGGAAAAAACCCTGGTTTTGAAACTTTGTTGTAAGTATATACTTTGTCTGTTGTAAATCAATACTTTTCCTGTTGTAAATAGCCTCGGAAGTCGACATGAAAGATTGACGTTTTGAAATTTTGTTGTAAATATATACTTTGTCTTGTTGTAAATCAATACTTTTCTGTTGTAAATAGCCTCGGAAGTCAGACATGAAAGATTGACGTTTTGAAATTTTGTTGTAAATATATACTTTGTCTGTTGTAAATCAATACTTTTCCTGTTGTAAATAGCCTCTGGAAGTCATAAATGGAAAAAAAATCCTAGTTTTGAAATTTTGTTGTAAATATATACTTTGTCTGTTGTAAATTTATACCTTTCCTGTTGTAAATAGCATCTGGAAGTTAGAAATGGAAAAAACCCTTGTTTTGAAATTTTGTTGTAAATATATACTTTGTCTGTTGTAAATTTATATTTTTCCTGTTGTAAATAGCCTCTAGAAGTCAGAAATGGAAAAAACCCTGCTTTTGAAATTTTGTTGTAAATATATACTTTGTCTATTGTAAATCAATACTTTTCCTGTTGTAAATAGCCTCTGGGCAATAAGGTCTTTTACTAATATGAATTAATTACACAGAAGTCCCTGGGGACTTCTGCGTAATTTCATGATTTCAAGGGACTTTATTATAATAAAGTCTCTTCCTTGGGACCTATGCGTAATTTTCCCAAAAAAAAATCTGATGCTTATACTCTCTAAGAGGAGGGTATTGTGGTAATTTTATAATGATAAAACAAAATGAATGTCATCAATCTGCAAGCTCCTCTTTATAGTTAAACTGCATCTTACAATTAAAAAATTAATAAGCTTTTTATTATAATTATTTATTTATCATTTTCCTGAGTTATCACATGTACTACTGTATGTATAATCGATTTCACCATTCCATTTTTGCTCTCTTATAGCTAGACTTTTATTTGTAAAGTCTAGAAATTATTATGCTTCACGGAAAACATAATTAGAAATATTAAATTTTATATATTATTTCTTATGATGGCCATTAAAAATTGGTCTCAACAGAGAAGACATAATAATGCTCTATTTTTCAGTTTCCTTTTATGTATAAATGTATAAGCTGACTTGTGCCATCGACACAGATTTAGACTTACTTTTTATATCTTGTCACAAGAATGTTCCCAAACAGCTCTCAAAAGTTAAACAACGTAACTCAAATTTATAACAATTCATTATTACAGAAACGCTATTAAAATAGAGCACGTCCAATATATATATAAGGTTAAGGTGTAAAAATGTACATGTGGTTTAACTAGAGGAGTGCCCAACACCAAATATTTATGCGCAACAATGACGACTGTGGTTACCAAATTAGTGCAAAAATCACATCTGTCGTTAACCCAAAAAACGGTGATCATGAATGGTGGAGTGTGAATAAGGTAAGTGTGATGAATACGTGACTTTCTCTTCCTTTCTCCTCTCTCTCATCCCCTCCACTTCTTCTTTTTTCACCAACATCACTCTCTTTACAGTGCCACCCACTCACCCCCCCTCTTGTATTGACCTCTCATAGTTGCCTACTCTCTCTCTTCTCTATTTACACTCCTTCGCTTGCGAATTTCGAGGTGCCAAAAATTTCCTAGCTTTACTAGGAAAGTCACTTCTTCTCACCTTTTGTGATCATTTTAATTTAAACTGTATAACACATTTAGCACATCGCCAGTTGTTTCGATTTCGTCTTGCTTTAACAGACTTGAGATTTTGAATTTAGATGTGTGTTTCGTCTACTTGAGTTTAGAAGTTCAAAAGAATTGTCCATTTTTCTTTTGGAATAACATTTGGTAACCTCAGTGAACAATTTTTTTTTTTCTTGCATGCATCCCGATGGTTATTTACAGAGTTTCACCATCACTCCCTTACTCGTTACCTTAACATAAAAATCTGATGAAGTGTCTGATTTGACAAAAACCTTAGTCGCGTTAGGGTCACAATTTACCATAGATTAAAATGCAATATAGTGCAAATAACTTGGGATCATTCTCTTATTAAGAAGCCTTTTATTTTGAATTCCCTAGGTTAAACTAAGTGCTAAAAACATGGTTTAAATGGGTTTTGCAATTGGTTTTCTCTAAATTAAAATTCATGAAAATATGAAGAAACTATTTCTATTCTTTTTGGATTTTTGGAAAATAATAAAAAATGTTTTGGATTAAAAGGGTTTAATAATGATGAATGCTCTTGGTAATGAAGAAAATAGCTATCCTTGCTCAAAAAAAGTATGAGAGTCAAATCTTCATTAAGTCTTAATAAGTAAAATCTCAAGATACCACTTAAGTCCAATATTCCCAATTAATAGTAGCTCTTATAGCCATAGCTAACTACTATCTTTTGAAATATTGTTTGAAACCACTTAATGTACAATTGAAATTTGAATAATGCAATATGAGTCTTCTTAAATTTTGGTGCTAACCAACCCCTCAAGGGTACAAATCAACCACATTAACCAGACAATACCACTAATCAACATAGCTTCACTGCAACCACAAAGAAATTCAAACATATATAATTTTCACACCATAGAATCCAATCTCAACTACAAATGTCAAACTAACAGATCGATGATAATTACCATTAATCTCAGTTCTAGAATCATATATAAAAATGAAGAAATTCAAATATATAATTCTAGACTAATAGAATGATAGATAAACTCCCTATGTAGTTCATTAAGCTCAAGCATTAACCTTCACCACCAAGAAGCAAGGAATTAGCCGCTCATGAGTTTGAGCTTGACAGCAGCTTCATCAAGACATTTAAAATCCATGGGCATTGAGTGAAGAAGAAAAACTGAATCTAGAATGTAGAGGAAGAGAGCGACGGTGATAGCTTGAGAATTCCCAGTGGGAGTGACAGTGGTGAGGAACAGGGGAAAAAAGCCTAAGGTCAGAGTGAAGGAGGAGGGAAAGTCGCGGCCTCCTCTGCAACTCAAAAACTAGTCACGAACTCTCACAGAGGTGGTGGCTGACGATGGAAGGGAAGAAAGTTCTGGTGAGAGTGACGGCGGACGGTGGTGAGTGACGGTGAGGGAAGAAAGGAACAATATCGCTGGCAACGATGATGATGAAGGTGAGAATCGCCGGCGACGGAAGTGGAGAAGGGAGGTGAAGGAAGCAGAGGCGGAGCTAGAAATTACAATTAAGGGGCGAATTTTACAGAATAGGATCCAAGTGTTCATAAAATTACATTCCAACCCCATAAAAATTTCAATATTTTCATTTTAGTCCCTTTACAAAACAAATAACAAGGACTAAAGTGAAAATATTAAAACAAAATTTATGAGATTGAAATATAATTTTTTAAAAATTTGGGCTGCATTCTGTAATTTTAGGGGGGCGGGGCCACCCCTAGCACCCCCTGCCTCCGCCCCTGGAAGGAAGGAAGGTCGAAGCTTTCGCGGTGTGTTGCTCCTGAATATCGAGTCTCTATTCTCTTTAATGAAGAAGAAGCAGCTGACCTAAAAATAAAACGCAGTGTTTTACATTGGTCCTTATTTGACATTAATTTCGAGCCTTCTCTAACATTTTTCAAATTTCTTCCAAAGTTCCTACAATGCAAAATTAAACATAAGGCATCAAAAGTCCAAGGAATCAATTGCATGAATATATTAACAAATTATGACCATTTCACCCCTAATTATGCTAATTCAATACAAATGTCCCTAACTTAAATCAATGCTTAATAATGCGATAATGTTCTAGAAAATGCATTAAGAATCCCAATACAAATGTCCCTAACTTAAATCAGTGCTTAATAATGCGATAATGTTCCATAAAATGCATAAAGAATCCCAATTTTATTGTAAAAAAATCATGTAAAAATATGGTTCGATCAATGTCGTCACAAAGCATTAAAGAAGCAAACCTACTAGAATAAAGATCTCAAAACATTTCTCTTTTTCATGAATCAAAACCAAAAAAAAAAAATAGAGAGAAGAAGTAGAAAGTAAGCAAGAGTGAGAGAAAGAGAGAGAGAGAGAGAGAGTGGAAAAAAGATCAAGATAAAGAACAAAGGGATACAGGATGAAAACTATGACATAGCATTTTCATTCTCGGAAACCTTCCCGTAATACTTGATGAGTTTTTGCAGAATCATGACGCGTGTCCAAAGTAGAACAATGTAATCGGCAGTTTCCTGGAACAATCGATCAGCTTTTATCATCTTGCCGCTCTACCCTGGGATTAGTTTCTTCAACGCCTGAAGCTTGCTGGAGAGCTTTGACTGGCCTCCATGTGTTTTAAGCTTCTTCTCGCTCTGCGAGCACGTGAGCCAGTCTAGAGAGACGAAGGGTAGGCTCTTCGGTGTTGCCTTCTTCACACCATACTTCAGCGTATGGCGTCAGCACTTTTAGTCAAACCTTCAAGTTCACGGTCACTGTTTTCTAAGTTAACGACATATGTGATTTGGTAACTATATAGTCATTGTTGCACCTAAAAAAATACTTGATGTTGGGCACTCTTCTAGATAAAGAAAATGTGCATTATATATATATATATATATATATATATATATATATAGGGTTAATGTGCAATTTTACACATGAAGTTTACCCCCGGGAGCGCCCAGCACCACGAAGTTTTTTTAGGAGCAAAAGTACCCATGTCGTTATGTTTTGGGAGCAAAAATACCACTGGCCGTTAGTTAACTAACATCCAAGTTAACGGTCAACTAACGGCCCGTGGTATTTTTGCTCCCAAAACGTAACGTCGTGTGTACTTTTGCTCCGAAAACTTCGTGGTCTTGGCGCTCCTGAGTAAACTTCATGTGTAAAATTGCACCTTAACCTATATATATATATATATATATATATATATATATATATATATATATATATATATATATATATATATATATATATATATATATATATATATATATTCCCTCTATTCTATATTCTAAATACATGCTATAATAATGACTTGATGCTTCACATTTCTGTTATTTTGTCTGAGCTTTTATTTATTTTTGAGAAGAGTGAGATTGATAGGAATCTCAATGATAGTAATACAAACACCATTCAAAACTATAATTATGGTGTCTTGCACTGTGAATTTTTAGGTATGAGTTGTTTAGGTCAGGATTTATCTAGCTAGACTCATCATTATTGTCGTATCTCGGTAACTTTGTATGAACCCATCTCACTGCCTTAGCCTTGGTCGAAGCTTAAATTTCCTAATGATTCTGTCCATTATTTGTTGAAAGGAAAAAGAGGAACGTAGTGGGTAGGAAGTTCATGGTGATGAGTTTAAATCTGTTGTTGATGATGTACTACGACTTTTCCACATTTGTATTCGCACAAGTATCTGTAGTGATGTAATGATGAAACAGATTGAATTACATGATATTACGCTGTTTGCTCGGTTTTTCAAGTAGATATGTGAAGTTCAAGCCTGTACGGTTAAATCAATTATGTTACATGTGCAACTAATGGGTGGCCATTGCTTCGAATTTGGGCTTGGTTAATATCAATTTTAGGGTTAATTATATATTATAATACATTTTAGCAAAAAAAAAAAAAATTATTATAATACAGGAGGAATATTTTTGGAGATGAACTAATGCTATAGATGAAGTTTAAAGATTTTTTTTTGGTTAAGAAAAAAGAGATTTGCTTTTTTTTGGGTAGAATAGATGCATGGCTAGTCTTAACCATAGTCGTAACCCGTAACCATATATGTACAATGAAGTAAAATAAAAATGGGGTTTGATAATCAATAACTCAGTGGACAGTGATACTAAAAATAAAATATGAAGTGGTAATATGATTGAGCAAGGATGTGAACTATAATCTTATTGATGTCAACCAAAATTGAAACAGAGATATATTTAATTAATGGAGACAGAGATGTGGTTTATGGAAAGAATTGATGACAATAATTCAAGCAACATGAACCATGGCTGCCAATTGTGATTTTGATTGAACTTCGATAGAAAATATATTTTTGTGAGTGTGTGTTTGTCTATGTTTGTCAACAAAGGATTTTCTTACATCTTCATAAGAATCGGATGTATGATGATGTCCTTTTCTCTATCTATTCTTTTTCCACTCACTTTCTCAAGTGCTTTTGTTGATCTTTGTAAAGATTTTTTTCAGCCTTTAAATCTTCACATTTTTGGTATCAAATTATGACAGTCTATTATTATTATTTTCAAAATTAAACTTAAATGTGTCTATATTTAAAAATGTTTTGTCAATGATTAAAAAGTGATTGGATGGGTGTTTGGAGCTGCTTCCAATTTTTTGATTGTATCAAATTATGACTGCATCAAAGATGATTGCATGTTTTGATTGAGTAGTAGATAGCTCAGTAGCTAACTAGAGCGTTCCACATTATCAGGTAATGTCCTTGTTAGTCTCCATGCTTCAAAGGATCGATACAGTTATTTCCTTGTTCTTGGTGTCTGTCATAGAAACTTGCATCACAGTTGCGAGATGTTTCCTTTTTGATCGATTTTCCGTAATGCTATCAATTTAGGGGGAAATTAATTGGCTGAAGCTACAACTTGATTTTGCCTGTACCCTCTGATTAAACTTATCTAAAGATAGAAATTTCTATTATCTGCTTCTCCTTCTCTTGCTGACATGTTGAATTACTAATCTCTCTTTTTGAAGAATCCACAATGCATAATTGCTGCATATGTAAGAAGTAATGAGAAAGTGCTACCTTTGAAAAACACTCACTTGATTTACACAAAAAATTTGCAGCATCTGATACTCACAATCAAAGTGGCACACTGCACAGTTCCAAACTACTTGGCGCAAAGTGGGCTCACCATGTTCAATCTTACATGAAACCGTGGGACCCACTATGTAAAAAGGGGACAGATGTTAGCTCAAGATATCATAGTATATACTAGTATGTTACAAAGGTTGAGGAAGTGACAACAAACTAATTCATATGTATGTAATTTGGAGAGTAATGCAGTTTTGTAAAACTCAAATGCTTGATAATAAGGATAAGTAAAAGTGATATGTTCCATATCACAAAGTTATTTGATTACATGCATCCCACTCTTTTCTATAGCCCTGGCTTTATCACTTGTATATGACTCTATACAAATCTCTGCGTGATACCACCGATCTTCTAGATGAAGTCGCTTTCTCTCAAACTCACCACTAAATGATCAACATCCAAATCTCTTGCCCAGTAAAATAAAGGCAATTGACGATAAGATGCTGGTTCCCTATTGATGTACAACTTCACACAATAGGAATAGTAGGGATAATATTCAACATCCGGTGGTTTAAGAAGAACACCAAAGCAGAGAGTGGCGAAACCAAAAAGTAGTAGAAGCTCCCTTGCTTCTGTGATCAAACCACTTTGGTATGCTTCTACTCGGCACCCAAAATAAGTACTTTTAACTTCCGCTGAATCATAATTGTATGTGCCAGGAGCCCCATGTACTTCCTGTGAATCAAAACAAGTGTTGACCAAAATACACTAACTCAGTAGATGTAATAAGGACTAAAAATCAAAGAGAGAAATTGATGACAAACTCACTCAACACTATGATATATTACATCTTTTGAGATGAAACTCAACTCTGTTTATTTGACGAAATAATTAATGTTTATTTGACGATTTTATCTCTATAATTAATTATGAAATATAAGTTCCATAAAGTCTAAAGGGTTAACGTTGTTTTCTTGGCTAGACTTCAAGTGGGGCTCTGTATAATACTTAAACTACTAGCCTTAACATGTTAATGGGCGCTCAAGGGCTAAGACTAGCTAGTTATGTACAGGCTCCTTCTTAACATGTTAATTCAGAATATGACATATATATAATCAAGTTTGGAAACAACATAAATAAGTGACTGTAGTAGAGCGTACAGGCTTGAGCTTGACATACTACTCTGTTGTAGAGTGTTTATTCACTAATATTTTACCGAAATTGTCTCCAATGATGTGTAGATAACGTAGAGACGAACTCAAAGTTACATAAATAAAAATTGGTGAAAATTGTAGTATATTGAAGGTATTGGGTTGAATATAGTGTACCTGGATTATTATTAATTATTTCAAGAGCTTTGACAAATGGGACTTGAGATGTGCTTGCGTCATTGTCATCCTGATTGATCGGGCTGTTTCTTGCTCTCTTTGTGCATATAAAGGCAGTTGAGCTCTACAAGTTAATTGTTGTAATAAATTAAACATGATTAACAAGAAAGGCCACCAACACCCCATATATCAAGTATTTTACAGAACGTAAAAAATATGGACTTACTGAGGCAAAATTGTCATCCCCCATCAACCCTCTTTTTTTATTAACTGCTACTTCTTTCTCCTGCATCCTACCCATTTGTTCTGCAGAAAGACGACAAATAGTTATTTTGTTCCAAATTGTATCTACTAGAGCTTCTTTAAAGAGAATTAATGAAAATAAAATTTGCTTACCTGTTATATAGCATGCCTATGGTATTGTGTTAACTGTGATGACATACAAACTGAAATGCAGGCTGAAATATTTCCAAAATGATTCTAATGATAATTATTTGCCTAAACATATATTTATTTTCACGTTGCCAAATGAATCTTATGATCATTTTAAATAATAAATCATGCATCAAAGACATCTAACCATGCAAAATTCAGCAAAATAATGTTTCATTTACTTACTATAACAATCAACTGATGAAAACTCAAATAGAATCATCATCATCATCATCTAAAATCTGTGTTATGTTATGTACATAAATATATTACAAAAGGTTGTGGAAATGACAACAAACCATAATCAATATATAATTTGGAGAATAATGAAAATTTAATTTGAAAAACTCAAACTAGTTGGGATAGAGAAAGAGCCCATAGGCTTACCTTGGTTACTCCAAGTGGAATCCAATGTTTGATAATAAGGATTTGTAAAACTGATATCTTCCATCTCACAAAGTTGTTTGATTACATACAACCCGCTCTCTTCAAGAACACTGCCTTTATCACTTTTATATAACATACAAACCTGTGCATGATACCACTGATGAAATCGGTGTACATTATCCTTTCCCAGACTGCACACAACTAAATGATCATCTTCAGCACATGACATATTACTCAATCCATAAGAAAATGCTCGTTCCCCGTTGATGTCCACCCGCACAGTAAAGTCTTTAACATCCGATGCTTTAAGAAGAAAACAGAGGCATAGAGGTGGGAAGGAGTTACGAAACCAAAAAGAAACAGAGTCTCCTTTGCTTCTGTGATCAAACCACTTCGGTATGCTTCTACTCGGCACACAAAAAAAGCACCGTTCTTCATCCTCTGAATTATAATTGTATCTGCCAGGAGCCCCATGTAATTCCTGTGGATCAAAACAAGTGCTGAGCGAAATACACTAACTCAATAGATATATTTTGTGAATATAATAAGGACTAAAAATCAAAGAGAGAAATTCATTACCTCACTCAATATTATGCTTTTGGACTCTACACTCAATGACACGCAATTTCTTGCCTGTAAACAACTTATGCTTGGTGGGATCCCTTCAACTTCTCTCAGATGCTTGCACTCATTTAACATAAGTGTCTTTAAAAAATGACATTCTTTCATCCATGCTGGTAAAATTGTGAAATCATTACCCGATAAGTTCAAATACGTCACATTCATAAATCGACTAAGATAAGTCCTAAGGACATCATCTGATATATTACATCTTGGGAGTTCAAACTGAACTCTGTTGGGACATTGCTTGGGCCAAATTGCATGTTCTTGTCCTTCCTTCGAATTACAAGATATCACCTTCCCTGTACTACTCACTGTGATTTCTTCTATTTCCGGCAATAGAAAAATGACATTTGGGATCTCAATGACTGACTTCTCCTGATAAATCTTTAACAGCCTAAGCTCAGAAAGATTGTAAATTGACCAAGGCAATTTTTTTATTCCGGTTCCAAACAAACATAGCTCTCTTATTTTCACTTTTTCAAGTATTTCAGGAAAGTACGTTAGGCTTGAGCAGTCACTAAGAATGAGTATTGTAAGAGAGGATAACTTGATGGCACGTGGGAAGGTCTTCAGCCGGACACAACCTGCTACAATCAAGATCTCAAGTTTTGGTAAATAACCAATTGAATCATGAATTTCAATCAAATTCATGCAATTCCAAAGGTTTAATTCCTTCAAATTTCTGAGATTCGATAGATCAGGTATCTCTTTAACATATTCACAACCGTTAAGATTCAAAATGCCCAAATTGTCCGAAGTCTGCAATAACCAAATCCTAAAAAGTTTAATTAAAAAAAGAAAGAAATTATCAGGTACAAGATAGCTAACTAGAAATGCTTATAAGATAGGATCTTGCCTTTATTGTTTCCAGCAAACTCAAATAACTATCCCACATGTCCAGCACAACAAGCTTGTTTCGACTAAAATTAGGAGGCAAACATAAAGAAGGATACCGTCTCCACTTTAACACTTTTAAGCTTTCAGGAAGATATTTGGGATCTTTTGAAAATTTCACATTCAAAAAAATGAGAATTTTTAACTCTTTCATACTCTGAAAGGCTTCTCCGTCCCAGTTTACTTCTATGCATTCCCTCCAATTGTCTTGAACTATCATCCTAACTTTGTTTGTGCCCTTTCAAGCGAATAATAAATGAAAGTCATCATGAACATATTAGAAATTTGAAGCATCTGTAATAATAGAAAATAAAAGATAGAAAACTTTTTTTTTCCACAAATTCAAAATAGTGACATACTTTGGCATGTACAATCCCGCAACCCAGGAAAGGGATCAAAAAATATCTTCAACTCAACCTCAACATATATGCATGTAAACCTCTTAAGAATCAAACCTTGACTTCTGACACTGAGTTAATGGCTAATGTTATTAAAAATATCTTAAATTATCTAAAAAGGGTTTAATAATTGCGGCTAATCAGAATATTGATTTTATTGTAGTACTTAAGGAATCTACAAGAGCAATATGAGTTGACTGAATCAAGATAAATTGGTATAAACTATCATGGTTTATTACGTAATTGAAAATTGAATTTTATATGTTTGTTTAAAAAAATTGAATTTTTCCAATTTACTGATTATATATTTACTTGAATATTGAGTTGATTATAAAAAAAAATTGAATTTTTCCAATCTGAGTTGACAGAATATTGATTTGATTGTAACTGAATTTTTAAAATAATACATACAAACACACACACACATATATAATTAGTTCTAAAAATCCAACAGTTAATGCACTTCAAAAATCATATAAAGTTATATAAAAATCTCTGAAAGATTTCACATCATTCAAAAATAAATATATAATCAGTAAATTGGAAATTTTAAAAGGAAATTTTTGTATAATACAAAAATCTTTATTTTAAAAAAATATGATAAAAATAAAACTTGAACACTTAAAATAATACAGACACACACATATATATATTTGAATGGGAAAAAATTTCACCCTAAATCTATAAAATCAGTTCTAAAAATTTCACCTTATCAAAAACTAATTCAACCCATTCATTCATTAAATAAATTCCATGCATTGAGTTTGAGTGAGACAAAATGACTTAACAACTATGCATAAAAAAAACGAGTTAATAACTACATATAACAATGAAAATAAACATAAATCACATAGATAAGGATATGCTAACCAAGATATTGTGAAAATAACAATAAAATTACAATGCAAAAAAGTAAAATATAAATAAATCATCTCAATTAGTGTTACTTACTGTCTTGCGTTCCAAAACATTAACAATATCTCGATGGAACCATAATCTGCTCCGTTCCCCTGGATTGTTTGGTGATTCTTCACGAACAATTTTTCTCCCCATATCTCGTATCAAATCATGCATTTGAATACGATTACCACTTTCAATCTTTATAAGGTGTTTATCAACCAACACTCCAATAGAATAACTTAAATCATCATAATCATGAACTGCTTCAACCATATATTTGACATATTCCAATTCTACCCCATTGAAGGCAAAAGCAATATCAAGGAATATTTCTTTTTCTACTTCTTCTAGGTCCTCATAACTCACCCTCAATACTTGTTGAATGCCTTTATGGAGACTTAACTTATATGTGTCAAGCGCAAAGTCCCATTCATTTATAGTCTTTCCACACAAGTTAGAGCCTATTACTTCAAGGGCAAGTGGAAGGCCTTGTGCATAAGTTATTGCACGATTCAAAACATCCTTGTAGCATGGATCTACTTGGGGTTTTCTAAAAGCACTCCATCTTAACAATTCAAGAGATTCTTCACAATTGAAAACCTCCATGTCGTATCTACTTTCAACCCCATGTGCTACAAGCAATTGTTCATCCCTTGTCGTTATAATGATCCTACTCCCAACACTAAACCAATCACAACCACCAGCTAATTTTTTCAATTGCTCATGATTTTCAACATTATCGAGAATCAAAAGAATTTTCTTTTCTTTGAATCTCTTTTTTATTACTTGAACTCCTTCATTAACATCTTGTATTTTGATGTCCACCCCTACAATCTTCGAAAGTATTATCTCTTGAATTCTTTCTAGGCCAAGTCTCCTTGATTTTCCTTTGACATCATGGAGAAAGCACAAACCTTCAAAATTATCAGCAATTGAATTATACAAAGCACGTGCTGTTGTTGTTTTACCTAGTCCCCCCATTCCACAAATTCCTACCATGACGACCTTGTCATTTGACCCCATTTGTAATAGAGGGGTTATTTCTTTCACTTGAGACTCCAGCCCAACAGAATATTCAGAGACATGTAAAGGAACCCTATTGATTTTACTAGAGACTTCTTTCACAATCTTTTCAATAAATTGATATTCATAACCTTGCCTGAAAAGTTGCAATATATATATATATATCAATTCTAATTAAATCCACCGTAGTAAAGAAATTTAAATTTATTTACATATAAACTAAGTTGAAAATAGGAAAGGAGAAAAACCAAAGTTAAAAAAAAAACACAAGATGAAAGTTTCAAATTACCGTGGATTAAAATGGTGACCAGAAATATTAGACACTTCATGCAATGCAAGCTTCCAACTGTGTATCTTGTCCTCATCGGCCCTTAGGTTTTTGATATGCATAGATAATGCTCTTTCATAGTGATCTGTTTGATGTCGCACTTCTGAAGGCTCCACATCATAAAAAATTGGCCACACCAACCGACCCTTTCTCTTAATGCACTCATGAATTTTAACAAGTTCGTTGAGACAAAATGTGGAAGAAGCATAGTTCTTGGAAAAAACGATAATGGCCATTCTAGAATTTTCAATTGATTTGAGAAGTGTTGGTGTAATTTCATCCCCTCTTCTTAGTTCCTCATCATCAAGGAAGGTATGAACTCCCGCATTCTTTAAACCATTATACAAATTTCCTACAAAACCATGACGAGTATCTTCACCGCGAAAATTGATAAAGACATCGTAAGTCCATTGGTAACACAAAGAAGAAGAGGCTGGTTCTAACCCGGTCATGATGGCTTCCTACTGGTACATATTAAGGAAATAATGTTAATTTAACTTACAAAAATTGTGGAGTTTGATGATATATATATATATATATATATATGGAAATGAAGAAAGAATGAGTTTTTTTTTTTTTTTTATAACTTTTTGGGCTACCTGATGTCTAACGCTTTTTTTGGAATTTATTATTAGGTATCTGCGTAACTAAATAATCTGAATCAAGACTTGTGATCAAAATGCGTCTCCCCAAAGGTCTTTTTGAATAAGATGGGATTCAAACTTAGTTCACCTACTTTATAGTCTATTTAATCCACTATTAGACCAAACAATTTTGGGTATTAGACTATTACTTACCAACAAAACTGAAATTGTTGATGACGAAGTAGTTGTGGGGCACACACAATAAAGCAATGGGACCTAACGAAAACAAAACATTGAGTTTGACGCAATGGGTTGACTAATAATCTAGCCTCTAACAAGAGAGTAGTTGATAAATCATAGTATTATTTATATATTTTTTCACACAATCATCTAAGATTTTGGTGATAATTTTGAATTTAATTAGGAGTGAATAATTAATATTAATATAGAAATAGAAATGTATGAATAATTACGAGTGAATAATTATAACAATAATATTAATAGTTAGAATATAGAAATAATCAACAACGAGTTTATATAAAAATTATAAACAACTTAACAACTTGTATTATTTTAGAATTTATCATCCTAGTTATACGTAAATATATACCAAATTTTATTCTAGTCACTGGTGGAGTCAGGATTCTATATTTGTGGGTGCACAATTAATGGGGGATTCGAGGGTGCTGCCCCCGAATTTTTTTTTTTTTTAAAGGAAGTTTTAAATGCATTAAGCCGAAATGTCAAACATAACCTGAATCAGTGACTTGATTACTGAGACTAAATTGGTCTCACCATTAAGCCAAAATGTCAAACAGCGCAATTAATTCAAATAGAACCACCAAACAAAAAATGAAAGAGACAGTCATCACGAAGAAATAATATCTCAAGATGGAGCTCTCAAAGGAAGCACCCCCAAAAACAGAAGATCTGAGAGAAACCAGCAGAGATTGCAGGAAACTTGAAGATAAATGACAGTCAAATTGTTCTTTTGCACTAGAATGGTCTAACAATTTTGAAATGATGCATGAAAAAAAGAAAAATCAGACCACAATAAACACCAGATATTTCCCTAGAAGAACAATAATGTAGAAATCAATATAATCTGACCTTTTAAATTGAATCAAAATCCAACGGAAACAAAAGAAGTAATTCAAACAGTCGTCCTGCTTGAAATAGTTATGTAATGAACCATCTAGTAACTCCACCAACTATAGTATAGAAACATGATATTTTGTGAGGCATGATGATTATATTTAGAAGTTGATTTCTTCTTTAACAACTCAGGAATCTTGGTAAACTAGCTGAACAGCAAATCATGCGAAAGCCAGTAGTACAACCTATTACTAAATAATACATACAAAATTTCACTATATCTAAAACAAATTTCCCAGAACCTGTTATTGTGCCACCATAAAGGAAGGAATGCCTCATAAGATTTGCTTATTAAAGACAAAACATAATTGCTTATTAAAGGAAGGATTTTGTCCTTTAAGAAAAGTTTTAAATGCATTAAAAAAAAAGAATTAATAAATAATAAACACACACACATAGATATATATTTCGATTCTTTTCTCAATTCAGCTGCAACCACAAACAAAAATTCAAGCTTACCTCTAACTAATAAGTAATACACACATATGTCTATTTCCATTCTCGGAGCTCTAGGTATAAAGGGGGCCTGAAAACCATTAACCCAGAATCTAGCCTCTTTTCCAATACCATAGTGCTCACATCCATAGCACATTAAATAATCAGAAACGTCAACACTGCAGATCGTTGTCACTGTCATTATCCCTGGCCTTCTTTAAATAAGATTGAATATTGATACGGGTAGCTTACAAAGAAAGCAGCAATTAGATGTTCAGCTACTGATCAATTTGATCTGAATTAAATGAGCTAAACTATGACCTTAGTTTCTAGTAAATAACATGAAGTAACGGCTTCAAAGCTATGTGAAAACTTTGAGTATAAATTATCGCAGATTCACCTATTTTTAAAGTCCTCATCAATCAACATGACCTAAATAGATAATGTGAACACATCCAGTTCAACCTCGACAAATGAAAGAACAGAGTCACCGTTTGATTCAGATAACCCGAAAACGACAAGACCATAATTTGTGTGTTTGTGTACCAAATCATGTCATATTCAGCATAACAGGGGCATAACAAAACACATAGTTACCTAGGTCTTGTGCAGCGTGGGTCATCCTCAAATTTAGGTTCCTTCTGGGTTTCCAATTGACAGGGATGAATACGGGACCTAGCTTGTAGGAAAGATTAAGAAATTTGGGTACAGAAGGCTTTCTTGAAACTGATGAATCCGGCAGCACGCAGCATAAATTTTGCAGGGTGATGTCCATTCAAAGCATTGCAAATTTGCAATTTACAAGTGACAGTAAGAAAACGAAACGAAATAATTATTCAATGATCGGCTTTGTAAGAAGAAGCATCGACGTCGATTAGATCGGAGGAGGAGGAGAATGGTTGATTGGATTGATTCCGGTGAAAAAGGAGACGAGAAAAAGGAGAGATGGAGGTTAGGGTTCAAGCAAGTTTGTGTGAGTTGGTGTGAAGTGAGGTAGATGAAGGCAAAAAATATATAAACCTCTCCCGCATGAGAGTGATAACCAACTGCACTATCTACACAAGTTGTATTTAATTCCTTCACTATATATATCTTCTCAAAATTTTGTGTCTGTACCTACCTACATAAACACTAGCTCTGCCACTGATTCTAGTCAGGAATGGATATAGAAGCTACACTCTGGACCAAAATGCAACATTTGAAAGTAGGGGGCTAAAATTAATTTTAACATTTTTACAAATAAAAATAAACCAATTTTAGTACAAATTTTGTCGGAGGGGGAAGGGAGTTATGAACCAATATAGAGTTGGTGAGACCAGATTCGCCTGGATTCGAATATCAAGCTCAAATATCAGATGAGGCACTTGTATGGAAGTGGCGTCACGAACCTCAAATATACCAGATAATAATATCAACCCGCCCCAATCCCTTTCTGATTTTAGTATATAAATAAATTATTAGAATCAAATTGAAAATTTCAAACAAGCGTTATATTTTATAAATTGTTTCTTTTACACACACACATGGTATATATAGTTTTTTTATTAAAAAAATATATTGTATAAATAACTTGTTTTACTCTAAAATTCGTTGCCCCCATGCATATTTAAAATTTAAAAAATAATTTGTTTTATTCATAAGCAAATTATTTTAGAATATACTATCTATTGCATATTAAGAATATATATATAAAAAACTTTTTTTTTTTTTTATCATCCATATCACTATTATTTTTAAATTGTGATAAAACAGGTTTAAATTTTAATTTACATTGAGATCACAATTTAAAAATAATAGTGATATGGATGATAATAATAAATTCTTTTTTTATATATATTCTTGAATTACAAGAATATATATAAGTTTTTTTTTTATATATATATTCTTGTAATTCAAGAATATATATATAAAAAACTTTTATTATTATTATCATCCATATCACTATTATTTTTAAATTGTGATCTCAATGTAATTTAAAATTTAAAATTTATAACCACATTCATATAAATAACCTATTATTTTATCAACTCCTACCCACTAACAAAATTTCATTTCCTAAATTGGGTGTGTTTGGTTTGAGAGGGAAAGTGATCTTTTACCTCCTCTTTACTAAAAAGTCTATAAAAACTTTACAATATTCTAAAAATATATTCTCAACGAAAAAAAAAGATTCCATTTATTAATGACAATTTGATCAATTCCCTATTTTCCACTCCCTCCCCTCAAACCAAACACACCCTAAAAAATTGAAAGAAAAGACCCTATTATTCCCTTCTTCCCAAGCTCAAACAAATCATGGAGAACACAGATGAAATATTCATATTGAAAAAGGAAAATAAAATATTGAGATGAAGCACATATGAAAATCACAGGTTCAAGCTCACCAGATCTAGACCAAGGAGGGACAACGTTCTTTATCGATCTACTGAAGACGGAGATGATGGAGGGAGACGCCGCCTTAAGTGGCTTCGCACGGCAGAGAGATGGAAGGAGACAATGATTACGAGAGAGAGAGAGAGAGAGAGAGAGAGGAGTAGCAATCAAAGACTCAAGCAGAGATGAACCAATGTGTATTTTTTTTTTTTGGCTCGAAAAACCAATGTGTATAGACTCTTACACACACACCTCTTTGTTTTGCATTTTCTCTTTAAATTTTCTTGTGACATTACATATACCGTAGCTTCGGAGAATTTTCCAAGAAATCACAAACCAATAACCGGTGACAAATATAGGCCGACGTTGACCAATAAAAAGACAAATATAGGCCGACAGGCAGGCATCACATGGAAGCCTCGATAAAAGTGATGGATATATGAACGGTTTATAATATAACCCACTTCTAAAAAAAAAAATTGATTTGGTTTATAATATACCACTCTGTTCCTATTTATAGGTCCCTTTTAACCAAAACACACATACCAATGAGAGTTAGTTAGCTTAATGATTATGGGGTAAATTTTCAACTTTGCCTTCATTTATGAATAGACATCTTTCAAACTTTTTCTTCTCTCTCTATTTTCATTGGGTATCTTTCAACTCTTTCTTCTCTCTCTATTTTTATTGGTACAATTAATATGGGTAAAATTGTCACAATCTCATTTATTACTTGAAAGATGACTTATAAATAGGACCAAATTTTTTAACCAAAAGGGACTTATAAATAGGACCAGAGTGGTACAACTCTGGTCTTATTTATAAATCCTTTTGACCAAATCACACATAGTAAAGAAATGTAGTTAGCTCAATAATTATGGACTAAATTTTTAATTTTACGCTCATTTTTTATTGAGTATCTTTTAACTTTTTCTTCTCTCCCTATTTTCATTAGTACAATTAATTAATATGGACAAAATTGTCACAATAAGATTTATTTGGTCAAAAGAGACTTATAAATAGGACCAATATTTTTGGTCAAAATGGACTTATAAATAGGACCAGAGTGGTATGTCACTTAAAAAATAATTAATATTTATTTATCAATTTTATTCATATAATTAATTCTTAAATGTGACTTGTTATGTTTTTTTCTCTCTCATTTAAAACCATATTTAATATAGATAAAATTAGAAAAAAATTAATTTAAGGTAAATTTAATAAAGGGAAAATTCCAAATAAATACCATTTGAATTTGCAAAACTCCCAAAATTCTCTCGAATTTGTAAAAAGACTGAGAGGTACCAAGGACCTATGAGGGATATGCAAATTTAGGTGAAAATACCCTTTTGCCCTTAGTTTTAAATAAATAAATAAAAATAAAAAAGACCCTCGCCGGAGAGCCGCTGCCGGCCCCTTCGAGCCCACATCCGATGCCTACTTCGTCTTCATCACCTGTTCATCTTCGTCTCGGACCTTCTACTGTATCTTCTGATTTTAATCCTCCTCATCGCCCTTCTCCCACAAATGATCACCCCATGCTTACCCGAGCCAAAACCAGTGTTATTAAACCTAGATATCCGTTTGTTGGGCTATGTGAAACTGAAACATCTCACCATCTCTCTCTTGCAGCTGAGCCACAAACACTTGCAAACGCTTTTGCTTCTTCTCACTGGCTGAAAGCAATGTCCATTGAATATGAAGCACTCTATCATAATCATACTTGGGTCCTAGTGCCTTATCGAGGTCAGAAGTTGGTTGATTGCAAATGGGTGTTTAAAACTAAGTTCAAAGCTGATGGGTCCATCTTAAAGCACAAAGCCAGATTAGTTGCCAAAGGCTTTCAACAATCAGCGGGGATTGATTATAGTGAGACTTTCAGTCCAGTTGTCAAACCAACAAATATTCGTCTAATTCTCACACTTGCTGCTACTTATCGATGGAAAATACGTCAATTAGATGTCAATAATGCTTTCTTGAATGGATACGTGAAAGAAGAAGTTTTTATGAATTAGCCACCTGGATTCCGAGATTCTACAAAGCCAGATCATATCTGTAAACTCACCAAGGCAATTTATGTGCTTAAATAGGCTCCCCGAGCATGGTTTGAAAGACTTCGACATGTATTGGTTAGTTGGGGCTTTCAGAATGCTTGCTGTGATGTCTCTTTATTCTTTCTCAAATCTGATCGCCTTTTGGTATTTATTCTCATCTATGTTGATGACATTCTAATTACTGGAAATAATTCAGTTTTTGTTCAGAAATTTGTTGTCCAATTGAACAAAGTCTTTTCTCTCAAAGATTTAGGTCCCATTTACTATTTTCTGGGATTAGAAATTCATAGAGACAGTTATGGTTTTTATGTGAATCAAGCCAAATACATTTTAGATTTGCTGAAGAAATTTAACATGTATGATTGTGCTCCTGTACCAACCCCTATGGTCACTGGTCGATATTTTGCTTCTGATGATGGACAATTGATGACAAATCCTTCTCTGTATAGGAGAGCCATTGGTTCTCTATAGTATTTGACAACTACTAGACCAGATATAGCATATTCTGTTAACAAACTTCGTCAGTTTCTTGCTAAACCAACAGAGGTGCATTTCCAAGGGGTCAAAAGAATTCTGAGATATCTAAAAGGTACTTTTCAGTATAGCTTACACATCAAACCAATGGGATCTTTTCGCTTGATGCCTTTTACAGATGCTGACTGGGCTACTGACATTGATGATAGAAAATCCATGGGTGGATATTGTGCTTATCTCGGAGGCACACTTGTCTCTTGGTGCTCCAAGAAACAAAAAGTATTCTCGAGGTCAAGTTCCGAGTCTGAGTATCGGTCCCTTTCTGATGGAGCAGCAGAGCTTAAATGACTTAATTCTCTAATGACAGAAATTGGTTTTTACACTCGACAACCTTCCATAATATGGTGTGATAATTTGAGTGCTAGAGCTCTTGCTTCAAATCCTGTGCATCATGCTAGAAGTAAACACATTGAGATAGACGTACATTTCATTAGAGATCAAGTGTTATCTGGGTCTATTGACGTCAAATATGTGCCTTCATCTCATCAAGTAGCTGACTGTTTCACTAAAGCTTTGTCTTATTCTCAATTTGCTTATTTTAGACACAAACTTGGTATGTGTCCCACACCCTCTTGTTTGAGGGGGAATGTTAGAGTAAATAGTTAATTATTATTCTGTAAATATTCATTATAGGTGTGCTAGCTGTCCTACATTTGTATATTACTTTTGGTAGGTGGCGCGCCTGCGGCCCGGCGAGGCAGGGGGTTTTTTTGGGACTGTTTTTTTTTTTTTTTTTGAAAAATTAATTCATTGAGGTGTAAGGGGTGGGATTCGAACCCCTCACCCCTTACACATGCAAGGACCAAGTGGTCCACCAGTTGGGCCAATTGGTTATTTTAACACACACACACACACACTAACAAATATATATATTCTTCTTAACATTTTTTCAACGGTAATTACAAATATACCATTGCTATTTACAAATATACCATCGCCATTTACAAATATATCATCGCCATTTACAAATTTTTTTAGGGGTTTTCATTCTTGCCTCTGAAATAAAAACATACACTTAATGTATTATTACAAATATATCATCGCCATTTACAAATTTACCATCGCCATTTACAAATTTTTTTGGGGTCCCATGCATGTGTGGTAGATTTGTAAATGGCAATGGTATATTTGTAATAATGCATTAAATGTATGTTTTTATTTCAGAGGCAAGAATGAAAAACCCCAAGCAAATTTGTAAATGACGATGGTATATTTGTAATAATGCATTAAGTGTATGTTTTTATTTCAGAGGCAAGAATGAAAACCCCCAAAAAATTTGTAAATGGCGATGATATATTTGTAAATGGCGATGGTATATTTATAAATAGCGATGGTATATTTGTAATTACCGTTGAAAAAGAATATATATATTTGTTAATATATATATATTAAAATAACCAAGTGACCCAACTGGTGGACCACTTAGTCCTTGCATGTGTAAGGGGTGGGAGGTTCGAATCCCGCCCCTAACACTTCAATGAATTATTTTTTTCAAAAAAAAAAAAAAAAAACCCCCACCCCCTCGTCGGTGGCCGGCAGCGGCCCTCCGGCAAGGGTCTTTATTTATTTATTTAAAACTAAGGGCAAGAGGGTAATTTCACTCGAATTTTCATATCCCTCATAAGTCCTTGGCACCTCTCAGTCTTTTTACAAATTCGAGAGACTTCTGAGAGTTTTGCAAATTTAAATGGTATTTATTTAAAATTTTCGTTTTAATAAATTAACTATTATTTTTTAGTTATGATGAATTAATTAAGGTGACTTGTAGTATGATCTAAAGGAAGGGAGTAAGTCTTTTCCCATTGGTGGTAGGATTTATCTCAAGTTGTAATTCTTCTTGGGTCATGTGCAGCCAGTCTTTAAAATGTTTGTACAGTATTTAGTTTATTTTTTTTTTATTTTTTTTTTTTTTTAACGTAGTAGTAGAATTGTTACACCTATTGAAAATAAATTGTATGGCTCAAAGACAATTTTGAGTTGTAAATTTTGCACTGAAAGACTTTTCAATTGGTAAATTTTAAAAATTTTGATTGACCTTTTTTATAACAAATTGGAGCTAAAGAACAAAAATTATTTTACAAAAACCTCTTGTCCATTTTCTTAATTTGAGTTGAATTACAAAAATTCTAATTTGAGTTACTAAACTTAATAAATTATTAATTAGGTTATATAACACGAATTTAGAGTTTAGACTAAATTACTTCTATATCCCCATAGTTATAAAAAGAAAAAAGAAAAAAAGAAGCAAAATTGGACTTACCCGATACTAAAAACATGAGATTCATTGGAGGCCTCAACTTTGCTCAGCCAAGACTTGATCAGGCCTATCGTTGCATCTGTTGTCAGATTGTCTCTTTGTGATAAAGTCTTTTTACAAATTTGAACAGCCTTACTAAGATTCGCGTCATTGTGCCCCAAAAGATCCCGATCATACCTTTCTAACCGTAGATCGAGTTGTGCATTTACATATTTGGCTTCTTTAAAGTCATTCCTTGAGGGCAAAGATTTTAGTCGTAGTGGAGGCATCTGATTTACGTGAATAGTATGACGCCGGAGATTTTAGCGTGCAATTGAATACTTGGATATATTGAAGATGATCAAATTATGGCCACCAGTCTAGGGACAAACTTACTTAAGATGTTTGACTTGGTCTTTACGAAAGTCCTAAACCAAACATATAATTGTGTCAATGGCAGCAAAAAGCAAGCGCCGGTGGGGATAAGCAAGTGAGATATTGATCACTCTCTGCTTGCCCAATCATGATCGTTTCGTGGACACATCCTATTGTAGAAAAGGCAGTAACTCCTATATGACGAGTCTGCCAATCTTCTGAATTCAAAGACTATGGTCGTAATATGTCTGGTTGTGAATGCAAGCAGAGTCGAAGGAGTATGGTTGATAATTGAATATTTTATACACTTATTTTTGTCTCTTGAATAATAATTTAGGACCCTTTAGCTAATAAATAATGGCTTTTATATTTATTTGGGCCTTGGGCCTTTTATTGCATTTTAGCCATTTTTAATAATAAAATCCCAGTTTTGTGTTGCTTCACTATTTCTACCATAACTCTTGAACCAGACATCGGATTTGCCTCATTTTTGTCTCATATTTCATATGATTCAGAGAGCTACAATTGTTATGAAGACATCAAGAGCAAATTCGGTCAAGAAGGCGGTAAATTTTGGAGCCAAAGTTGAATGTACAATTCTGGATTTTATTTGGACCCGAATTTTGTAATTTAAGCCCAGCTTTATTTTATTTCTGTTTTGGGCTAAAACCATTAGAGCCCATTTTCGTTTTAGGTTATTTTTAAGTAAGGCAGCCGCCACAAACATTATGCATTCACGTTTTTGACATTAGAGTGGATCAGAATAGAAGTTTTCGAATTCTCTCAACAATCTCTTCGCATGTTCTTAGGGTTCTTCGTGTTCTTCGTCTTTTCTTCAGTTTTTCCAGCCATGCTCGGCTAAACCCCCTGTGATTGACCCAACAATGAGGATTCCATGATTCGTCCAGAGAACTTGTGCCTAATCGGTAATTTAATCAATTGCGTTTCATCTTATCGGATTCGATTCGAAAATAGTTCGAATATTAGATTTAATATTCGGTTTGGTTCATCCCAAGGACTGAATTCGGACTAGGTTTTAGTGTTGCTATGCGATTGCACAATGTGAGACGCCACTGTTCGGATAAATTCTAGGCGATCGTCTAGGTGAGGATTCTCGGATGAATGCAGAGATTTCGATTCATCCGAACCAAACGTGATTAGTTATATTTCGTTCAATGATGCATGATTACGGAATGCGAGCGTTGGGTTGGTCATTTGTCATTCTGTTTCTTCGTATTCAATGCTGTTTGATTATCGCTTATTTGATTTTGATTATGCTATTTCGTTCCGTTTTAATGTCATTAAACCCTAAACCCCCATTTTACCATTCTGTTTCACTATTGCTATTAATCGAGCATTGCAAGTTCGTTGGGAAATGACCCAGGTTCCCTAATTCTGCAAATCACTAATCGAACTTGGTTTATTTTGGGAGACACGGCAAAAATCTTTCCAAAAATGGCGCCGCTGTCGGGGTGTTTGCATCGGTCACGACATCGATGAGATGAAGTAGTTTTTTATTTATTTATTTTATTTTATTTTATTTATTTTTTATTATTTTATTATTTATTTTATTTTTATTTTATGTTTATTTTTATTTAATTATTTATTTTTATTTTTATTTTTTTATTTTTTTTATTTTTTTTATTTTTTTTATTTCATTATTTTTTATTTTTTTTATTTGTCCCAGAATAGTCTAGGAGATGCCCTGTCCAAGTCCCAAAAATTTTAAAAATCATTTGATAGTGTCTAGGACTTGTTTTGGACTTGTTTCTGACCATTCTGATTGTGTCCATTCTGTTGATCTTTCTGATTGTGCTTTTGATAGTATTTCTTATAGTCTTGTCGTTTTCCCAAACATTATGGCAGAAGAAAACCATCATACTTTGAAGGAATTGGGTGCACCTGATGTCAATTATCAACCTTTGTGCATCCAATATCCTAACATTGCTGCTAACTTTGAGCTTAAATCGGTTGGTGGATGCTTCTAGCTGGGGCTATGAGTAACAAGACACCAAGAAGCCCGAGACTTGATATCCATTATGGCGTATAACTCTCTCATAGCTTGGCACCGTAGAGCCAATAGTACTCCTCTTTACCATATTCAAGCTCCAGGTCCAAAGATGATTCTTAGAGATTAGAGACTAGACTTGATGATCTCGACCTCCCTTGTGAGGCACTGGCAAGGACACGAGCATGTACATCTTCCCCTTCTCAAAGATGGGTACTCTTGTGGGTTTTGTTCTGACCCTTATCACTCTACATCGACTCTTGCCCTACTTTGCATGATCCTCGCCTATCAAGACCAATCGGTAGCCTGCAAAGTGGGTGTTTTTCCAGAAGGCCACAATACCAACGAGAATAATGCTTTCTCTAATACATACAATCTCGGTTGGAGAAATCACCCCAACTTTCGCCGAATCAAAATCGAACCAGTAGTAACCAGCATCGCAGAATTCGGGAATTACCGGCCAGGAGGTCGTCAGGCACTCACGAGACTTTCCAAAGAACAGCACCCCCTTTGCCTTTGCAAGCACCACTCCTCGACCGGCCATATGTCCACCTCCACAAAGGCACAACAAGCGAGCTAGTAGTAGTGGTGGTGGTTCCTCACTTGAAGATATGATGAAGCAATTTGTCACGGCCCAATATGCGGCCCAACAAGAACCGACACTTCCATTCGGAGTTTGCAAACACAGATTGGGCAATTGGCAACATCATTGAACCGGCTTCAACCTCGTGGATCCAACTACCTTCCTTCACAAACAATTCCCAATCCTAAGGGAAATGTGAGTGCTATATCACTACTGGGCTCCGGCAAGCAATTGGAGGAACCTAAGCAAGCTGCAGATGTGACTTCCACATCGAAAACGAGTCGAGAAATGTGAAGATTGACTCACGAAAGAAAAAGGTCATGCAAAGCAAGGTGAAGAGGAAGACATTCCTATCCCTCTTCCTTTCCCTCGAGAGCGTTCAATCCAAGAAGTTGCGTAAAAGGCACAAGAGAAGGATATACTTGAGACATTCGGACGAGTAGAGATTAACATTCCTCTCTAGATGCGCTTAAACAAATTCCTAAATATGCCAAATTTCGAAGGAGTTGTGCACCAACAAGAGGCGATCGAAGGGGAATGAACGAGTGAGTTTGAATCGAATGTGTCGCACTCATCCAAATTTACCATGCCTCGTAAATGCAAAGATCCGGGGACATTTTCTATCCCTTGCCTTATTGGTAACTATAGATTTGATGATTGCATGCTAGATTTAGGTGCTTCTATTAATGTCATGCCTCGTATCTCGTTTATAGATCTCTTGGTCTTGGTCCTTGCGTCCAACTCGGTGTCATTGTTCGCTTAGCTAATAGGAGTAATGCCCATCCTTTTGGTTTAGTTGAAGATGTATTAGTCAAAGTTAATGAATTGATATTCCTCGCTGATTTTTACATCTTGGATATGGAGGGTGAGTCTCCTAGTAGTAGGTCACCAATCATTCTAGGGAGACCTTTCATGAAAACACTAGACTAAGATAGATGTGCATTCCGGTACTCTTTCCATGGAGTTTGGTGATATATCTCGTGAATTTCAATATCTTTGATGCCATGAAATATCCTAGGGAAGAGCATTACTTTTCTGTATTGATGTGATTGATGATGCTGTGGATGATGTTCTTACTGGCTGGTGTGCTGATTATCCTTATTTTTCATCTCGAGAGTGATACCCCATTTGTGCATGCGATGATAATGAATGGTGCTCTGTTTGCACTAATTTGGTTAAGACCGCATTGTTTGGTGATTCTCGATTTGCTTGATGATTCTACATTACTTGTAGACTCGATATTGATTCCGAGTTTGAGCTTCATCCCGATCCTAACGTGCATCCCGATTTTGATTTTGATGAGCTTAATTCGATTTTGATGAACTGAATTCGATGTTAACCTTGAGCCGTATAGACACGGATCCTTACGCTTGTGCTTCTTTGAATATGGTTTCAGTATTCCCGGTGTGATGACATCGAGTTGTTGCAACAACCACCCAAGCTTCTCCTCCACCGAGCAACCGCCCAAACTAGAGTTGAAATCCCTCCGCACCATCCAAGTATGCATTTACGGAGGTGAATGAGCGATTGCCGGTCATTGTGGCAAATAATCTTATGCCGAATCAAGAAGAGAAGGCTGCTAAGCTTATTGAGGGCGAACAAGAAAGCCATTGGGTGGACATTGGCCGACATAGTTGGCATTAGCCCTTCTATGTGCATGCATCGATTCTATTGGAAGAGGACTCTAAGCCGCTGAGGCAACCCCGAGACGCCTTAATCCTCTTATCCTTGATGTGGTGAAGAAAGAAGTCACTAAGCTTCGCAAGCCGGCATCATCTATCCCATTTCGATAGCCGGTGGGTTAGTCCACCCGGTGGTTCCTAAGAAATCCGAGTCACCGTGGTAGCCAATCAAAAGAATGAGCTCATTCTTACCCGAGTTCAGAATAGTTGGAGAGTTTGCATTGACTATAGAAGACTCAACCAAGCCACTCGCAAAGATCATTACCCTCTACCCTTCATTGATCGATGTTAGAGCGATTGGTCGGTAAGTCTCATTCTCGCTTCTTGGATGGCTACTCCGGATACTTCCAGATCCATATTGCTCCCCGAGGATCGGAGAAGACGACCTTCACATGCCCCTTTGGGACATATGCTTACCGGAGAATGCCTTTTGGTCTTTGCAATGCACCCAGCACTTTTCGCCGTTGTATGGTGAGTATTTTCTCCGAGTTCCTAGAGGACTGCATGGAGGTGTTTATGGATGATTTCACCGTATATGGGTCTGATTTTGATGCATGCTTAGCTAATCTATCTAGAGTTTTGCATAGGTGCATTGAGTCTAATCTTGTCTTTGAATTATGAGAAGTGTCACTTCATGGTTGAGTCGGGTATAGTCTTGGGACACATAGTGTCTAGGAAAGGGATTGAGGTAGACCCCGCTAAGATAGATGTTATTATCGTTTTGCCTTACCCCGCTTCGTGCGGGAAGTTCGCTCTTTTCTTGGCCATGCAGGTTTCTATCGACGTTTCATTCAAGATTTCAAGAAGACTGCTCGACCCTTGTCCAACCTTTCCGCATAAGGACACCGACTTTGTCTTTGATGATGCGTGCAAGGCGGCCTTTAATCACTTGAAGCGTTGCGACCACGCCCCCCAGGTGATTCACCCCGATTGGCTCCTCCTTTTGAGTTAATGTGCGATACTTCCAACTATGCGGTTGGTGCTATCTTATCACGACGGGTTGATAGAGCCTCCCATGTCATTGCATATGCTTCAAAGACTTTGGATTCTCGCTCGCCTAATTACACCACTACCGAGAAGGAGTTGTTGGCTATTGTATTTGCCTTCGATAAGTTTAGGTCATATCCGCTAGCTAGTAGAGTCATTGTTTTCTCCGACCATGCAGCTTTAAAGTTTCTTTTGAAAAGGCGATGCTAAGCCACGACTCATCCGGTGGATGTTGTTGCTCCAAGAGTTTGATGTGGAGATTCGAGATAGAAGTGGAGCACAAAATTGGGTAGCCGACCACTTGAGTCGTATCACTCATTCTCCCTCTCACCCTCTTCTATTCGGGATGATTTCCCTGATGAGCAGCCTTCTACATCTCAGCAAGTTAAGACCCCATGGTATGCCGATTTAGTTAACTACTTGGTAGCCGGTGTTTTTCCCGTAGAATCCACTGTGGGCCCAAACCCTTAAATTGAAAAGTGAGTCTAAATATTATGTTTGGGATGACCCTTATCCGTGGAAATTTTGTAGTGACCAAGTAGTTAGGAGATGTGTGCCTGATCATGAGTTTCACTCTATATTGCATTTTGCTCATTCTTCTGCCTGTGGTGGTCACTTTGGACCCCAAAGAACTGCTAGGAAGGTGTTAGAATGTGGTTTGTTTTGGCCTTCCATGTTTCATGATGCCCATTTGTTTTGCAAGTCATGTGATAACCGTCAAAGGACAGGGAGTATTTCCCGTAGGCATGAGATGCCCCAAAACCCTATATTGTTTTGTGAGATCTTTGATGTTTGGGGTATTGATTTTATGGGTCCATTTCCTGCTTCATATGGTTACACTTACATATTGCTAGCTGTTGATTATGTTTCGAAATGGGTTGAGGCGAAAGCCACCCGGACTAATGATTCTTCTGTGGTGGTGGACTTTGTTAGGTCTAACATTTTCTGCAGGTTTGACATTCCTAGAGCTATTATCAGTGACCAGGGTTCCCATTTTTGCAATCGAAGCATGGGTGCCTTGTTGCGCAAGTATGGAGTGCTTCACAAGGTTTCCACAAAGATACCATCCACATGACCAACGGTCAAGTCCGAAGTCTCAAATAGAGAGATTAAGCAAATCCTTCAAGACCTGTCAACTCTACCCGGAAAGATTGGAGTAAGCGATTAGATGATGCTTTGTGGGCATATCGCACCTCCTACAAGACTCCGATTGGATGTCTCCCTATCGGATTGTCTTTGGTAAGGCATGTCATCTTCCGGTTGAGTTGGAGCATCAAGCCTATTGGGCTATTAAGCAATGCAACATGGATTTGGCTAAGTCCGGGATGGAGAGGAAGGCTGCAGTGCAAGAGTTAGATGAGCTTAGATTGGATGCCTATGAAAGCTCACGGTTGTATAAGGAAAAGACTAAGGCATTCCATGATAAGCATATTCTGAGGAAAGAATTTTCGTGGGCCAGAAAGTTCTTCTATTTAATTCCCGTCTGAAGTTTATGCTTGGTAAGCTTCGATCTAGATGGGATGGCCCTTTTGTGATCACTAACATATTTCCTTTTGGTGCTGTTGAGCTATGTGATTCACCCACAGGAAGAACCTTTAAGGTTAATGGGCATCGCCTCAAGCCATTTCATGAGGGATCCCCACAGCAGCCTGAGGAAGCGGGAGACTCTCCTCATTGACGCCATCTATCCTCCATAAACCCTTGGGGAGGATTCTTCTCTTCCTCCATAAACCTTTGGGGAGTATTCTTCTTTCTTCTCCTCTTTCTCTCTTATTTGTTTTCTTTTTTTCTACCTTGCTTTTTGAAAAAGGGTTAAGGTGCAATTACACATGAAGTTTACTCGCCCTTTCAAATTTGAGCAAAAATACACACGACGAATTACGTTATGGGAGCAAAATACCACGAATTGTTAAAAACTAACTCAACTAAAGGTCAACTAACTCTAACTAACTAACTGTGGTATTTTTGCTCCCAAAATGTAACGTCGTGTGTACTTTTGCTCCTAAAACTTCACCTCGGGCGTCCTGGGTAACTTCATGTGTAAAATTGCACCTTAACCCTTGAAAAAAAAAAAGTCTCTCTTTCTATGATTGCTACATAGTATGAACGTGGACATTTTGGTTTTAATGGATCATTCTGGTTTGGTCTACAATTCTTGACTCTTCGATTACAAGTCTTGGTAGTTGATTTGATGTTGTTGATTGCCTAAGTTGGTATTGACCTTGTGAGGTTTTGGGCCTGCATGAATGGAATTCATCTTTTGCCATTCTTTCTTTCATGTGTGCATCTCTCATGATTTTTGTTCTCTAGAACTTGCTCCTTCTTTTTGAAACTACATTTTTCACTTACGTGCATAAGTATGATGGAAGCTTGTTTTCTTTCTTTTATTTTCCTCACTTTGGCCAAATAGCTTTCCCTTGCATTATGATTCCCTTGCTAGCCCCTTTGTGCCTTTTGACCCATTCTTTTCTAAGCCACATTACAAGCCTAAGTGTAAAACCATTTTATTCCGCACCTTGAAGATTTATTGAGCATTGGTTTCAACTTGTTTTGTGTTTAAGTGTGGGGGTTGCTCAGGAGTGCAACAGTTTAAGTGTGGGGGGAGATATTTGATTTTGACATTGTAATTACGTATACAATGAAAGGAAAGAAAGAAAAGTAAGAAAAAAAAAAGAAAAGAAAAAAGAAAAGAAAAGAAAATACATAGAAAGGAATGGATATATGAGTAGAATAAAAGTTTCATACATAGAGAATGATTGTGTTAATCAGTGCTCTTCCTTTTGATTTCTTTGGTGCTTAGCCTCTCATTCCATACTATTATCTACCTTCACCCTAGCCCCGTTACAACCTTTAATTACAAGCTCTCTTGATTTGTGCATGTATGTGTTGTGAGTAGTGGAGACGTAGAAGTTGAGCAAGCTTATGGTAGAACAATTTTCTTGAGTAGAATTTGAGCGATACACTTATTTACCTTAAACACTTGAGAGACTGATTGATTGAGCGTATCATTTGTGAGACCATCTTTTGTGATCAGCATCATTGATTGAGACCGCCATGAATTGTAATTTGAGATGAAGGGATTTAGGTCTTGATTGATTGGTCTTTCGGAACTTTTTGTCCATTGATTCAATTTTTGCATTGTTAGCAATTATTAGTAAAGAAGAGTTTTTCCTTTAGGTCTTTCTCTTTGAATTTTGCTCATGAGTGCAAAAAGATAAGTGTGAGGGAATTTGATAATTGAATATTTTATACACTTATTTTTGTCTCTTGAATAATAATTTAGGACCCTTTAGCTAATAA
This sequence comes from Acacia pycnantha, assembly GCA_025563575.1. Classification (NCBI taxonomy): domain Eukaryota; kingdom Viridiplantae; phylum Streptophyta; class Magnoliopsida; order Fabales; family Fabaceae; genus Acacia; species Acacia pycnantha. The sequence continues at coordinate 1,728,027 of JAMWYP010000068.1, read as the reverse complement.
ATAATGGCTTTTATGTTTATTTGGGCCTTGGGCCTTTTATTGCATTTAGCCATTTTTAATAATAAAATCTCAGTTTTGTGTTGCTTCACTATTTCTACCATAACTCTTGAACCAGACATCGGATTTGCCTCATTTTTGTCTCATATTTCATATGATTCAGAGAGCTACAATTGTTATGAAGACATCAAGAGCAAATTCGGTCAAGAAGGCGGTAAATTTTGGAGCCAAAGTTGAATGTACAATTCTGGATTTTATTTGGACCCGAATTTTGTAATTTAAGCCCGACTTTATTTTATTTCTGTTTTGGGCTAAAACCATTAGAGCCCATTTTCGTTTTAGGTTATTTTTAAGTAAGGCAGCCGCCACAAACATTATGCATTCACGTTTTTGACATTAGAGTGGATCAGAATAGAAGTTTTCGAATTCTCTCAACAATCTCTTCGCATGTTCTTAGGGTTCTTCGTGTTCTTCGTCTTTTTTTCAGTTTTTCCAGCCATGCTCGGCTAAACCCCCGAACTTGTGCCTAATCCAGTAACTTAATCAATTCTGTTTTCATCTTATCGGATTCGATTACGAAAATAGTTCGAATATTAGATTTAATATTCGGTTTGGTTCATCCCAAGGACTCGAATTCGGACTAGGTTTTAGTGTTGCTATGCGATTGCACGGTGAGACGCCACTGCTCGGATAAATTCTAGGCGATCGTCTAGGTGAGGGATTCTCCTGATGAATGGAGAGATTTCGATTCATCCTAACCAAACGTGATTAGTTATATTTCGTTGAATGATGCATGATTCTGGAATCTGAATGTTGGGTTGGTCATTTGTCATTCTGTTTCTTCGTATTCAATTCTGTTTGATTCTGCTTATTTGATTTTGATTATGCTATTTCGCTTCCGTTTAATCATTAAACCCTAAACCCCCATTTTACCATTCTGTTTCACTATTGCTATTAATCGAGCCCGCTGCAAGTTCGTTGGGAAACGACCCAGGTTCCCTAATTCTGCAAATCACTAATCGAACTTGGTTTATTTTGGGAGACACGGAAAAAATCTTTCCAATGGTCCGTGCCCAAATCATAGCAGGCATGAACATTCTGAAACATTGAACAAATCCCAATCATCGAGTATCTTAATAATTTCAATTGCCTGACGCTTGATAAAAGTGTCGTCATCTACAATCTTTGTGATTCACGAGGAACAGAGGAGTTAGCGAAGTCACCGACGAGAGATAGGTGTTGGGACTAATCATTGAAAAGGAAAAGATTTTTGGCCGCTGATTGGAGCTCATTGATCTCATCTGGAGTGAGTTGTCAATAATCTTGGACCGAGATGCACCTTCCCCTAGCCTTTAGACACGGCTTGAGATGAATATCTGGGTATGTATCCACGAAGTGTTTACACTTGGGATGAACCGGAGCAAGTGGAGGTGGAGACGTTGGGAGTGATGGAATTATTAAAAACTAACCAACATTTAAATATTCTAGATTGGGTCATTGACCTATTTTAAGATTTATTGAGTTTACCAATCTTATATAGAATTTTTTTTTATTTCAATCGTCTTTATATGAGATTCTCCCAAATTTTTATTTATATCTAATATATATACACACTTTTTCATTCCATAATACAATTTTTTTAAGAAAAAATTTTGATTCACAATATGGGTTACTTGCAAAAAAATTAATATTTATTTGATAATTTTATTTCTATAATTAATTATTAAATGTGATTTCTTGTATTTTTTTCTTCCTAAAACCTTATTTAATATGGGTAAAATTTAAAAAAAAAATTAGGACATTTTTAATAATTTAACTGTCATTATTTAGTTCTGATTAGTTAATTGTAAGTGAGCTATGTATATCATATAAATTGTTTAAGTTTTTTGAAAAAATCAGTGCAAATTAGTATTACCACGGTCCATGGGACCAATTTATCTCGTTAATGTTTATTTCAATTCATGTGACCGTGGGACCAGTATTTCAATTTCAATTATTACCATGACACGTTCCTTTATTAAAGTCCCATGAATATAAATAAAGCAATTCATAAAGAATATATTTTCATTAATATTTCAGTGCTGACACAATTTTTTTAGGGAGAATGAAGTATAAATATTATATAAAATTTCAAAATACTTAAAAGTTTGTCAATATTTGTGAAGGATATAAAAGTAATAGAGACCAAATTAAGATCTTAAAATGTTTGATTAATTTACCATTTGTCCTATCTTCCTCTTTCTCTCTCATTTCCCTCATTTCCTTCTCCTCTTCCCACCGTCATGGCAATGCCAGGAGGCTAGCTAAGGACGATGAACAGATTCTGTTCTCCTTCAGGAGTAATCTTCACCAAGGGAAGAGACTAGGCACAAGACGTCATTTAAAACCATATTGAAAGAAGGAAATGACATTGTTTTAAGCTTCAGAAACATGATAAAGCTGATCTATGGGTCTCATTTTCATTGATTCTTTTAGAATAGAGGACGCAAGTTTGGACAAAAAATGCGATGGAGGGAGTAGTTGTTGTTGATTGAACCATAGGACCTCTTTCATTTTGTGCTATATGCTTCAATTCTTCTTTCTTGTTCCCTTGAATTTCATATTGGTTCTGAATCTGAATCTTATGGGTGCTGAATTTAATTTTGATTTTAATGTGTGGTTAAATTTTATTTTTATACAAAAAACGCATCTTGCTAATGGTGGAGTGGTAGTTGCCATTGGTAAGGAAGAGAGGTGACGGTGAAGGAGAGATAAAGAAGATGATAAACATTAATATGACATATGAATAAAAGTCATAATGAGATTTTTATTAATGGAATAACAAGTTCTTTAATGGGAATAATAAGTGTATTCGTCAAGTGTAAAATGCATGTCACTCTTCAGAAATCAAAATCTAAGGAAAATTAACAAATCTCGTAATAAGAATAATAAGTTCATTAATGAGAATAATAAGTTCTTTAATGCGAACAACTAGTGTATTTGTTAGGTTCAAAACACATGTTAAATGGTAAATTCATTTACATTTTAAGATATCAATTTGGTCCATGTCACCTTTATGTCATTTACAGATATTAATAGACTTTGTGGGATTTTAGAATTTCATATGGTATTTATACGTCATTATCCCAATTTTTTATCATCTTTATTATTACATTTTTGTATCCTGTTTTATTTTGTTATGACTAATAACAAAATGGTCGGGTCTTTTCTTATAAAAAGTTTAATTATTTCTGCGTTGCAGTACTCCTATTTCCGTATGACCTCTCCCCTATATTTTAGAGTTTAAATTTAATATTCTTAAAATTTTAATTTTTAACATGAAAAAACATTCTCTCAATTTTATGTTTTTAATTATATTATATCTATATGGAGTATATCACAATGAGAAAATAACTAAAATTAATCATTAATTGCATCGATCACATCCCATATTACATTCTTTGGTCTCCATAGTCTCATAGATGACTTATGTATAAAAATTGTATGCAAGAATAAGAAATTGGGAAAATTACATTCAGGTCCCAAGAAAGGAAAAAAATTATAAAAAAGTCCATTGAAATCACAAAATTACCCAGAAGTCCCAAGGGAATTTTTGTTGTAAATACATACATTTCATGTTGTAAATACATACATTTTCTGTTGTAAATGGTTTGAGACTTTTTTGATATTATTTGTACGGAATTTTTAAATGTTGTTGTAAATACATACTTTTTCTGTGTAAATGGTCAGTGTTTAAATGTTGTTTTAAATATATATTTTTCTCAGTTGTAAATGGTTTGAGACTTTTTGATATTATTTGTACGGAATGAAAAAAGTCTCAAACCATTTACAACAGGAAAAATATATATTTACAACAACATTTAAACACCTGACCATTTATAACAGAAAAAGTATGTATTTACAACATTTAAAAAATTCCGTACAAATAATATCAAAAAAGTCCCAAACCATTTACAATAGAAAATGTATGTATTTACAACACAAAATGTATGTATTTACAACAAAAATTCCTTTGGGACTTTTTTGTAATTTTATGATTTCAAGGGACTTTTTTGTAATTTTTTTCTTTCCTTGGGACCTGAGTGTAGTTTTCTCTAAAAAATTTCATGGGGAGCTTCCTTTATACACAAGTGAATTTGTCCATAATAAAAAGTCGAAATAAAGTGATATTCTTAATTCCCCTAAAACTTCCATCACTTGTTTATTAACAACTAATCACAACCAACGGCAAGATAGGAACGCACATCCTCCAAAAAGCACGCCTAACCTAACATTCCACTATCACGTTTTTTTATTAGAAAATGGTTAAGTAGTAATTTTGTCCTGAAAGTACCACTCTGATCCTATTTATAAGTTCAATTTGACCAAATCTCACATACTAAGGAGGGTTAGGTATCTCAATGATTATAGAGCAAATTTCCAACTTTACCCTCATTTATGAATGGGTACCTTTTAAAATTTATTATCAAAACTCTCTCATCTTTTTCTCTTTCCAACATGGCTAGCCAATCTCTCTCATCCTAATAAATATGGGCAAAATTGTCACAATCTCATTTATTTGGTCAAAATGGACTTATAAAAAGGACCAATTTGTTTGGTCAAACTAGACTTATAAATAGGACCAGAGTGGTATATATTTAGGAGCAATTTTACTCTAATTTTTTTTTGGTCTCAATGTTACCTTGGAAGTCTAAAAACGTGGCAATGTTGCCCCTCCGTTAATAGCCTTAATGGTCAAACGTTAGTTGACCTCATTATGCTGACATGGATTGTCTACGTAGCATCTTTATCACTCTTTTTTTGGGTTAAGTAACAATTTTGCCCTGATTTTTTTTTTTTTTGTCTTAGTGTTGCCCCGGAAGTCTAAAAACGTAGCAATGTTACTCCTCCGTTAACAGTCCTAATTAATTATATTTGACACTTTTTGAAAGCTTTATTCTCTTAGTCATCTCTACTTACAATGCACCAGAGGTTCGTTAATCATTGTATAGATAATTCCGCAGGAGAGTAATTATTATTTGGAAAAAATCGTTTGAACTGCCTGCGACGTACTCGTTTGATCTTCTGTTCAGACAAATTCGTTCTTTTTTTTTTGTTCGAAACATTTTTTTGGATAAATTTCGCAGGCGAGTGATTATTGTTTGATTCGAAAATGCCTACGATGGAGGACGCTATGGGGGAAGAACGAGTAGGCTATGTTTACTTTTTAAAAAAAAAATTAATTGCCACCCCTACTTCCTCTTGTTATGATTATAATTATAAGATTGGGTTGACTTTTATTTGAAGAAATTAAAAAAACTAAATAAGTTACTTAATCATACTACTTCTGGTCCTAATTATAAGACGGATTGACATTTTTGGAAATATTAAGGAAGTTAAATAAATTATTTAATCATATCATATGTTATATATCCTTATATTATATATTATTTTATTAGTCAAACTAATTTATTTGGAGAAAAAAATAAAAATAACAATACTCCGAGGTAACATTGAAACAGAAAAAAAAAAAAACCTTCCAGGGCAAAATTGCTCATGAGGTGTTTTTCTATAGCAAAATTGCTACTTAACCCTAAAAAAAAGTGATAAAAATGCCACGTAAACAATTCACGTCAGCATAATGCGGTCAACTAAGGTTTAACCATTAGGGCTGTTAACGGAGGGGTAACATTGCTACGTATTTAGACTTCCAGGGCAAGATTGAGGCAAAAAAAACTTCCGAAGCAAAATTACTCCTAGATATATACTTTCGCGACAAATTTATTACTTAACCCATTAACAAATTATATACGCGTTGATCATGATTCTTAACTTGAATTTGATCATCTTAAACAATTTTTCCGCATTTGACAGAAATTAAAAATAAATCGTATCCTTTTTCACACCACGGACCACTTTGATGTGATACTTTGCAGTTTTTTTTAAATTAAAACTTTCCATTATTGCTTTTGGTGTACGCATTTAAATTGGACCGTAGAATATATTTTTTCCAAAATAAAATAAATGGCATTTGGTTATGAGTTATCACTAACACTGGATCTTTTATATAGTAAATAGTCTTAAGCAGTCGAGGAGCCAGAATTTTATATTGGGAAAACGAGCTTTTATTCCCCATGCGTTGTACGAGATGATATTATTTCACAGATTATTTAAACATATTTTGCTTTCAAATTGATGCAAATTTCTTGTCTTTAAGGAATATTATAACATCACAACCAATGAATGACTATATATTAGAAATGAAACATCAACAATGGTGAACATAAATATCCTCCAATCGATTCTAAGTACATATTACAAATGAAATCTCATCAATGTTAAACAACAATGTCTTCTAATCAATTAACATTCCTAAATATCTCTTTGTACACAACATTCCTTGTTTTGTTCTTGTTGCCACAACTATTATCATCTACAACAATGTTTAGACCATCCATGCTTTTAACCCTGGATAATGCAACATATAATTGGCCATGTGTAAAGACCGGCTTGCAAAGATATAAACCAACATGGCGAAGAGATTGTCCTTGACTTTTGTTGATAGTCATAGCAAAGGAAATGGTGATAGGGAATTGTCTCTGTTTCATGCGAAAAGGCCATTTGCTTTCAGAAGGATTCATGTCCATTCTATGAATGAGTACCTTTGATTTGGATGTGAACCATTTAATGTGATCGCCCGAATGACGCTTTTCCCAAGCCGAGTTAGACGGAGCCGTGTTCCATTGCATAATCCAGAAGATTGATCAATATTCCTCAACAACATTATAGGTGCTCCTACTTTCAATGTTAGCTTATGTGGAGGCATACCTGAGCAACTAATAGTGTTAAGAAATTCTATGGTATACAGTTGTCAAAACTATCACTATCTTCACTTGACTTATAAACTGAGTCACAACTGAGAAACTCATATGATTCTCCAGGAAACATGTCACACATGTGCTCATTTATAGAATTAGTCATTTCAATAGTTGGAGCCATGATTGCTCTATCATTGAAGTATTCATTAGAGTTAAGATTTTCCAAGAGGTTTATATACGTTGATTCCACTATTGCACGAATTGGATATTGATAGCCTGAAATTAACAAATCACCAGGTATTTCAATTTCCTCAACACCGTCATGTGAGTCCCCTATTTTGCCATCGCCAACATCTAATAACCATCTTGAGAACCACACCAACTTATCACGATTAGTCCTTGAAGCAGATGTGATGAGATTTGCTAAAGGGGAATTTTGTTTTATTGAACACATTGAGGAGTCAGTAATTTGGATCGGAATTGCAAACCTGGAATGTGCTGTTCTGCCAGATGGTAATAATGTTGCAGCAATTCCACTTAAGGCAACTTTGAGCACAATTTTTCCTTTTACACGAAGTGATGATGTCAATGCATTCCACAAGAATGTCTTCCCAGTTCCACCACAACCATATACGAAGAAGAAACCACCTTCATCTTTTTGTAAACATGACATAACGTTGTTGAAAATTTGTTTCTGCTCCAAATTTAGTGAGTTTTGTAAGTCTGGTTTGATACATCAATTGGAGGCAATTCCTCAGGTAATGGCATAGTAGGGAAGTCAAGAAGACTCTTTCCATTTTTCCGCAACAATGAATCTATTTCTTGTAATGCAACTTGTTCTTTATCATATTCAGATATATTGACACCTGAAGTTTGGGTAATATAAATTAGTATCCACCATTTTATTATGAAAATTGACGTAGTAAAAGGTAAGTTAGGATAGCTTACTTGACGACATGGGATCATTGCGATGGATGTATAATGCATCTTCTGAAAGTAGTTTTGATGTCTCCTTCCATACAAAATCAAGGCGGTGTAGAGAGAAACAAAGTAACATGCTAACAAATAGTTTCCTTAATGAATGACCTGATTCCCAAACAGATGCTTCTTTAATGGCTGAAATGTATTCTTGATCATCATCCAATAATCCCCTTGCAAAACATGCATCTTTTAAAGTATTGTGGATAAAACCATCAACTGTTTTGATTTTGTCAAATGACCGCGAACCTCTTACTTTTGTGAGCAACAAACGTAGGTAGTACAATTCCCCTGATGATGGTGACACATGTGTTATTCTGCCAACAGATGAGCCTTTCTTTCTTCGTTTCCAGCCCTATTGTTCCTTTGATAAACATAGTGTTTTGGGAATTCAATATATGTCAAAGTCCTAGCAAATGCATCTGTCTTGTTCTTTTCCATCCATGCAAGAAATTGTGATTCACTGACTCTAGGTTTATCCAACAATTCAACAACATCATCATGATTGGAATAAATGACATGTTGTTGATTTGGAAGATGGAAACTCAATCTTTCTACAGATGGTTTCCTATGATGAATATTAAATCCAAATATACGCCATGAACCCTCACATGCAGATATGTATCTACAATTGTAATATTGTTTAATCTCATCAACATTGGCTTCACCATGCTCATTAGTGGCACCATCAAAAATTGCAGCCACAACTATATCATTACCTTTGCTAATATACTTGAATAAGTATTTTATAGCAGTTGAGTGATTGAATTTCTCAATGTTGATATGTGCATGGAACTTTTGTAACAACAATGGATTATATGGGACAACATATCTATTATCTAGAGGGATACCTTTCACTTTAATTGTTCTGCCATCATCCCTACGTCTGTATGTTGGATACCCATCTTCATCAATAGTTGTATTTTCATTAAAATTCTTTGGAAAATACTTACTGCACTTCTGATTCTTCATGCATGGTGCCTTTATGTTACTTCTGCCACAGGGTCCATGAAACATAAATTGCCTAACCAACTTATACATTAGAGGAGAAATATTCTTGTCAGGTATTTCTGCACAGATGAAGTTGGCGATTGCTTCTGGATCTTTTATCTTGTCATTTGGATAAAGGAACAATAGTATGTGGGCATGAGGAAGTCCTCTCTTTTGAAACTCTATAGTGTATATGTCTGTGCAAAAGAAATAACGAATGAAATTATCAAATATGAACTGCAAAGAAATCATGGAAGATATATGAACTTCATCGAAACGTATGAAGAACCTACATTGATATCAATTTAACATTGGAGAAAAAACCTGAGCTAACCTGCACGGATGGTCCCAAAATATTTTTCCTCCTTTACAGTTTTCATTAAGCAATCTAACTTTATTTTGAATATCCGAGCAAAAATGTCAGGCCGATCGCATGGCTTTATTGAATGTTTGCGACAAAATCTTTGAATTTCAGGCCAAGCAGGATTACATGTGAAAGTTAAGAAAAGATTCGGATAACCTTCTGATCTACAAATTGCCATAGCATCCTGGTAAGTTTGCAGCATATATCTTGCTCCTCCTGTAAATGATGAGGGCAGAATAATCCTCTTACCAATGGTTGCACCATTTGTTTCTCCACTTAGAACTGCATCAGCTAATCCTTGATATAAGTCAACCCTGAGCTCCTTTTGGTGTGTTCTAACCCAAAGTAATCTTTGAGATTCTATTTGTAACATCCAGTTTTCCAAAAGCAGTATAAAATTTTTTCATCAGAGTAGAGCATCGGAGTAAGAGTGTAACTGATATATTGATATAAAATGCCCACTGGCTATTTACAGAAGCGGTTCAACAACCGAGAGTTTTCAAAAGTAACGGACAACAACGGAAAGTCTTCACCCTTGTTCCCCGAGCTTGCTTTGCTTCCCTCTCTCCTCGGTCCTCGGGCCCTCCAGGAGCTCGATGCTAAAGCCGAGATCCAATTTACCATATTGGATCTCGGGTAATCTAAGTAACCTCATATTCACATATACGTATATAGTCCACAATCATTCATATTAACAAGATAATGTATGTGTCACACGGAGTGCATATAGATGTATCACACTGGAGTGCATAAAGATGTATCACACGTAGTGCAAGTAGATGTATCACACGTGAGTGCATGTAGACGTGTCACACGTAGTGCATGTATCCAAAAGCACATAACAATCTCACAACATATCATCGGACCCTCAACCACAAATACGCATACAAGAAACATCGAGTTAGTGTTACAAAGACGCGAACGTACATACCTCCGTAAACCGAATGTAATGGCCGTAAGTGTCTATCATGGGGCCTCACCGAGTTCACGGCGACTTAATGGCTTACCCACATGTACTCAGCCTTTCCTTCTAAGCACTAAACCTGTTAACATATTTGCATTCAATAAACATACCATAACAATACACATATCACATATATGCATACCATAAACATAAGAGTTAATGTTACAGTACGCGGACGTACCTCCGTTGACGGTGTAGGTACTTCTGACAAAAATCATACTTTTACGGAAAACTGCGAAACGTCCAACAGTGGCACGTCGGGCAGCGTATTCAAGAGAAATCGAGTTTCGATATCCTATAAGAGTAATATCACTTTGATTAGTGATTTGGCATTATAATCGGCATTTTAGGTAAAAATTACCATTTTGCCCTATACCCCTAATCGGCGGAATTTCGCCAGCACTTCGTTACTTTGGCTCCGACTTTCCAAAATTTTGCCAGAACTCCGACCCCACCATGATTTTCGAATTTAATACTTAAAATAAAACTAAAGATCTATCTAGCATTACTACTAAAACTACTGAAAGCATTAACGACTAAAGACCGGAAAAATTACCCGTAGCATTTGCAGAATTCCCGGACTCCTTCCTCTCTAGAGCTCCTCTCTAACTTCTCTCTAGGAAAGTTCAACTAGAGAAGTGATTTTTGGTGTGAAGAATGCAAAGGGAGGGCTTCCTATTTATAGGAAATTCCAGGGGCAAATTCGCACTTTTCCTCCTTTAATCTCCACCGTCAGATCGCACCTCGCTAGGTGTCACGATCCTCATCGTGCCACTTGTCCAAACCATCCTCTCCCCTTAGTTGGTGGTTTGTCACATCAATTAATGTGATGTGATGCTTTTGCTTTATGAACTTGTACCGATAAAGTTCCGACGATTAATCCGAATCGCGTAATCTCGGAAAATATCAAAATCCTAATCACAACTTTGAAGATATTTTCCTACTCATTAGAAATGTCTAAGTTAAACTAATTTTTGATTCCATCCTGGGCTCCAAAAGTCAGTCTGAAGTTTACGGGAAAGCGTGACAGTTCCAAATATGTCCGGATAATTTCAAACTCATTCCTAGATGTTGAGTTATAATTTATTTTCTTCGATCCAAAAATGTGCCTATCTCGCATCTTTCTTATTTCGTCTTATTAGGAAAATGCTCTACCGGCTATTTAATCAACTTCCCAAAAGTCTAACTCGAAGATAAAAATCCACCGATCAATATTTTACCTCGACTTCGTAAAACCTATTCCTGGTACTCTAGATAGGATCCGATTTCTATTTATTATGTTACTATTCACTCTATAATATAATATTCATATGTCTTAATCAAAAATCTCAAAAAGAACCTTATCCCTTATCCTTTGAGATTTTTGGTCCTTTTATTATAATTAATTTTCGTTTTAATTAATTAATTAATTAATTAATTAATTAATAATATATAAAATAATTAATTAATAATTATTTTATATAATTTTTTTACAAAATTTTCCTATTGGTCCATTCTTGTATTTAGGCTTAAAATTACTTAATCTCATCAATTTTTCTTGAAAATTTCCAATTAACTAACAAATATATTTATGCTAATTCTTAGCCATTTACCACCAATTTTGGAGCTTTACATAATTATCCTTGAATTTCCTTTAGAAAATAAGATAATATAACATACTCTTTGAGACCACATATTCACCTTTTTAAAAATAGCTATTTAATTTATCAGGGTATTACACTATTATAGTGTAACCATCCACGATGAATTGTTGTAGTAGCCTTGATGCATGCAATAGTGTAGATATTTCATGTAATCTGGTCATTAGTCTGTAGCTGAAAAACTCTCGCATACTTAGACTCTTTTTGGTGTTTGTGGCACTAAGTGTTATTTCCCTGTGCTTAATATCATCTCGATAACCATCTTCACCAAATGGAAAAAGTATAGGGTATTGAAGTGGAAGGTAAGATGCGTGCAATTCATTTATTCTTTGTGGTATGCCTGAATGTTTCTCTACAACTGAACAAATGGGTTGACTTCATCCAACTGTTGTTTTATTTGGTCAACTATGATAGCATCAATTGTTGATTGTTGTTGGAATTTGCTGCAAGAATGTAACATTAATAATTCTTACTACATTAAATAACAATAAACTAAACATTAAGTATGACTTATATTGACATACCTAATCGCAGTAAATTTCATTAGACACTTCATTCTCTGTGTCAAATATGTATAGCTGTGAATACATAGGTCTTGAACCTTCAGGTGGTAATAAGCTACCAATATTGTGATAATTCATTCCAGACATGACAAATGTGACATCCCAACTTTTCGAAAGCAGTATAAAATTTTTTCATCAGAGTAGAGCACCGGAACAAGAGTGTAACTGATATATTGATATAAAATGCCCACTGGCTAGTTACATAAACGGTATATTAACCGAGAGTTTCCAAAAGTAAAGGATAATAATGGAAAGTCTTCACCGGATCCTCAAACTTCTTTGCTTTCCTCTCTCCTGGGCCCCTCGGTCCTCCCGAACTGACGCTATGTTAGTGGTGAGATCCACAAGACCGGATCTCGTGTAGCAGTTAACTCATGTTTATGTATACACATACAAACGATGTACATCCACAACATCATCAGCACATACCATTACTCTATCACAACCCATGCATATGTATTGCCCCCAAAGATGCGTAGACAAATTGCAGCCCAAGATACTGCAGGCTGATCACATGCAAGATACGGACCGATTGCACCCAAGATCTGCACGATTGCACCCAAAGATACAAACATAACCTCTAACCACTATATGCATTCAAACAGTATAACATCTATACAACACACCTACCACATATATGCATACCATAAACATCAGAGTTAGTGTTACAGTACGCGAACGTACCTTCGTTGACGAACGTCGGCAATTCTGGCGGAAAACGGCACGACAGTAGGTAAAAACGGAATCAGGGCTATCCTATCAACATAACAACGCATTTGTTAAGGATCTATCATTACGACGGACATTTTTAGTCAAAATGACCATTTTACCCATGACCCCCCAATTGGCGGAATTTCGCCGCTAACTCGCTACATAGGCTATTTTCTTCCCAAAATTTCGCGTAACTTCGACGCCATCATGATTTTCGAAAATAAAGACTAAAATAGCCCTCCCATCTAATATCAAAACATAAAAATAAAGACTACTCTAGCCTTACTAACTAATGAACTAAAGACTAAAAACTAAAGACCGAAAGTCTTACCCGTTGAAGACTTCTGCAGAACCTCCCCCAGAGCTTCTCTCTCTACTTCTTTCTCTCTCTAATTTTCGGCCAAAGGGCTTGGAAAATGGTGTGAAGATTTCTCAAGGGCAAGGCATCTATTTATAGGGAAAAACAAGGGACATGTTTGGCAAAATATAAGGTTTTGTTTGGAATTCCAAGTTGTAATAACCCATTATTTGCAACTTGTTCAAGAAGCCAAAACTCCTCCTCACACACTCTTGGTCGACATCTTTGGGCTGTGTGGCAGCCCCTCATTGGTCCAAAAATGGTGACTTAGCTCACTTTATGCCCTATAACCGTTTTCCCGATCGGTACCCGATTCGCGTGATTTCGGAGAATTCACAAAATTCTGGATTTACAACTCTGAAAACTTGTTCTCACTTAGTAGAAATGTCCAAGTTAACCTAAATTTCGATTCCATATAGGCCTCCAACCTGTCCAGATTGAAGTTTCCTCAACGTGTTCGATCGCGTCCGGTTTGACGCATTTCTGAGAATACCAACTTCTTCAGAAAAATTCACTGATTCCAAATATGTCAAAATAAATTCAAACCCATTCCTAAATATTGAGTTAGAATTTATTTTCCTCTTTTCCAAAAATATGCCTATATGCATTTTTCCCTATTTTGTTTTATTAGGAAAATGCACAAACGGCTTCGGAATTAACTTCCTAAGAGGTCACTTAAAGGTAAAAACTCACCGATCAATATTTTACCTTGACCTTGGGATTCTATTCCTAGATCTCTAGATAGGATCCGTTTCCTAATTTTAAAATTACTATTCACAAATTTTGCTTTAATTAATTATAATATTAAAATATTATGCAAGTTGCCAACTTGCTTCCTATTTCATTTCTATTTTGTTTTTCTTTTTCTTTGGCCCAAAATTCTGGTCTTTTTTTATTTAATTTTCGTTTTTTTTATTTAATTAATATTATATAAAATAATTATTTAATAATTATTTTTATATAATTTTTACAAAATTTCCCTATTGGTCCATACTTGTTTTTAGGCTTAAAAATACCTAAACTCAACTATTTTTCTCCAAAATTTCCAATTAATTAGTAAATACATTTTTACTAATATTCAACTAATTTCCACTAATTTTTGAGCTTCCCATAATCATTACCAATTTCCTTTGCTTATGCTTAAGTAATTAGCCCAATATTACTTAATTACTTAATTATCACCGTTGATAATTTTCTTACTTAGAACACCTCATTATCTTCATATTCTTGTGTTAACATGAGAATTTCCATGCCTCTTACATTATCTCATAATTTACAAGGGTACTATGGTCTTTCCAATACTTTTTAAGCAATAATATTTAATTTCTCCAAGTTTGTAATTTTATCAAATTACCACAATTAGAAATAATATACTCTCTCAATTTTAACACTTATTTCCTTGCCCTTTAGGATTTTTCACAATTTTCTTAAGTTATTTATGTCCCTTTATGATCTTTTCCCTAAATCAAATTTTAGGGTATTACAACAAATGAGTACGGTCTGCCACCAGTATTTTTTGAATGATCTATCTTGCCTCCCATTGATGTAAATGAGAACATGTTGTTGTATTGCCACTAGTGCAAAAAAGGGATTTAAGACTGCCTCATTTGGAGCGGATAATCGACGCACCGGTCTTAAAGGTGTGACCGGTGGCAGTTTTGTAAATAAAAAGAACTTCTTAAACAATGAAGGGCTATAAGACCGCCTCATTTAGAGCGGATAATCGAAGCACCGGTCTTAATGGTGTGACCGGTGGCGCTTTGTAAATAAAAAGAACTTACACAATGAAGGACGCCTCATTAAGACCTGGACTAAGTATCGACCTCAGGCCCTAAATCATGTGACCGTGGCATATTTGTAAATATAAAGAACTTCTTATTCGATCAATTTTTGATAGATCTTATCCAGACCTGTTAAAATAACAACCGGTCTTAAAAATGTTAATAAAAAAATTGAAATATCAAATACTTTTATGGAGAAATCTCATCAAGGCGTACTTATATTTTCTACACTCCAAAATAATACGGAAAAATATAAATATAAAGGGTATTAAAGTTTTAAGACCGAACATATATAAAAGCCGGTCTTAAAACTTTGATTTTTAAGACCGAACTTAAAATTTGTCCCAAGTACTAAAGTTTAAATAAAAAATTAATAAATATTAAGACCATAGTTACAGAATGACCTAGTCTACTTTTAAGACCTGACAAAAATTTGGCCTCTACTAAAGTTTGAATAAAAATTAATTAATTTTAAGACCGGACATATATAGAGATCGGTCTTAAAGGTTATCTTTTAAGACCGTATATGTGTATTTGTCCGGTCTTAAAAATGAAGCGCCAAACGTTAACTTCGCGCTTGAAGCTTTTGTCACTCTCACACTCTCACCGAAGAACCCCGTTCACGTTGCGAAACCCTTCCCTGTTCCATTACCTCTCTTCCTCGCCCGCGCACCGTTAGCCTCTCGTTACTCCCTCATTTTCTCGTGCATTCCTCTCTTACTGTCTTGAAAATGAACGGTGAAAACGATTCCACTCGTGTTCTTGAAACTCCGATACTCGGTTTGACTGGGAGGGCTCGGACAAACGAACCCTCTTCATCTCACATTGAGCCTCCTCGCGCTGCACGCCGTGGTAGAAGCGGCACACGAATGATGGAAGTATCCCTTAGTCGGAATTCCCGGGACGAAGCTCGAGATTCTTTTTGATGAAAATTTGCAACCTTTCTTGGTCCTAATAAAAGCACATATACTAGTTTTGTCTGCGCTCTAGTACGCAAAGAAGGTTAGCATTTTGACCGATGAGTGGAAAAATGTGGACCAAAAAACAATAAAGGATCCTATGTGGGACACTATCCGCTTATTCACCGTCCCCGAGTCCGAGAAGTTGAAAGACTCAACATTGTCTTATTGTGGCCGAGCGGTTCAGAAGTTTAAGACCTTTCTCGGCTAACACTTATATTTTTGCCGAGGAGAAGCTCCGACCATCAACCCCGGGACAAGTACAAATTTCTTGATGAACAAACTTGGCAACAATTTGTTCGAAGCGGACCACCACCGAAGCTCTCGTGAGTTATATTTAGTTTTGTTTGCACTTTTGTTTGCTTATTAACCTTGTGAGGATATGTGAATGTTATTGTGTACATCTAATCCCGTTAGTTAAATGGTTTGGTGTGTGAATAGAAGTATACATTTGCTGCCTTTGTCCCGCATGAGAGGAGCATGTCCTAGTTCCATGCAAGTTTGATATGTAAACCGTGTAATGGCCATGGTTAGACGTTGTCGTTAGTTAGTTAGTTATTCTAATATGTGTAGGAACCATTTATGATGAATGAATGAATTGACCGAGTTGGCAAGATTTCTGCAACTCCCTTTCCTTTGGTTTTCCCAATTTCTTCTACAATGCTACATCTTCCTTAAGTAAAATGTTGAAACTTGATGAAGTGAATTTGACTAATGTTTGACGTTCATATCAAGCGTAAGTTCTCTAATTTCGTTAGTGACATGGCTGGAATTCATAATTGATATATAGTTGTTTTCAATCCCGATTCACGTAAAATAAGGGAAAAATATCAGAGATTGGGAGAAAGAATGATTGCCCACACAGGGCTTCTCGCGCGGATATGAAAAGGCCGAAAAGATTTGATGGCAACCAAACGGAAGAGATTGGAAGATGAAGTGAATCCAATCCTTCTACGGTAGTTGACCGGCCGCCATCTCCAATACGTCGCGAGGAGCCGTGGTTGTATATTCGGCAAAAGCCAGCGGCACCTACACGAGTGAAAAACTCGTGTAGTTCTTTGAACGAATTGTAAGTATCGATATTGTTATTTTTTACTTACTAAACATGTTTCATCACTAAGCTTCTCGTTATCTCGTATCTTACAGAAGATCTTAAAAAGAAAGAGGCAGAGGGATCTTTGCGTCGGACGGAGGAATGATGTTCGACCGCTGCGACCGGAAAACCGATCACTCGGGCGTGTAAGGGGATTGGAGGACGGGTAGGCCTAAAGCAATACTTTGGTAAATCCAAACGCCACGTACAAAGTATGGTTACCCTAGGAGGAGATGGATCGACGCGGCCAAATTAAGTGAGGAATCGGCGCGAAAGATGCTACATTGAGGATGTTTCAATCTGAGATGAGCAAGATGAAGGAGGAGATGGAGAAAATGAAGTTCCTCCCGAGCTCTCGGCCGAGACCGGTGTGGATCCCTTGACACCTTCAAATGAACCTATGCAAAGACAGAGCACTAGAGGGAGCTGCATTGTTGGACGATGTCGTAGTCGAGCAACCTTGTCATCTGTATGTGGAGGATCGTGATGGTCATAGACAATTGGTTGCTAAAGGGACTGTCCACAAATTGGGATCAACTGTACACCACGAACAAATGGTTGATGATGAAGTCAGAGTGTCAGTTGAAGAGGTGATCTTTGATGCACTGTCCCTCTCCCAACCGATGAGTCAAGGTTGTGAGTGATGTCAAGGGAACCTTCATCTCTTGGCCAGTGAAGCTTGTAGATGTCTCTACTCCTCCTCAAGCTCCACCCCTCATCAAGCTTCACCCTCCTCAATCTCCATCCCCTCTCAAGCTCCACCCCCTCCTCAAGCTCCACCTCCTCAAGCTCCACCCCCTACTTTGCTAACTTGACGGCCAAGGAAAAATACAAGATTTGGTAGCCCAAAAATGGTTTAAAGATAAATCGTGGCCTTGTCGATGAAGTAATAGGCCTCCTTCATCCTGGACCGGTTTACATTGATAATGAAGATGTAGAGTCCATGCCGCTTCTGGAAAGGAGGTTACTAGTCCATGTGTTCAAATATTTATGAAGTAAGTATCTTCTTCCTTGATTACATAATTGAAATGCACCGTTTAGACACACATATATACATATATACTAATTCCCTCATCGATGTCATTCTTGTAGGTGCATGCACGAGAAACCGGTTCAACAGTAGGAATTTCGGATTTTGGATTCTTGTGCCCGAGTGTATGCAAGTACAACACTACCTCTGGAATTGAGACAGGAGTACATATCAAATAGGTTGTGTAAAGTGCAAAGAAAGGTGTACTTGTTTCCACACCGGCTCGGTACATATATACTTGTCTCGCAATTCACTTAATATAATTATGCTACATATATATATATCACCGAGTACTTTATCATTGTGAATTTTCAGCAACCACCGGCAGCTGGTCGTCATGAACATGGAGTTGCATTATGTTATCTTCTTATGCTCCACTCACGGCGATCCATCGACTACGTTGAAGCGCATGATCACCAAGTAAGAATGTCATTTTGATTGTCTTGTCTGAAATCTCTGTTGTGAATTTTCATGAACATTACCGATAAATTTGTGATTTTGATGATAGTGCCATGAAGACCTTCCGTGTTGAGGTAAAAAAGCGTGGTGCTCACTCACGGATCCTAAATGGCACAAAATTAAGGTTAGTACATAATTGGACATGGCATAATTGCCTTCTCAAGTTGGTCAAGAAGCTATATATGCTCTTATATATATTTATTGTTATTTTTAGACCCGTCGGCAACCTAAGGATCGAACTTATGTGGCCCGTACGTCATGAAACACTTATATGATATTGTGACGGAGGGAAACACTAAAGTCACTTTAAGGGTAAGATGTTATGGCCAATTCGGCCATCGATGGCTTAATGTTACATATGAAATATGCACATAATATGTTATTTCTTTTTTCGTCTTTGATGTTACGAGGTTTTCCCGTGAAGAGCCATTTGATGATGATGAAATCGAGCACATACGCGAGGTTTTTGTGAATATCTCGTATAAACTAGTCTTAGAAAATCCAAGTCGACAATAATTAATGTCCTAAATTAATTCATTTGTAAATAATATATGATGCCGTAGCAACAATAGCCTTCGTACATTTGTTTATTTTTTCGACTACCTAATTCATTCATTTGTAAATATAGCAATGTAATTCAATAATAAATTTGTTTATTTTTTCGAACAATTTGTGTGTGTCCATTTTGGGTTTCGAATGAATGGGATGGTGGATAAAGCTATTTAGTGCTTGAAATTTGAGGTACAGTGGATGTTGAAAATGAGCCGATGAGGCTCAAAAGTATTCGCGACTTTTAGGACCGGATATTTGTTAAAAGTGCGGTCCTAAAGGTCTCGTCCATTTTGAGACCGGAGATTTAATAAATATACGGTCCTAAAAGTCTTCGTCTAATTCTAAAAAATTTGGTTAGAGACTTTTAGGACCGTATATTTGTTAAAAGTACGGTCCTAAAGGTCTTCGTCCATTTTAAGACCGTATATTTAACAAATATCCGGTCCTAAAAGTCTTCTGTCTAATTCTAAAAAATTTGGGTAGAGACTTTTAGGACCGTATATTTGTTAAAAGTACGGTCCTAAAGGTACATTTTAAGACCGTATATTTAACAAATATCCGGTCCTAAAAGTCTTCGTCTAATTCTAAAATATAGGGTAGAGACTTTTAGGACCGTATGTATGTCAAATATCCGGTCCTAAAAGTATAGAAAATATACGGCTAAAATATTAGGACCGTATATTTGTTAGTAGTCGTCTTAAAAGTCTTCATTTTATTTAATAGATTGCCGAAACCTTTAGGACCGTATATTTGTTAGTTGTCCGCTCCTAACTTTAAATTTTAAAATAAGGTTTAATTTTTAGGACCGAGGATTTATTATACGTCCGGTCCTAATATTCTTCATTTAAATAGAGTTGGTGACTCGATTTTCGACATATCGTTAGGGTTCAAGGCAACCATGTTTCTCAGCGCTCTTCTCAAGTTTTGTGCTTCGTTGTTTCGCTTCTACTTTTCTCGGATGTGAAGAACGTCATCGTGTCCCTTTTCTTTTTGTCGGAAAAGAAAGAAGATAACGAAAACGACACCGAAAATTTTCATCACATCCGGAAAAGTAGAGGGAAGACAACGATGGTCCAAACTTGAGAATAGTCGTCACTCGTTTGTTTTTATTCAAAAAAGGTAAATAATGTTTTTTTGTTTTGTTTTGTATGGTCGCAATCGTTAACTTTATTCTCGCAAATTTTTAAGATTGATCACCACGAATAGGACAATGTTTTGTTTGTTCTTGTTGTCTGAGAAAAAGAACATAAAGTTAAAGACAAACAAGGAAGGCGATTGGGAAATAAAAATTTTATTTAATAATTTTTTTTTCTCGCGCCTCGTAAGGCAGAAGCAAAACAAAAAAAAAAAAAACTTAAAAATTCTAATCCTCCCCATCGTTGTCGGAGGGGAGGGAATGGCCTGAGACGTCGTCATCAGAGGTATGGTACTCAACGTCATTGGCCGAGTACCGCTCAGCCTTGTTGTTGACGGCGTGATAGACCTGAAACAGCTTGGCCCAAGCTCGGTCTATATGATCGACGCGGCTATCAGTGCTCCAAAGATCGCGAAGTTCGGTCTTCGAGGCAACGGAGGAGGATATGGAGGTGCCTCGTGATTTCGCCCTTAAGGAGGACTCGTCGCTGGTGGAGAAGCCATTACGGTGGAGGTTCTAGGAGGAGATGGAGATGAATGTTAAGAAAGTAACAACGGGTTTAAATAGAGAACCCATCCTGAAGAATGTGAAACGCCTAAACATTAACGAGGAGACGCATATTTGCTCGTAATACGAGGAGACGCCTAGTTGGGAAGTTTATGTGGAAGCCGAAGAGACTCGAATTCATTTCAACAATGGGGAAGGGACTCTTGAAAAGAATGAACTTTTAATACCGGATACCGTGTGAGATCCGTTCTTAAAAGTAATATTTTTTAACCAAAGATTTTTACTTGAAAAAATAAATTGAAATATAAAAATAAATGAGTTTTAGGACCGGATACAAAGTAATATATCGGTCTTAAATGAGTTTTAGGACCGGATATTTGATAAAAGGACGGTCTTAAAAGTAATTGAATTAAAAATTAGTTTTAGGACCGGATACCAAGTAATATATCGGTCTTAAATGAGTTTTAGGACCGGATATGTGATAAAAGGACGGTCTTAAAAGTAATTGAATTAAAATTAGGACCGGATATAAGATAAAAGTCCGTCTTAAAAGTTTGTATAAAAGTAAATTGACGAATTCATCATCGATGTTTATCTCTCCGCCATCCGTCTTTATATACTCCACACACTACCTCTTTGTCCTTGTTAACTCCTCACTTCCTAGCTCGCCCCAACTTCTCAAATCCTCAAACCATGGTTAGATACAAGCAAACCGCTCGTAGGGTGCATACACGCCTCGCTCTCTGCCATGGCTAGATCATTATATGGTGCGCCTCCTCCATGCTGAAAGCAAGGCCGTATTGTTTCCGAAGACTCTCGGTCGTTGGACCCATTGTTATTTCTTCGGATGATGAAGAGATTGCTCATGCCGCACCCCCTCGATCCTTCGCCGATCCTTTCCTTGCCGAGTTCAACCGTCATCTTGAAGCCGGCCATGCAGATGTTCGTAATCCCCCTCCAACCTCGTTGGCCCCGGCCACGCCTACCTCCGACCCCCTCTCCGCTCTCCCCGTAATGATCCATTCATATTGAGGGTGGAGAGAATAAGACAACAACTTGCTGATCTCCGGCGGAACATTAATGCTCTTCACGCCGAAATCGCCGAGGTTGTTCAGTGATTCTTGTGGATGATAATATTCAGCTTGTTTTTCATTTGTGTTTTTGTTGTTGTGTATATATTCTCAAGTAATGTAAGAAACATTAAGAACACCGTATGAATTTTTGGCTCTTCTCCAAGAATTCATTAAAGAAACTTATTCTCCAATTTTGCTTTATTTTTTGTCCAAAAATATCATTTATTTTATTGATTTAATATTGCAATCACGAAGGCCATTAAGACCGGACATTTTATTTTATAAGTAACGGATCTAAAGATAATTTGAATTTTAGGACCGGATGTTTTATAAACCTCCCGGCCTTAAAACTTAAAAGTCTAATAAAATTTTAGGACCGGATAATTTTAAAACTCCTGTCTTAAAATGTTAGTTGTATCTTTAGGACCTGACATTTAATTAATAACCGGTATTAATAAAATCCAAAAAGCTAAATAAGGTATCTTTGTCGCGTGGAAAATTAAATTTCCTCTCTCGAACTCTTGTCGCGCCAAAGTGAATACTGTGTTCCGACTAAATTTCCTCTCGCCTTCGCCGCCGCTTCGCGTACCTTCTCGACAATCACTCTCGGTTCCTTAGCTAAACGTCTATAGACGAAGTCGTAAGAGATGTTTCGGTTAAAACTTTATTACTTTCCACTTATCGTTCTTGGTTTTTCATGGGTTTAACGAAATCGGTGTAATGTTGTTATGGGTATTCTCGTTGTTAACGAATATTGTTTTTTGAAGATTATATTTGCACTTTAGACCTACCCAACCGACCAACAAGTGTTTTTAGGTTACTCTTGCTGTCTTGTCTCGCAACATCAACGTTCGTGAGCTGAGAAGTAAGACGACTCAAAGAAACGCATATGCTATAAAAAGTTAGTCCACAATACCTTCATCCCTGCATTTAATTTCCTCGTCTTGCATTTATTTTGGTTCTTGGATTCACCGTGATGCATTTATGACCAAAAGTAATTCTTAATTCGTCTAAATAATATATAGGAATTCTACTATGGATCACGAGCTTGGATAGATGCTTTACGAACGAGTATTGAATATCGAATGGGGTTAGGGAATTTATAGAATTTGCTAAACAAAATGCCCATGATGATTGGGGAAGTATTATTGCCCTTGTGTAAAATGTTTGAATGAGTGTCGACTATGTCCACGAAGTTATACGCACACATTTAATTTGTCACGGATTTTGTAAGACTTATACGGTATGGGTATGGCATAGTGAACAAGTGCCATCAAGTGGGAAACAACATGGGGAAGTGGCCTTTGATGATAATGACACAGATATGGATGATCGCATGAGGACATTATCCGTGATGTAGAGAAGAGGCTTTTGAGCGATCACATGCATATGGTAATATGTGCAGGTGATGCAGAGACACCGCTATACCGTAGGTGTAAAAATACCAATTGTTGAACGCTTTGTATTGAAATTGGTAAGCTTGAAGGCACGTCATGGATGGAGCGACAAGAGTTTTTCAGAATTGCTTGAGGCTTTGAAGGACATGCTTCCGGATGATAACGTGTTGCCACATCGCTACTATGATGCTAAGAAGATACTTTGTCCACTGGGGATGGAGTACAAAAAGATTCATGCATGCCCGAATGATTGTGTATTATATAGAAAAGAGTTTGAAGAGAAGCAGAGTTGTCCGATATGTGAAACCCCACGGTACAAGTCAGATAAGGGGCCTGCAAAAGTGTTGTGGTATCTTCCAATCATACCAAGGTTCAAGCGGTTGTTTGCGAATGAAAATGATGCAAAAAAATCTGAGGTGGCATGCAGATGAGAGGATTTCGGATGGACAGCTTCGACATCCGGCCGATTCTTCTCAATGGAAGAAGATCGATCAATTATTTCCGAACTTCGGCGAAGAACCTAGGAACCTCAGGCTTGCCCTTAGCACGGATGGAATGAATCCCTATGGAAGCCTTAGCAAGATACATAGCTCATGGCCCGTAGTCCTGATTGTTTACAACTTATCTCCAATGTTATGCATGAAACGAAAGTACATCATGCTGTCTATGTTGATTTCGGGACCAAAACAACCCGAAAATGACATAGATGTTTACCTAGAGCCCTTGATCAAAGACTTGAAGGAGTTGTGGGAAGAAGGTGTCGATGTTTTTGACTCTTTCAAGAAGGAGGTCTTTAGAATGAGAGCCATGATATTTTGTACTATAAACGACTTCCCAGCATATGGGAACTTGTCAGGGTATAGTGTAAAAGGCCATAAAGCATGTCCGGTTTGTGAAGAAGGCACATGCTACCATCAACTTCAACATGGAAGAAAGACGGTGTATCTTGGTGTAATACCCCAAAAATACGTATCATAATTTGGTAAAATTATACCTATAGAAAGTAGGTGAATATGGGATATCAAATACTAAGTTATAATTATTTTATTTTCTAAAGGAAAATCTCTTGGAAATTAGAGAATCTAAGGGCCAAAGTGCCAAATGACCAAAATGCCCCTAAGGGACATAAATAACTTAGGAAAAATTGTGAAAAATCCTAAGAGGCAAGGAAATAGTTATAACATTGAGGGAGTATATTATCTCTAATTGCGGTAATTTAATAAATTACAAACTTGGAGAAATTGAATAAGAATGCTCAAAAAGTAAAGCTCAAAAATTAGTAGAAAATGGTTGAAAATTAGTAAAAGTATATTTACTAATTAATTGGAAATTTTTGAGAAAAATAGTTAAGTTTAGGTATTTTTGAGCCAAAATGCAAGAAAGAACCAATAGGAAGATTTTGT
This sequence comes from Acacia pycnantha, assembly GCA_025563575.1. Lineage (NCBI taxonomy): Eukaryota > Viridiplantae > Streptophyta > Magnoliopsida > Fabales > Fabaceae > Acacia > Acacia pycnantha. The sequence goes on along the minus strand of JAMWYP010000068.1, from coordinate 1,703,276 downwards.
GAAAAGATTATATAAAATAATTATTAAATAATTATTTTATATAAATATTAATTAATAATAAAATAAAAAAATAAAAAAAATAAAAAAACGAAAAATAATAAAAAAAATGGGCCAACTATTATTGACCGAAAATTATGTTTGAAGATGGATAAGAATTCAACAAAAACATCTAGATATTATTCCTACAACTTGCAATATTTTAATATATAATTAAAGATGGTGAATAGTAATTTAGAAATTAGGAAACGGATCCTATCTAGAGATCTAGGAATGGGATTTCCAAAGTCAGGAAAAAATAATGATCAGTGGAATTTTGTCTTCCGTTAGACTCTTACGGAAGTAAATTCTGAAGTCGTTTATGCATTTCCTAATAAAACAAAATAGGGAAAATGCATATAGGTATATTTTTGGATATAGAGAAAATAAATTCTAACTCAACATCTAGGAATGAGTTTGAATTTATTTTGACATATTTGGAATCGTTGAATTTTTCTCAAGAAGTTGGTAATTTCGTAAATGCTTCAAACCTAGACGCGATCGGACACGTTTTCGAGGAAACTTCAACTAGACTGTTGGAGCCCTATATGGGATCAAAATTTAGGTTAACTTGGACATTTCTAATAAGTGAGGAAATGGTTTCAAAGTTGTAAATCCAGAAGTTTGAGATTTCTCCGAAATCACGCGAATCGGGTACCGATCGGGGAAATTCGGCTAGACCGGGCATAAAGCAAGCTTATGCATCATTTTTGGACCACTCCATTTCAGCCACATCACCTCTGAATTTCGTCCACCAAGCTCTCCATGGACAAGAATTAACCACCAAATTACATTGATTTTACATGGTTAAAGGCAAAGGAAAAATTACAACTTTAGGAATGAAGAATTACCACTTTGAACCCAAAGTTTGCCTATATAAAGGCATGGGGGGGTCTTCATTTTTCACACCATTTCACTTCTTCTAGCCGAACCTAGAGGGAGAAAGTAGAGAGAGAAGCTCTGGGCAAAATTGTGCAGAAGTCTTCAACGGGTAAGTCTTTCGGGCTTTAGTTTTTAGGTTCGAGTTTTAGTTCGGTAGTTAGTGGAATTGTTGGTTAGATTTAGGAAGTAGGGAATGAGATTCCTACTATTGTTTTTTAGGCCTCATTGCATTGAAAAATGCCTGACGAGGTAAAAAACTTGGTAGGGATCGAGTACCTGAAAAGTTGAAGCTTTTATAGCTCTTTCAAGGGTAGGGGTACGTTATAATGCTAGGATAGCCTTTAAATTTTCAAGTATGATTGGATATCATATGGGAGGGCTATTTTGGTCTTTATTTTCGAAAATCAAGATGGCGTCGAAGTTCTGGCAAAATTTTGGGAAGAAAATTAGTCAAAGTAACGAAGTGCTGGCAAAATTCCGCCAAATTAGGGGTATAGGGGCAAAATGGTAATTTTACCTAAAATGCCAATTATTGTACCAAATCACTAATGAAAGTGATATTACCCTTATAGGATATCAGAAACTCTGATCCGTCCCGTTCGCCTGTCCGACGTGCCGGCCATTGGACGTTTCCGTTTTCCGTAAAACGTGCCGCTTTCCGTAAAATGCGCGTTTTCCGCCAGAAGTACCTAACGTCGTCAACGAAGGTACGTGCGCGTACTGTAACACTAACTCTGATGTTTATGGTATGCATGTATGTGGTAGGTGTGTTGTATAGATGTTGTACTGTTTGAATGCATATAGTGGTTAGAAGATATGTCTATATGCTGGGAGCAATATGTCTGTATGGGAGCAATATGTCTTTATGTCGGGAGCAATATGTCTTTATGCTTGGGAGCAATATAATCGCATGCTGGGAGCAATACATATACATTGATTGTGATAGAGTGGTGTTGGTAATGTTAATGTCTGCTGTCTGTGTACATAAACATGAGGTTAACCGTTACCTGAGATCCGATGAACGTTGGATCTCAGCTCTTACTATAGCATCACATCAAGGTCTGGAGAGAGAGACCATGGACGGAGGTTAAGAGTAAGCAGAGCGGACATCACATATGAAAATGAAGACCACGTGAAGACCGAGTAATGATCGGCCGAGAAGATTTAAAATCGTAAACAAATAATGTATTAATCTTTATGAACAGGCTATTACGCCACTGTTATTGTTATAATCAGTTACTCAACGTTTTGTTCCGATGCTCTACTCTGATTGATTTTTAAAAAAAATTTGGCTCTGAAATTGGGATGTTACACTTGGACATAGGAGATTTCTTAGACGGGGCCACCCATATCGTCGATTAAAGAAGGCCTTTTTGGTGGCCAAGAGTATGAAGAAGCTCCGGTGGCATTGACTGGGGAGCAAGTGTATGAAAAGGTTAAAAATATCAAGTGTCATCTTCAAGAAGCTCCGGAAAGAGTAGAAAAGAAACAAATATATGGAAGAAGAGATCCGTATTCTTTGATCTTCCCTATTGGCGCAATCTTGATGTGAGACACCGTATTGATGTCATGCATGTGAGAAGAACGTATGTGATAGTATTGTGGCACGCTTCTCAACATACAAGGTAGTTCGAAGGATGGTGTGAAGGCAAGATTGGATTTGTAAGCAATGGGAATACGCGAAGACTTGCATCCAAGGCCATATGGGAAGAGAACTTATTGTCCCCCGGCTTCTCATACTTTGTCTAAGGATGAGAAACGAAGCTTTTGGTTTGTAGTAAAGTTTTCAAGATTGAAAAGTTGGATGAATTGGAGAATGAAGGATATCTTATCTTGTGCCACCTTGAGAAGCTTTTTGTTCCTTCATTTTTTGACATCATGGTTCATCTCATTATTCATCTAGTGAGGGAGATAAAGTTGTGCAGCCCTATCCATTTACGGTGGATGTACCCTATTGAAAGATCTATGAAATTCCTAAAAGGGTATGTGAAGAACGCATACCGGACAGAGTGTGGATCCAGATGAATTGTCACAAGTCCACTTATACATCTTGAATAATGTTGATGAAGTTCAAGCCGCATATCTCGCACATAAAGAGGTCAGTAAGGAAAGAGAACCATCGAATGACCGAACAAAGGTTGATTAGGGAGCATAATGTAACTTTTGCAAACTGGTTCAAACAAAAGGTCGAGGGATCTCGAATGTGTTTCGAGACAATGAAATGGTTAGCACGTGGTCCCGAGGTTGATGTCATAAGTTGGAATTCGTATGTGATCAATGGTTATACATTTTACACGAAGTCCCTAGATGATAGGAGCACAAAGAACGGTGGTGTTATGTTAGAGGTGAATCTATGCACTTCTCCAGTTCGAAAGACAAGAGGCCTAAATTGGCGCTCATGCCATATGATGGGGTTATTGAAGAGATTTGGGAGGTGGACTATGTCAAAGTTAGATTTCCCATCTTCAAATGCAAGTGGGTTAATGTCAATAATGGTGTTCGGATCCAGATCATGCAAAACAAGTGTTCTATATCACCGATCAAGAAAATAAAATGTGGTCTGTAGCTCTCTAAGGAAAGAGGGTCATTGATATTGATGAGGAAAGTCATTCAAATTATGGTGATCTTCCTGAGAGTACTCCTTTTACAAGGGGTCTACGGACATGAACGAAGAAGATGAAGCGGATAATGAACCCGGCATAAGAAATGATCATCAAGAAGGGATATGGGAGGATATCACTTTATAAAAGTGTCAATTCATAAGGTAATTAATATTCATATGCAGAATTCTTAGAAAACTTTAAGGTTTTAACTATTATTATATTCCTTCTATGTTCTTAATTAAACAATGTCATCATTGAATATGAATTTGTTCTTGTTTTGTTTTTGTGGCAGGATCCATTTCAAAGGGACATGTTATAAAAGAGGATGCATGTTACGTTGTTGGGTGGGAATCAAATGAATGCATGGTGAATAATATATTGGACTACATTTGTATGTTGAATTACGTGCTGCATGTATTGTAACTCATTGCCTTTGTAATTAGTTATATGTTAGCTTATTGTATAAATTACTTTAGTTGTTTTAGACTTAATTAAGAGGCCACATAACTCATGGTGGATAATATTTGTATTCTTTTTCCCAATTCAATTTATTCATGTTCATAGCTTGTAGCTTAAAGTATATCGATTTTTATGTGCTGTTTTGGATGGTGGATTTGTGTATATATATTGATCAGGAAGAACAGAACAAGGAAAAAATACAGGAAAATTTAGATCGCAAATAAAAAATACGCTCTTAAATGTTCAAATATTAAGACCGGATGTATATATAACACCGCTCTTAAAGGTGTTAAGCCGGTCTTAAAAGTTGGTCTTTTAAGACCGGTCCATTGAAAAAATTCGGTCTTGAAAGTCAGTCTTTTAAGACCGGGTAATTAGTCATCCGGTCTTAGAGTCCTCTATCTTTAGGACCGGATTGATATTTGTCTGGTCTTAATATTTGGATCTTTTAAGAGCGGTCGATATTTATTTAGTACGACTTTTAAGACCGAAGGTTTAAAATGTCCGGTCTTAAAGAAAATCTTTAAGACCGTGTAAATGTCCTGGTCTTAAAGGTCGACTTTTAATACCGCCTGGAACAAGACTGCTCGCGGGTCCGGTCCTAATGTACCTTTTTTGTCCGGTCTTAAAAGCCTTTTTTCCACTAGTGTGCCTTATATTCTCATAGAAGTTCCTTGAATGGGCTGATTCTTTATCAAAAAATAAGCTCTCAAATAATGGAGGAGGCCTTTTCATAGTTGGCAAGACAACCTTGCCTTTCAAACAACATAGAGAGTGTGACCTGGCTGTGCTTCGCTTCCTGTCCTTTATACTTTGTTCAATAAACCAAAGCAATGCCTCACAATAACTGCATTCATATATAGGGTCTCCTTCATCTACATATCCTATGACAATGTTGACAACGATTATATAGTTGTAGTAAAGTTTCATATCACACACACACATATATATGTATGATTAGATGAACTTTGTAAAGGGGTATTATTTACCTTCAAATTCATCTATGTTGTCAGGAAGTTCAGTTGTCTCAACATGATTAGAGGGGAAGTGATCATGTAGAACATGTGTAGCTTCATAAATAAATATTATCACCAATTATATTAAGAAGAAAGAAATAATATAAATTGACATAAGGGAATGTTGTGTGTGAAGGTCTTTACCTTCAAATGCATCAGGGGGAACATTTTGAACTTCATTATCATCATCATTATCGTCAGTATCAAATTGAAATTCAATGTTTTTATAGTATATTTCTTGTGGTGGACCTCCAATGGAAGATTTACAACCTATTTGTTATAAGACAAAAAAATGAGTTAGTTATAATTGTAACTTCAATGCATTTTTACAAACACTACAATACAATACTAATACTATTTCTCAATTTGAATTTAACCAACTCAAGAATAAGGAAACCACCAATGAAGTATGTATACTAAAATAACAAATGGCCATAACTTCGTAATAAGCTGCATGAAAAGTACTATATTGGCATTGTTCATTACCCAGCTCAATGACACGTGTTGGTTCCATAGAAGTGTGGGCTTCACAGTTTTCATCTGCAAAATTGTTGGTACTAATCACAGCTTCGGTTACTGTCATAATTAAACAAAGTAATTGGTTTTGCAATATATTATGTGCCTTTTGTAACAAAATTGGTTATCTTAGGACATGTTATTATTCAAGTATAAATATAAATGTAAATTATAACTCCAACGGTAAAACATAATGGTTGTATTATTGTGAACATTAAGGTCAATAACAAAAATTGCAGCTTTAATACTATCCTAAAACCGTCATGGGAAATACCTGGTTCATTGATTGGCTCCTTCAGTGCTGATGATGGATAGTTCACATTTTTAATATTGTCTGCAATAACTGGAGGTTCATTCTCTGAAATAATATAAATTTATCAATAATTTTTCATTGAACTTTATCACGTTACAATAATAATAATAATAGTAGTAGTAGTAGTAGTAAGACTTCAATACCCTATGAAGATGTCTGAAATAATAAAACTCCAAATCAAGTTATTAACCTCAGCAAATCCCTTTGAGGTATTGATGCAATTTAGTATTTCAAAATATGAGTAAAAAGGCTTTAGTGCCCTCTTTTAGTTTCATTTCTTCTTTTTAAAAAGCTTCATTGCTCTATTATTTATTTTTTTTTAATTTTTGTTTCATTGAAGAAGGAAATAAAACTACATTAATCACACAATTATGAGTATGACTGGTGTGATGTATAATTTACAGTATTTTTATCATAATGAGTAATGAGCCTCTTTATTATTTTTTAATAATTTTTTATATGTAGTCTAATATATCGGAAAATTATATTTATCTGGGCTATGTAAAAAATTAAAGTAAAAAAAGTTATTTTCTCAATATTCAACTAAAAATCATTTATTTGATATTTGAGCTATGTTTTTTCTGAAGACCGGGGGGAGATATTGGGGTTATACCTTTTCTTTTCTCTTACTTTAATTATTATTTTTTGATTTGAATGGAAGTATATTAATAAAAACGATCAGCTCTTATAGTTTCTATGACTTTACTTGAGTTGAGCCTTGTCAAGAAGGGAAATGTCCGAGCAAAAAAAAAAGGAAATAAGGGAAATGGAACTCTGTAATGAAAAAGGAAAAAGCATGTAATATTTCATCCATTAATATTATAATTTGAAAAAGGAAAAAGCAATGTATTTTGGGTCTTGGCAAGAAGGGAAATGTCAGAGCAAAAAAAAAAGGAAAGAAGGGAAATAGAATTCTGTAATTAAAAATTCTGCCAAAGGTGTTTGATAGACGGTGCTGAGGCTTATTTTGTCTTAAGTTTTTGCATGCTTAATTGTATTTCTTGGAGTTCTATACTTGCCAAAATGCTTTGTGATATTTATGGATTCGAATTGATATGGTTTAATCTCTTTTGCCACGTTATTTCATTTTTGCAGGTCTTCCGTTAATTTGTTTTTCCATAAAATGTTCTTTTTAGAAATTTTGGCAGGTATTCCGTTATTATTAAAAGGAAATGGAATTACGTAATGAAAAAGGAAAAAGCATGTAATATTTAATCCATTAATATTATACTTTGAAAAAGGAAAAAGCTATAATATTTTGGGTCTTGAGTTGAGCCTTGGCAAGAAGGGAAATGTCCGAGCAAGAAAAAGGAAAGAAGGGAAATGGAATTCTGTAATGAAAAAGGAAAAAGCATGTAATATTTCATCCATCAATATTATAATTTGAAAAAGGAAAAAGCAATGTATTTTGGGTCTTGGCAAGAAGGGAAATGTCCGAGCAAAAAAAAAAGTAAAGAAGGGAAATGAAATTCTGTAATTAAAAATTCTGAGGGGAGCCAGTGATAAGCCGTTTAGAAGTCGGCTTGAGGGGAGCCATGAATGATGACATCATCGGCTTATGAATAGTATTTTGTGAGGGGAGCCAGTGATAAGCCGTTTAGAAGTCGGCTTGAGGGATGTGTTATTATATATATATATTGATTACACTCAGGTTCCAAGGAAGGAAAAAAATTACAAAAAAGTCCATTGAAATCACAAAATTACAGAAAAGTCCCAAGGGAATTTTTGTTGTAAATACATACATTTCCTGTTGTAAATGGTTTGGGACCTTTTTGATATTATTTGTATGAATTTTTTAAAGGGAAAATTACGTTCAGGTCCCAAGGAAGGAAAAAAATTACAAAAAAGTCCCTTGAAATCACAAAATTACCCAGAAGTCCCAAGGGAATTTTTAAATGTTGTTGTAAATATATACATTTTTTGTTGTAAATACATACATTTCCTGTTGTAAATGGTCAGGTGTTTAAATGTTGTTGTAAATATATACATTTCCTGTTTTAAATGGTTTGGGACTTTTTTGATATTATTTGTACAAAATGAAAAAAGTCTCAAACTATTTACAACAGGAAATGTATGTATTTACAACAACATTTAAACACCTGACCATTTACAACAGGAAATGTATGTATTTACAACAGAAAACGTATGTATTAACAAACATTTAAAAAATTTCGTACAAATAATATAAAAAAAGTCTCAAATCATTTACAACAGGAAATGTATGTATTTACAACAGGAAATGTATGTATTTATAACAAAAATTCCCTTGGGACTTTTCTGTAATTTTGTGATTTCAAGGGACTTTTTTGTACTTTTTTTCCTTCCTTGGGACCTGAGTGTAATTTTCCCTTTTTTAAATGTTGTTGTAAATGCATACATTTTCTGTTGTAAATACATATATTTCCTGTTGTAAATGGTAGGTGTTTAAATGTTGTTATAAATACATACATTTCCTATTGTAAATGGTTTGTGACTTTTTTGATATTATTTGTATGGAATTAAAAAAGTCTCAAACCATTTACAACAGGAAATGTATGTATTTACAACAACATTTAAAAACCTGACCATTTACAACAGGAAATATATGTATTTACAACAGAAAATGTATATATTTACAACAACATTTAAAAACCTGGATTTTAATTCCGTACAAATAATATCAAAAAAGTCTCAAACCATTTACAACAGGAAATGTATGTATTTACAACAAAAATTCTCTTGGGACTTCTGGGTAATTTTGTGATTTCAATGGACTTTTTTGTAATTTTTTTCCTTCCTTGGGACCTGAATATAATTTTTCCTTTTTATATTTGTGTGTGCAAATTAGTGAGGGGAGATGCCCCAAAATTTTTTTAAGGAAAGTTTTAAATGCATTAAAAATCAAATGAATATAGACAAGAAAAAAAATAACTTCAACTTAACATAGAAAAATAATAATCAAAAGTCAACTAAACTGTTACAACAGAAATATTACAAAAACATTCTTCGATTCTTCATTCTTTGAAAATATTGCATTATATCTTCATCATCAATTTTATCACATATATCACGTTCAACATAAATTAGCATACACGAGTTAAACCAATCATCATTTATCCGATTGCGCAACTTATCTTTAACAAAAGTCATTGCAGAAAAAAAAAAACCGCTCAACACTAGCAGTTGCTACCGATAGAATGAGTGCCAACTTTATCAACAAATAGACCAGTGGATAAACAATATCTTTTCTCTTCCCGGAACCTTCTTGAGCCCTATCAGATAGAGAGTTGCCAGTGGCTGAGCCACAATTACAAATTAATTTAGAGAAAACGATAATTATGAATACTTTAATATAATATATTTTGCTTCATTAATTTCTCCTAACAAAAATTAACTAAAGAGCAGAGGGAGTATATATACTTATAATTGGGCGCGTACGTACCTCATTGATTTCCCGCTGCATTTGGAGAGTAGCACTAGAAATGCGCCATGGCTCTTGGGGTCCACGTTTGGCTGCCAAGTGCAATGCACCATTCCCTTTATTACTTTTTGGATTCCATTTTCTTATGTCTGCACCTGCACCCAGAGGCAACACCGTGGCTCTGCCACTGCTCTTAAGTAAAGAGCATTGAATTATTTTAATAAAGAAAAAAGAGTATTGAGTTATAATTTTTTTTTATATGGTTTTATTAAAAATAATAATTAAAAAATGTGACTCGCTAAATAAAATCAAAATGAAGCCAATCAACAAGTGCATTTCATATTACTATTGACTGTCTTTTTGGAAGAATTTAATTTAAAATCATGGTTTTGACCCAACCAAGTGAAGCAGCCAAACTCTACTTCAAATTGAAAATAATTTTTAACTATTTTTTTATCAAATAACTTTTAACTATCAAAATCACGGTTTTGATTAAGCTATCCAACCACGCTTTAAAAAATAGATTTTTAAGAATAGCTTTTAAAATGTAGAAAAAAATAACGTTTTGAAAAATCATGGTTTTCCATCTCAAACCATTTTTCCATCTTAAACCATAATTTTCTAGTAAAAAAATAGATTTTGGAGAAAAGTAGTGTTGGTCTACCTTATAACAAGACCATGGTTTTTTCTTTGGAAAAAGTGCTTCTCAAATATTTTTAAGGTTGTGTTTGGTTTGAGATAGTGGCGGACCCAAGATTTTAGGTTTGTGGGTGCACAATTAGTGGTGGAATTTAGGGGTTCAGTGCCCCCGAATTTTTTTTAAGGAAATTTTTAAACGTATTAAAAAACAAAAGAATATAAATAATAAAAGAAAATAAAACTTCAACTTAACATAGAAAAATAATAATTAAGAGTCAACTAAATTAACATCCAAAGGATGAAAATATAGTATTTGTAATCAACAAATTATGGATAAGTAAACTAAATGAAATGTGTCTTTTTATATTCGAAACCTCTTGGTGCGGTTTTTGTGCAGCTTAAAACAAAATATGAAAGAAATGCATCTTGGAGGAATTGAACAAGAGTCATGCCAATAAACTATGTAGACTTTTAACCAACTAAACTACCTTGATAAGTTGATATAGAATTCCTTCAATATATATATATATATATATATATATATATCAAACTTCTAGTCTGCACTTGCCCACACTGACATCAGTGTGGGTCCGCCGCTGGTTTCAGAGAAGGAAGGAAAAACTTTTCTCAGATCTTGACCAAATTGTCCGTTAATTGAGCCAGTTGACACTACACTTAGTAGGACTCGCGTCTGAACCACAAGGCGTTGGACCACACGCCTGAGTTAAGTTATCAGGTCTGTCCAATTGGAGATTTGGAGTGCCGTATGGACCATTGAGAATTTTCACTTTTCTGACATTTTGCATCATTATTTTGGATTTTTCTCAGTTTGGGTCACAATCTCCATAATGTAAAATGTGGGTCTTCTCCGGTAATTTGATAAAAAAATTCCATCTCTTTCCTTCCCTCAAACCAAACACATTATAAGTGTTTTGGTCACTTTTCACCAAACCTGCCATAAAAGCAAATTGTGAAATTGGAATAAGAAATTATAAAAAAAGAGAGAGAGATGGGAAAAGAAATGAATTCAAAGAAGAGTTGTTAGTGTAGTCGGAGTAATGATGGGATCTAGTTTTTTCCCCAATTTGCCCCTTATTAAATAACTATTTACCAAAATACCCCTGTCTGTAAACTATTTCCCAATGTGCCCCTGTCTGGAAACTATTTCTCAATGTGCCCCTATTTAGTCGACTAAATCATGGGTTAGTCGACTAAAACGCGGGGCAATTTTTTTTTTTTGAAGACCCCGTGATTTAGTCGACTAAATCATAAAATTAAAATTTCGGAAGGCCATAACTTCTGGTTCGGGAGTCTGAATCAAGTGATTATTTTTTTCATTCCACATAACTTTTTGAAATCTATGCACTGACATAAAAATTAACACATGAATTTAATGAAGAGAAAGGAGAAAAAACAAGTGATTCTTTATTGTGCAGGAGATACTAACAGTTCATTAAATATAATCAAGTGATTCTTTAATATATACCACTCTGGTCCTATTTATAAGTCCAGTTTGACCAAATCTCACATACCAAGGAAAGTTAGGTATCCCAATGATTAAAGAGCAAATTTCCAACTTTACCCTCATTTATAAATGGATACCTTTTAACATTTATTGTCAAATCTCTCTCATCTTTTTATTTTCCCAACATAGTTAGTCAATCTCTCTCATTATCATTAATATGGGCAAAATTGTCACAATCTCATTTATTTGGTTAAAATGGACTTATAAATAAGACCAAATTTTTTGGTCAAACTGGACTTATAAATAGGACCAGAGTGGTATATGTTATGGACCTGCATAAGGCCCATATCCAACATATGGCCCAACAAGGGGCAATCCACGTGGCACAGATATGACATCACATCACTTGGGCTATGTAATACCCTAAAAATCTGTGTCATAATTTGGTAAAAACTATACCTACAAAAAGTAGGTGAATATGAGGTGTCAAATATTAAGTAATAATTAGCTTATTTCCCAAGGGAAAATCTCTTAGGAAAATTAGGAAAAAGAACTATGGGGTCAAAATGACCGAAATGCCCTTGAAATGTATAAAAAACTTAGGAAAATTGTGAAAAATCCTAAAAGGCAGTAAAATGGTTAATTGAATTAAGAGAGTATATTATCTCTAATTTTGGTAATTTAATAAGTTATAAACTGGGAAAAAACTGAAGAAGAATACTCAAAAAGTATGGTAATAACCAAAATACCCCCGTAAATGCTAATATAATGCAGAAGACATGAAAACGAAAATGTCAGAGCTAGAATTATGAGATAATGAGTCATTCTAATTAAGAAAATTATCAACTATTGATAAGAAAGTAATTAAGTAATTACTGGCTAATTATGAAAGCATAAGCAAAGGAAAATCAGGGATAATTTTGTAAAACCCTAAACATTAGTGGTTTTTGGCTAAGAATTAGCAAAAACATATTTGGTAATTAATTGGAAAATTTTGAGAAAAATAGATGAATTTAGGTATTTTTAAGCCTAAATGCAAGAATGGACCAATAAGGTAATTTTGTGAAATTTTGAGAAAATTTAAATAAGTAAATAAATAAATAATAAATTAATTAAAAAATAAATATTAATAAAATTAGAAAGGGGGCCAGCCGAAAATTTAAGGAAAAACAAAAATATAGGATAAGAATAAAAATGAAAACTTAGTTTGTAAGTTATATTATTTTATAATATAATTAATTAAAGTGAATAGTAACACAATAAATAGGAAACGGATCCTGTCTAGAGAACCAGGAATAGGATTTCCAAAGTCAAGGTAAAATATTGATCAGTGAGTTTTTATCTTCTGTTAGACTTTTCCGGAAGTTAATTAGAAGCCGTTAGAGCATTTTCCTAATAAGACGAAATAGGGAAAAATGCGAGATAGTCACATTTTGGTTTGAAGAGAATAAATTCTAACTCAACATCCGGAGATGAGTTTAGGATTTCTGGACATATTTGGAATCGGTGAATTTTTGTCCAGAGGTTGATGATTAGGAGATTTGTTTCTGGCAAGACACGTTTTTAGTAAAACTTCCGTCAGTAGAGAAGACCTAGACAGTGTTGAAAAGTTAGTTAAATTAGACATTTCTAATGAGAAATGAAATATCTAGAAGTTGTCTAATCCAGAATTCTGGCCAATCCCTTGACTTTTGGGGCATGGTGAGGTCGGCCAAGAGAGAAAGAGAAGGGCAAAAACTTGTTGGAAAAGTTAGGATTGGACGGTTCAGATCGATTCTCACAAAGTTGATCCGACGGCCGAAATCCTACCTCCCTTTCTATAAATACCCCCCCTTCCATTCATTTTTCACACAAAATTGAGAGCTCTAGCCGAATTCTAGAGAGAAGGAAGAGAGAAGGAGAAGCCGGGAAAATTTGTGGCGAAGCTCTGGGTAAGTTTTTCGGTACCGAGCTTTAAGCTTTCGTAGTTCTTTCAATAGTTAGAGTAGCCTTTAATCTTTCAAGTAAGATTAGATATCATATGATAGGGCTATTTTAAGTTAGAATTGCAAAAATTATCATTGGGTCGAAGTTCTGGCAAAATTTTGGAAAATCGGAGCCAAAGTAGCAGTCTTTGCGAAATTCCGCCAATTAGGGGTATAGGGGCAAAATGGTAATTTTTACCTAAAATGCCAGTTATAATGTCAAATCACTAATAAAAGTGATATTACTCTTTTAGGACATCAAAAACTCTGATTTGCTGCCGTTACGCTGTCCGATGTACCATTTGGACGTTTATTTTTTCAGTAAACGTGCCATTTTCGTCAAAAGTACCGAAATGCACCGTCAAACGAAGGTACGTTCGCGGCGTCTATAATACGGCTCGATGCTTATAGTCCGCTTATATTGGATACGGATAGTTTCATAAGCCATGGACGGGACTGCTAGGGTCATGCACAATGACTAAGGTAATAAACTTAAATAATCACTATTACAGCTTTACGGGTTATGGTTTTGATAATACCGTTATGTTTTCCTAGCGCTGAGGATACGACCGTACATCGTGGCACTGGTGAATAGTGCAGGCAGATAACTTTGCTTGTAGGGTAGTTGTTATTAAATGATCATATATTGAACTGTATGGATCATAGCTGTATCTCTAGAAATATATGTTGAACATATATTGTTATATAAGTATGATGTTAACCGTTACACGAGATCCGATGGGTATTGGATCTCGGCTCTTACTATAGCATCACATCAAGGTCCGAGAGACCAAGGACGGAGGATAAGAGTAAGCGGGCGGACAGCACACATGAAGATGAAGACCACGTGGAGACTCGATCAAGGACGTCTAGTAATTGAACAAATAATGTATTAATCTTTATGAACAGGCGATTATGCCACTGTTATTGTTGTAATCAGTTACTCAATGTTTTTATTCCGATGCTCTAATTTGATTGAAAAAAAAATGGCTCTGGAATTGGGATGTTACATTTTTGGTATCAGAGCAGCAGTCCTGGCAAGAACTTAACTAAGTTACTACGAACAGTTTGGTGCCAAAGGCAAGGCTAGTCTACGTGGGTGTGCCAATCAGTCGCCGTATAAGTCGGTGAGGCCCCCATGGTAGACACTTACCTGGCCATTCTGTTCAGTTAACGGAGTTAGGTTCTCAAGCCTTTTAACTTTGAGCACATTTTTGAAAATGAGTACTGATATAACTCTAACGTTATGTTCTAGAGATGGACAGAAACAAGGTCCTCTGCATAAAATATTACGATCAAAGAAAACGCACCGCGTGTACCTCTGTAGTTTTTGATATGTTAGGGTTAGAACTGAACCCAAGCCGGTGTATCTATCACCTGGACTTATGCAGATATCAATCTCTTATAGTCTTGATGACTCTGATATCCATTTCTGATAGTCCTAATAACTCTGATATCAGCCTAATATCGACGATAACTCAAAAATCGCCAGTTTGTACTGGACGGTAATTCTACCCTAGCACAGCACTTACGTGAAGCTGGGGCATGTCAGACAAAACCCTGAAGCCAACGAGTATAGATACATGCAGTATTTGACTCATGTAGAGGAACTCCCGATACGTGTTCACGTACCTGTTCCTGAAAAGAGCGAACTAACGAAATTCTTAATAAAAGAAATATTGAGGGTGTCCGTCCATTTCTAGTGTAAATACTAGTGAAGTAAAAATCTGTGATATACTAGTCGATGTCTTTCTTATACGTCTAACGTTTTTCATAGGATACAGTAAAGATGGACCGTGGAGAACCTTCTTACGTAAATCATCGTGGAATCATGAGACGTACTGCACAGAAATCAATAAACCCTAGACACACAGGGATCAACAGTAACTCTGAACCAATTTACGATCCGAAACCAGCATACTATCCTGCACTTGAACCTGAACACTATCTCAGGCCAGAGTATAACCCTAATCCTGAATTTTTGAATCTAAACTCCCCTACACGTGTTCATGTATCTAGACCCGTGTACCATTCTGGACCAAAGTACCCAGTTTACCCAAATCGTGAGCCTAAACTCATAAACCATGCACTTTCGAATATAGTTCAACTTTCGCCTGAGCCAGAAGAACCAGATTCATCAGACCATTCGTCTGATGAAGACAATTCTGATGATTCTCACTCTAGTAACCAGGAGATTTCCGACAATGAATCTCATACCAGTTATAAACCTGTTTTCCTAAACCATGTCCTAGATCAAAACGGGATATTAGTAGACATTCTGAGCCTCGACTATGGAAATGCCTTTCAACAGTCAATAACGGTAAAGGATGCATTTTACCAGTATTTGCAAAATGTATGGACAACGTATGACCGAAGAAATATGTACTTCATTCCATTTCACTCCCGTGAAGATTGGGCGAAATCTACCTTATACCATTTTCCTCGAAACCATTTTTGGGTGGAAATCACAAACGAGCTCTTAGGAGAAGTACTATCTCAAAATTTTCAATTGTCCTTTCAAGTGGCAAGTAACCCGCAATAAGTTAATAAATGGAAACGCGAATGACCTACGAAAGAAAGGTTAGGAATAGGGAAAACTGTTTATAATGTTAATTCCCTGAGAAGTTATAGCTGATATAACCAAGAAGGGTCTGTATAGACTAAACTGACAATAGGTGACAATTCCGACTACCTAGAGATCGGAGATTTCAACCGTAACTCTGACTCAGATTCTAGTAAACCTCAAGTTGTCCTAGACAAAGGATATCATCCTAATTCAGTACACCACCTCAAAACAGTGTAATACTCGAGCCAGTAAATCACCCTAACTTGGGAAAGAAGCTCTACGCTCATACATAATCGTAAACCTTTGAAAGTATACCCTCCTGAGATGGTATACAAAACTCTGAACCTACACAATACTTTTATTCTGTATCCTAGCTCGTGATAATGGCAAGAAGGCCTCCTCAACCAGGGGACCCTATAGGATCAGACCATTCATCCGATGATGACAACCGTGAATATTTTCTGTGGCTAAGCTATCAAAATGACTCTGAGAGTGATTCTTTTACGAACCGAACCTCCTACAACATGTCCTGAATACAAACAAAGAGCTGATAAGTGTCCTACGAACCGAGTATTGGACGGCAGATCAACACAGTGAGACTAGAAAAGGGACGTACTTTCGATTGCTGGAACAGGTCAAAACAGTTTACGCACGGAGAAATAGGTGCCCTTACCAGCTAAGTGATTGGGTGAAATCAACCCTATATCTCTTTCCCCGAGACCGCTTCTAGATAAAACATACTAATAGACTCTTAGATGAATAACATAAAAGCAATGTCTAGTTTATTAATCATTTTCAAAGGCTAGACAGTAGGTAAGCAAGTAATTATAACATGGATATAGGATGTGACTACTAGTGTTAAAACCAGCTAAACAATGTGACATATGTTGCCATTGTAATTGTAGAAGATTAAATAATCCCTTAAAAGCTGTCGTTTCTTAATAGAAAGATAGGATGGAAAACTTGCAAGGAGTCGGAGTCCGTGGAAGCCAAGTTCGAGGTCTAGATGGGTATGGAGGAGGGCTACCACAAGTGATACCAGTCCCAACATAACACCGAAGTGAGTTGCAAGAACTGAGGGAACAACTGAAGGAACAGATAACTCTGATGGAAAAACTGAACGAGCAAAAGACTCGGATAGAAAAGCTGAAGGAGCAAAAGACTTTGAAGGAAAAGCTAAAGGAGCAGCAAACTCTGATTGATACCCTCCTGGCTGAAAGAGAAGAAAGACAAGAGGGACAAGTTAAGAGACAATTGGAACTCTGTCATCTGATAGAGAGTAACTTAGAAGAACTACGTAGATCAATAAATTTCAACAGTAACAATGCAAGTCATGACGGACTCAGCCACAAAAACCCCACACAGAAAAGGAAGTTACCTGAGGACAACTACCAAGGAAGAGACAAGAAGATAGTGCAAACTGAACAGCAGAGCTATCCGAAGACGCCGAAACTCCGACAGTGTCTAAGTTGCGAGGGGTTCCATCCTGGTGTTAGCTGCATTGGGATAGGGCTTTGCTACAAATGTCGGAAGCCGGGGCACATGATTAAGGATTGTCCCCAGAAAGCTGCAGAGTTAGGGCTACAGAACTCAGGCCAGATGATGGCACCGATTAAAAGGGAGGCCGGAGAATCTCCAGGAACGATCCACGATACTATCGTTCAGTAGATATTTATGTCAGATATAAACCGATCCAAGTGCTAAACCGATCAATTCCTTTTGATGCTTGTACGGATCCTTTTGGGATGCATACATATATTTTCCTTACGATATAATAGTAGCTACACCATTAGGTGTGAGCTCTTAGCTTGTAAAGCGTATTTTGAACCAAGTTGTGGGTATAATATAAATCTTTCTACTACTTCATAACGTCGACGACATCCTTCATAGTGTTAAACTAACGGTGAAGAAGAACGATGACAATGGGAGTACAACTCTCACAAGCGGAGTTAGAACTGATGCGGAAACCAAATCTTTATTCAAAAACAACTCAGACACGAATTTATTCCCTGATAAACTTACCTCCAGGAAGAGAAGTTCAGAAATTTACTATTGACTAATGCCTAGCATGAGTTCAATATCAAAATAGCCATACCAAATATCGTTGAACGGAATATAAAAGCTGAGGAAGCAACTTGAAGGACAACCAGAAAGGAAGGCTTATCGCAATCCAACGTACCACTATAGAAACTTCTGATTATATTCTTAAAAGGAAACAAGAGTTTGTAATCTTGTATCCACTATCGTCAGTAGGACGAAGCAATTGTCAGAAACAAGTACCACTTTCTTTGACAATCCATCATCTAAATCGTATGCTTAGGATCAATTGATGATCAAAGTATCCCCAGCTGCAAATCAAAACTAGGGTTGTTCTGAGAATAGTTCTCAGGACTAAGCACGAACATTTTGAAATCTTTGAGATTTATTCCAAAACAAAATGTGAAGGGTGAAATATCACCTAGAGGGGGGGTGAATAGGTGATTACAAAATTCTTTCGCTAATTGCTTAGTCACCCACACAACAGATAAATCAAGGCAAGGTAGAGATAGAGAAGAGGAGATTGACACAGAGAATTTATACTGGTTCGGTCCAAATCTTGACCTACGTCCAGTCCCCAGAAACACTCCAGGATTTCACTATCTTACCCAGAAACACTCTACCGTTGAGGAAGCATTAGAATTTGAATTCAAACGATGCCCATTCCTTATTTGTTCATTGTTGTATAATTGCTATTGATTGGAAATCCTCCCGTTGGAACGTTGGAGCATTGGAGATGTCCTTAGTCCTTGCCCATGATGCGGTTTTGCCGGATATAGCTCTGACAAGTTGTGACTCATGCTTACTGACCGTTGGAAGATCATTTTCCACTTTTCAGCAAGTTACCCGATTTGCTTCGTTTTCAAATGGAGATTAGAATCTTGAGTGACCCATGATGATCCTGCATTATAACTTGAATATTTGAAAACTATGAGTAAAACGGTTAGAAACAGGTCATTAAAGATCATCATTAATAATATTGAATGCCAGAATCGAAATCTGAAATTTAGATAATATCAGTTTCCAGCGTTCTTGCATATCTTGAACTGACAGCCAATTTTCGAGGGTCATATATCCCTGGTATGAACTCCGTTTTTTCTGGTTCAAGTCTTGATGGAAATCCCTTTGAGTCTATTTTCATATGCCACCGATTTCAGCTCAATTGGATTTGTAGTTTGTGAGATACACTCAAAACATTGAAGCTTGGTCTGCAGTGTGGCGGAAATTATACTGTCAACTTCAAAAATTCATAGCTCCTTCATCTGAACTCTTTTGGACTTAATTCTTATGCTAATAGAACCATTTGGAAGTCTAGTTTCCAACAAAATTGGTTTCACCTCAATCGAACTTCTGTTTTGGAAGATATTGTCAAATTACCAGAGGTCGCCAGCTGAATACGCGAAACCAGGCTCAAGAGAGTTGCTGGTACACACCTTGACTCGAGTTATGTGTGTATGACTCGAGTCAAACCTGTCCAGAGACGAAAAGAACATTTTCTGACTCGAGTTAATGATGCTTGACTCGAGTCAAATCATCCCAGATCACCAAAAGCGAAGTGGTTAACTCGAGTTGCAACTCCATGACTCGAGTTATATCATCCTGGAACTGATCTTTTGCTGATTTTAACTCTGAATTGATCCATTCCAACTTCCATATGATCTTGGAGACTTCTAACATCAATCTAGGAACTTGAATAAAGATGTTCTCATTCCATTCAATAAGTTCTTCCTTCTTTTCTTCATCTCTTGAACATTCTCCATAACTCAACTCTTTCTTTTTCTTCTTCTCTTCTTCTTGAGCTTGAACTCATCATTCTCAACAAGCACTATTCAGTATACTCCACTATTGCTCAAATATGATAAAACTTCATTCCAACTTCTGTTTGATCATAAAGACTTCTAGTATCACATATAGTGCAGATTCTTCTTTCGTTAGTCTCCTTTCTTCTTTCTGAAATCTCTTATCTTCTTCTTGGTCTACAATTCAACTTGGACTAATCTACATTAAATATAGTAGTTAGTCAATGTAGAAGATAAATATATCATTCAACTTGGACTAATCTACATTGTTCATAGGGTATTTAGACCAAAATTCTCTCGGACACATAGGTAGGTTAATAGAGGCGTATATTGACGACATCCTCATCTGTTCAGAAATAAGAATTTAAACGTCAAGAATAATGACGATCAATAGTGAGTGTTGGCTGTCAGAGATAAAATTTCTGGGCCATGTTCCATGACACAACGATGTTGTTATCTATTCTAGACAAAGTAGGAGCAATTCTGGAATGAGGATGACCAGAGATAGTAAAACGTAATGTGTAGTTTTGGGTCTAGCAGGATAGTACCGCAGATTCAAGTGAATTCTCGCTAGATACAGTTACTATAAGGCTACGGTATTGAAAATAAGTAGCAATCAGATAGAGAAAACTACCAAGAAGGTACTCTTTACAGAAGATTGTACCGGTATTTCACATGACGATTCGAGGAAACGAAAGCTGCTGAAGTATGAAAGCTTAATCTTGACAAATGAAATTCCCCTCAAAACTATAAATACGCCTAATGAAGCCGAACTTCCAAATTTTCTTACAATCGAGATGGCACAAATTGACGCCTTGTACGGGCAGAAGTGTAAATCACTTTTATTGCTCAATTGATTTGTCGGAGCAGAAAATTTTCGTAGTCGGGATATGATTGATCACGTCTCTTGATAGTTTGTACAAGTCACAAAAGATCGTGAGAATCTTTTGGTGAATGAGATGATCGTACATCCCTAGACGCCGGTGTCAAAAGAACACCTCAAGGACGAACATGTAGTTCGCATCACATGAGATCATTCGAAGTATGGGTTCGCAACAAACAAGTCGCTATTAGATAGCCTTATCCCCTAACCTGTTTAGACTTCCATACGAGATAACAAAATCTTTGTAGTCGAATTTGGGATAGAGTAAAGATCCGAAGTTAACAGTCCGAAGTTTAAGATAGTACGGAGTTTAGAAGGTAGAGTACAAATTTCGAGGACGAAATTTTGTTTAACGGGGGGAGAAATGTAATACCCTAAAAATCTGTGTCATAATTTGGTAAAAACTATACCTATAAAAAGTAGGTGAATATGAGGTGTCAAATATTAAGTAATAATTAGCTTATTTCCCAAGGGAAAATCTCTTAGGAAAATTAGGAAAAAGAACTATGGGGTCAAAATGACCGAAATGCCCTTAAAATGTATAAAAAACTTAGGAAAATTGTGAAAAATCCTAAAAGACAGTAAAATGGTTAATTGAATTAAGAGAGTATATTATCTCTAATTTTGGTAATTTAATAAGTTATAAACTGGGAAAAAACTGAAGAAGAATACTCAAAAAGTATGGTAATAACCAAAATACCCCCGTAAATGCTAATATAATGCAAAAGACATGAAAACGAAAATGTCAGAGCTAGAATTATGAGATAATGAGTCATTCTAATTAAGAAAATTATCAACTATTGATAAGAAAGTAATTAAGTAATTACTGGCTAATTATGAAAGCATAAGCAAAGGAAAATCAGGGATAATTATGTAAAACCCTAAAAATTAGTGGTTTTTGGCTAAGAATTAGTAAAAACATATTTGGTAATTAATTGGAGATTTTTGAGAAAAATAGATGAATTTAGGTATTTTTAAGCCTAAATGCAAGAATGGACCAATAAGGTAATTTTGTGAAATTTTGAGAAAATTTAAATAAGTAAATAAATAAATAATTAATTAATTAAAAAATAAATATTAATAAAATTAGAAAGGGGGCCAGCCGAAAATTTAGGAAAAAAAAATATAGGATAAGAATAAAAATGAAAACTTAGTTTGTAAGTTATATTATTTTATAATATAATTAATTAAAGTGAATAGTAACACAATAAATAGGAAACGGATCCTGTCTAGAGAACCAGGAATAGGATTTCCAAAGTCAAGGTAAAATATTGATCAGTGAGTTTTTATCTTCCGTTAGACTTTTCCGGAAGTTAATTCCGAAGCCGTTAGAGCATTTTCCTAATAAGACGAAATAGGGAAAAATGCAGATAGTCACATTTTTGGTTTGAAGAGAATAAATTCTAACTCAACATCCGGAGATGAGTTTAGGATTTCCTGGATATATTTGGAATCAGTGAATTTTTGTCCAGAGGTTGATGATTCCGGAGATTCGTTTCACAACTGACACGTTTTTCCGTAAAACTTCCGTCAGGCCGGAGAAGACCTAGACAGTGTTGAAAAGTTAGTTAAATTAGACATTTCTAATGAGAAATGAAATATCTAGAAGTTGTCTAATCCAGAATTTTGAGATTTCTCCGAAATTACGCGAATCGGACACCGATCGGGGAAATTCATCCGGGAAGCTTCTGGAAGGAGACACTTGGCCTCCTCCCATTGGCCAATCCCTTGACTTTTAGGGCATGGTGAGGTCGGCCAAGAGAGAAAGAGAAGGACAAAAACTTGTTGGAAAAGTTAGGATTGGACGGTTCAGATCGATTCTCACAAAGTTGATACGACGGCCGAAATCCTACCTCCCTTTCTATAAATACCCCCCTTCCATTCATTTTTCACACCAAATTGAGAGCTCTAGCCGAATTCTATAGAGAAGGAAGAGAGAAGGAGAAGCCGGGGAAATTTGTAGCGAAGCTCTGGGTAAGTTTTTCGGTACCGAACTTTAAGCTTTCGTAATTCTTTCAATAGTTAGAGTAGTAATGTTAGAGTAGCCTTTAATCTTTCAAGTAAGATTAGATATCATATGATAGGGCTATTTTAAGTTAGAATTTTGAAAATTATCATTGGGTCGAAGTTCTGGCAAAATTTTGGAAAATCGGAGCCAAAGTAACGAAGTGCTGGCGAAATTCCGCCAATTAGGGGTATAGGGGGAAAATGGTAATTTTTACCTAAAATGCAAGTTATAATGTCAAATCACTAATAAAAGTGATATTACTCTTTTAGGACATCAAAAACTCTGATTTGCTGCCGTTACGCTGTCCGACGTGCCTCTGTTGGACGTTTCGCTGTTTTCCGTAAAACGTGCCATTTCCGTCAAAAAGTACCGAAGTACCGTCAAACGAAGGTACGTTCGCGGCGTACTGTAATACTGACTCTGATGCTTATAGTCTGCTTATATTGGATACGGATAGTTTCATAAGCCATGGACGGGACTCTGTTCCGGGTCATGCACAGTGACTAAGGTAATAAACTTAAATAATCACTATTACAACTTTACGGGTTATGGTTTTGATAATACCGTTATGTTTTCCTAGCGCTGAGGATACGACCGTACATCGTGGCACTGGTGAATAGTGCAGGCAGATAACTTTGCTTGTAGGGTAGTTGTTATTAAATGATCATATATTGAACTGTATGGATCATAGCTGTATCTCTAGAAATATTTGGTGAACATATATTGTTATATAAGCATGAGGTTAACCGTTACCTGAGATCCGATGGGTATTGGATCTCAGCTCTTACTATAGCATCACATCAAGGTCCGGAGAGACCAAGGACGGAGGATAAGAGTAAGCAGAGCGGACAGCACACATGAAGATGAAGACCACGTGGAGACCCGATCAAGGACGTCTAGTAATTGAACAGATAATGTATTAATCTTTATGAACAGGCGATTATGCCACTGTTATTGTTGTAATCGGTTACTCAATGTTTTTATTCCAATGCTCTACTCTGATTAAAAAAAAAAATTGGTTATGGAATTGGGATGTTACAGGCTTGGAGGCTCAGAGGCCCACAGGTCCAAAACCTAACCCTAAGGTACACTCAATAAATAAGAGTTAAACCCTAAAGGTACACATCTTCTACCCTCTGGCTATTTACATACTGCCTTCACAGAGCACACACACCACCCTCTTTGGCTAAACGCCCCCAGTATCATCGAACTACGTGGCATTTGATCCCTCTCTACAGGGTACGTAGGCCCTAGGCATCGCTCCTAGGTCAAGTCCCAATCAATATCATCATACTAGTCCATCAGGGCTAGTCATCTGTGTTCTACACCAGAACAGTGGCGCCGACTGTGGGGATCGTTAAATTTCGATTCCTGTGACCAACGATGATTCAACCAAGAAACAACAATTTTCTGAATTCCGTTATTTAGTTCAAAGATTGTTTAATTGATGGCAGGGGGCGGATTGATTGTTACACAAGGGCGATGAATCAGAAAGTCTTTAGCGACTCAGAGAGCTCAATTCTTTTTTCAAATAGGGCACGTGAATTTGATGCCGGGAAACTCCGTGGGTGTGCATATTGGAGATACAACGCCGAGATAGTTGTCGAGGTAATCACCGAGATTCCTCACTATTCAAATCTCAGGCGTTTGAGCCGAGTTTCAATGTCAAAATGACGAGATGATCATGAGGAGTCAAGTAGAGATCTTGTGCACAGTGGGATTCTCCATCAAGTCTTCTCCATACCATAACCTCCACCGCTGATTTCCTAAAGCTTGGAGGGGGGCTTGCAATCCATTTATGATCAGACCGGCTTGACAAGGTAGCAATGTCAGAATGTGAGCTTCATCGGAGTTGCAATCCATTTATGCTCAGACCTGCCTGAGCCGAGATACAATGTCGGAGTGACGAGATACAACCTTGGAATGCCGAGATTCGTGTTCAGTTTCTGTCATTGGGTTTTTGGGATATCACTAACGTTGCATAATTCTGATTTTTGGTTCCTTGCCGTCTGAGTTTTGGGTTCTGGTTTTTTGTGATTTCTGGGTGCTGGTTTAATTTCTTCCTTTGCTGGAAATTGAGTTTACCATTGGGTGTTCATTAACGTCAGATTTATGTGATTAATGCCTTCGAGGATTTCACCGGTCAAGTTGCAGGTAGATCTCAAAATCCTTCAATTTCGTGAACTTCATGAAGTTAGAGGGAAACTATGAAGCCATTTGGTCCTTCCAGAATAAACGACATGGAGAGATGGATACTCGTTCTTACTAAGGGAATTCACTTAAGGTTGCATGCTCTCATTTGTCTAAGTCATCGGATGATTCTTCAGCTCTCTTGATCACCAAATCATGGTTGATAGATACTTTGAAGATGCACAAAGAGAAGAGCGATTTGCACTATTTAAAGAACTTGCTGCGAGGGTCTTCAATTTCTGAATTAGATGACAAAGCACACCCCGAGGAACCTTTGAATGAATTAGATGAAGGATCTCCGTCTCCTCAGATAATTCACTGGCAGAGATTAATGTTACAATCAGGTGTATTGATCCCATAGAGTTTAATTATTTTGTTCATGCAACTGTTGTGCTAATGATTATTTCTTAGCCTCTTCGCATTTTTATTCCCTGAACATTGGTTCCTTTATGTCCCTATTTCTTTGTTGTGAGTGCATATCTTTCTTTTAACATTTAATCCATAGTAGTGAAATGTCATAACTCACGGGATGGATGAAGTTTTGCTTTGAGAAGCTATGTTTGCAATGACAGCTTTTCTTAAGAATGGGTGTGAGGAGTTTTTAACTGAAGAATGAGATCTTAAATCAACATTTTTCCATTGGATGCCTCGAGTAGTAGGACTGATTTGGAAGATTAAAAGCTGTACAACTAATTTTGTTAGAGACCAGAATTGGTTGCTAAAGAATTTAGGGCCCCTATCTGATTCCTTTTACAGAAGAGATTTTTTCTAATCAGAAATAGTTTCTTTGGGGTTAGATTGGAGTCCATTTACTGCAAGTCAATTTGTTTTGAGGAGGAAGAATAGAATTGTTATTTGGATTATGTCTCCTTTATCATTAATGTATTTTTCGAGACATGGTTGCCAAGAGATTCTATGGTATTGACTTTGCAAATAGAGTTGGTCGAATGAATGATGTTGTCAGTATTTTCCATGACATGGAAAAAGAATTGCTATGTTTGTTAGTAAACATGGAGGCCAATCCGAAATTATCTTGGGAGTGAAAAAAGGGGATAATCCTACATTTGGATTATTCCTCCTTTTATCTCATCTCGTGCGACATGGAAGCATTGCAAATTTGCAATTCACGCCTGGTCACCATCTTCATGCATACTTTGGATTGCTTTTTGGGTGGAGCTGACTTTTAAATCAAATGGGAGACAAGAACTTGATCACATTTAGTTCCATGATTGCTGGGCATGTAAAAATATGTGGTATGAGAAGCCCTTGAAATTATTTGAACAATTGATGAGCAAAAAACTCAGACCAGGTGCGTTTACTATCTCAGGTACCCTTCCCACCTATGCTAAATTGGCATTCACGCCCTTCTGAAGCAATAATCAACCTTATACGACATACCTGGGTCTTTCACTGGAACCTTTGTCCCCTGACTCTTAGCCACCCAGTAACCAGATTTTACAGTATATACACCATCCCTATTGGCTGTCCATATTGCACGGTCACCACGAGATTGAGGGGAAATAGGTGTCTTCAATATCAGGTCCTCTTCCTCTCTACTTAGCCTGGGTTTAATTGCCCGTAAATTCTACTGGCCTTCACGTATCAGTTCCCCCACCGTCATGTCAGCAACCTCCTCAGGCAGCATCCTAGAAGCCAGTCGTGCACCCTCTAACCCATGTATCTAAGGGTCCTTCCAGACTCTCACAGAGGAGTCAACACTCACCTTCCAATAAAATTCCCTCAACAGCAAGTCTCGGCCCTCCAGCAGACTTATCTACCCCCATGAAGCATGCTTCCCCTTCCTTGCGTGAAGGAAAGAGTCTTTGGGAAAGTAGATACCCTTAATGATTTTGCACCATAGGTCCTTAGGATTATTCAGCAACCGCCAGGCAGTCTTTGCCAAGAGGGCTTGATTGAAGCATAGCAAGTCCCTGAAGCCCATCCCTCCATCCCTTTTTGTGTCAGATAAACACTTCCAGTTTTTCCAGTGTATGGATCATACTTAGAGTGCTGTCCCCACCAGAAGTTGGATACCAGCCCATCAATTTCCTTGCATGTCTTCTTTGGAAAAAGGAAGCACGCCATAGGAAACGTGGGAATCGAGTTAGCCACCGCTTTGATTAAGGTTTCCCTCCCAGCAAATGTAAGTACCCTTTGTTTCCAGCCTTGCAATTTGAGCCTGATTCTGTCCCTTACACAGGCTAAGGCAGCAGCCTTAGATCTTCCCCAAATCACTGGGAGTCCCAAATACTTTCCTGGATGCTCAGAGACTTTAATCCCCAGACAAGCCGCCACACTTTCTTTGACTCGCATAGGAGTATTTGCAGAAAAAAAAAACAGGGAGGATTTTTCTAAATTTACCAGCTGGCCAGAGGCATTACAATACACCTCTAGGATTTTCTTTAGGACTTTGCAATTGACTACATCAGCATTAGCATAAAGAATTGCGTCATTTGCAAAGAAGCAATGAGACAGGATTGGAGCACCGCGTGCCAACCGAATACCTTTCAGCTCCTTGGCGTCAATATGGTGTTGTATCATCAAGGATAGAAATTTTGAAGCTAAGATAAACATGTACGGGGATAGTAGATCGCCTTGCCGTACACCTCTCCCCAAAGTGAACTCTTCCACTTTATGATCGTCTACTTGTAGATTAAATGCAGTTGTGGTGATACAGCCCATAATCCAATCCACCCATCCCTGACAGAATCCCAATTTCAGCATTGCCGACTCTAGAAAGTCCCACTCCACCCGGTCGTATGCCTTATTCATATCAATTTTGAGCACAAATTCCCATTTACCACCAACCTTTTTGTGTCTCAAATACTGGAAGGCTTCATGCGTTATTGAAATATTGTCATGGATGACTCGGCCAGCTATGAACGCCCTCTGATGTTGGGAAATAATTCTACTCAGCAGTCCTTTCATCCTAGAGCTCAAAATTTTTGCTATGATTTTATATGACACGTTGCATAGCCCTATGGGTCTGAAATGGTGAACCTCCTCTGGCCTATCCACCTTTGGAATTAACACAATGTTGGTCAAATTAATCTGAGCGAGACTGGTCTTCCCTTGAAAAAAATCCTGCACCATTCCACAGACTTCCTTTCCCACTTGCTGCCTTGCCGACTGATAAAATAGAGCTGAGTAGCCATCTGGTCCTGGCGCTTTGGTAGCTCCAAATTGGAATACTGCCTCCTCAATCTCCTGGTTTGATACAGGTAACATTAACGCCTCATTATCCTTTGCTGTGACCAGCTTTTTGACATAGGACAGGGCTTGATTCATAGGTCTCGGTCCCACATAATGAAACAAGCTCTGATAGAACAGTCTGAAGGCCTTATTGATCTCTTCCCTCTCTTCTAACCACACTCCACGATCATTTTTAAGCCTCAGAATTTTGTTTCGCTGGCGTCTCTGGATCACGCTATTGTGGAAGAACTTTGTGTTCTTGTCACCACATTTCAGCCAGGAAATCCTTGACCACTGCCACCAATAAGATTCCTCATTTACCCAAGCTTCCTCCAACAACCGTGATAGCTCCTCAGCCTCTCTCAATTTTTCCTCATTTAAGGGGCCTTCACTGCATAGTTGCAACTTGCGTCTAAACTGATCAATGACCTTTTTAAAATTGGGAAAAGTCATTTTGCTCCAAGCCAACAATTTCCTTTTGCACGCTTCCAGACGTCTGACCAGATCTAACAATCTGTCCGCCACCTCACCCTGAACCCCATTCCAGCCTTCATCTACAACCTCCAGAAACTCTTCATGTTGTGTCCAGCAAGCCTCAAATTTAAAAGATCTTGGGCTTTTAACATCCTTGAAGCAGCAGTCAATTACCAGCAAATGATGGTCTGAGCCAACTGGTTTTACATGGAAAACCATCGCATGGTCGAACGCTTCCCTGAATTCCACGTTTCTTAATGCACGGTCAAGCCTTTCCCTCACAATTGCACCCGTCCATTTGTTGCACCATGTAAATCTGGATCCCTTGAACTCCAAGTCCAGCAGGTTGCAGTCAGATAGAAGACATTGGAAATTAATTATTTTTCGCATAGCTCTTGGGTTACCCCCCTCCTTTTCAGATTGGGAAGCAAGGTCATTAAAATCCCCCAATAAAAGCCACGGTTCCATGATATTACCTGCCAAGCTCTTCATTAGTTCCCAAGTCCGCTTCCTTTCCTTTTCTTGTGGCGGGCCATAAACAAAAGAGATGACTTTGGGGCAGTTTAAACCTTCCGACTCAGCTATAACATGGATTAAATTTTTTGACTTGTAAAGAACAGTTAAAGATACACTATCTTTCCACCATACCGCCAGACCACCAGCCAAACCTTGAGGCTCTACGTACACCTCCTGATCAAAGCCACAGTTCCTCCTGATTCTCTTGATTCTAGCATATCCAATCTTAGTCTCCATTAGGAAGATTATTGAAGGACGATGTTTCTTTGCTAGGTCCTTCAAGTTACGAACTGTCAAGACTCTCCCCAGGCCTTGACAATTCCAGGAAATAAGTTTCATGATGACTGGGTGGCTGCTTTTGGCCAGCCACCACTACCTTCAGCAATCAGCTTCTTCCGTTTCCCACTGCCTGCCTTAAAGGTGAACTCGCAGCCCACTGGATTAATGCGGTCCGCATTTGCCATCAACTCGTCCACATCCTCAACTTCCCCTGGAGCATTCTCCTTACCTCCAATATTTTTCTTCATATATCGTAAATTATATTTAAAAGTAACTTTTATTGTTAATCCAAAAGGATATCTTCTTGTTGAGAGAAAAAAAACGGATATCTTCTTTTTTTCCCCCTAACTTTTCATGTTTGGGAAACACCGAAACCGTGGTTTCAGAAGCCATTTTTTGTAAGCCGATATAAATTTTATTTTACATGCTTACCTCGTAAATTATAGAAGTTACTCTAAAAAACTAACATATTTTCCAAAATCACTTTTTTCAATTTTTCTCCAAAAACTAATCTTCAAAAGCTAATCCAAATTATTCTCTAAAAACTATATATTCTCCAAAGGTTAAATCCAAAAATTATTTTTTACCATCACTTGTTTTTTCACTTATAATTCTAATAATATTTATGCCATGAAATTTCAATTCACAGATATGCCTCATAACCTCTTCTCAAAACTTTTCAATAAAGCATTATTGAATATTTTTTTTAAAAAAAACTAAATGAAATGATTAATTAAATCCCCTAGAAGACTTGATTTTATAAAGTGATCAAACTAACAAATGCGTATGAAGAGCGGTTCTTTTACGGGAGAAATGATGTTGGGGTTCTAATGATAGTTTAACAACTGTAATGACATGAAAGAAAAACAAAACAAAATTGGATTTACTCGATACTAAAAACCCTAATGACATGAGATTCATTGGAGGCCTCAACTTTGCTCAGCCAAGACTTGATCAGGCCTATCGTTGCATCTATTGTCAGATTGTCGCTTTGTGGTATTTGAATAGCCTTACTAAGATTATCGTCGTTGTGCTCCAAAAGATCCCGATCATACCTTTCTAACTGTAGATCGAGTTGTGCATTTACATATTTGGCATCTTTAAAGTCATCCTTAAGGACAAAGATTTTAGTTGTGGAAGCATCTGATGTATATGAATAGGAGCCTGTTTTGAAAAGCATTATAAGCCAAAAAAAAGTCCATCAGAAATGAAAACTTGTTTTTTGGGTGTTTGGGAAAGCTTCATCATGTGATGGGCTTCAAGGGCTGAAGCCACTTCTGAGCTGAAACAATTGATCCAAGCTTCTGATCCCATCACAGTAGCTTAGGCCTTTTATTTTTACTTTTTTATCCCAAATAATCACATTATATATATAATTCATGCATTTTTTAGTTATTTTCCATCTTAACTATCTTTTCAAAAGCTATGCCAAATAGGTACCCATCAGGAAAACAACCATTTCTGTCATCGCTATCCTAAACACAAATCACATTAGGAAAAATTCATCAGAACCAAAAGTCACTTCTACCATTGCTATCCCAAATGGGCCCTTTGTGAGAGTGCATATATTAAAAAAGAAATTAATTTAGTAGTCAAAATTAACATAGGATAACATTACTATTATTTGAAAAATTCGAAGGCTACATTGAACAAAACAAACTTCTAGATACGAAGTGTTTCCCAAGTGAAAAATTTTTAGAAAAATTTTCACACTAACCCAAAAGTTTAAGATTTGAAAATTTTGGAGGCAATGTTGAACAAAAAAAAAAAAAAACTTCTAGTTACGAAGCACTTCTAAGTAAGAAATTTTGGAGTAAATTTTCACATTAACCTAAATAATGTATATGACATGATAGACCTGTCAACTCAGTATATTTAATCAATCGACGATCAAACTTAACATGGATAATGGCTAAAGTAGTATTGCTATGATTTGAAAATTTCTCGGAGACATAACCCCGCCCCCCCCAAAAAAAAAAAAAAAAACCTAACATTTTAACGCTCACGTGTGAAAACATTCGAAATAAATTTGTACCTTAGCCCATTTAAATTTAGGGTTAATGTGCATAAATTTACATTTGGTTTTTTCAAGTACGTCCAATACGAAGTGTTTTTTTCTTTTATTTTTATTGTTACAAAAGTGACTATATGGTTACAAAAGTGGAGTAAAAGTCACATATTCCGTTAAAGTGGTTGTGAGCCCCACCAACATAAAGTAATGGAATATATGACTTTTGCTCTATTTTTGTAAGTACATACTCACTTTTGCACCTACAAAAATATTTAATGTCGGACGCACTTTTAAAAAAAATCACATTTGTATTTTTGTACCTTAACCCTTAATTTTATATTTAAAAAAAAACTAGGGTTTTCTCCCCATGTATTGCACAGGTAGTGCGTACTGAATAATTAGGGAGATATGATCTTGATTTAGTGTCCATTTTTAAACAGCTACGCTACCTAGAAAAATTTATATGGACAGAGAGCATTGCTCTGATTGTTGCTTGGCTCGAATAAAGTGTGGGAATTATTCATTTCTAGGTAGATTGTCTGATTTTTTGGTCAATGGTGATGAATATTATTTAAAGACAAAATCATGTAAAAAAATTAAATGCCTATGGAGGACAAAAGGATGATGAAGGAGAAAGAAATAGCACTTAATTTTAAAAAAAAAAAAAAAAAAATCAACACTGGTGGGGATGACAATTTTAACTCAGTAAACTCTCTCTCTCTCTGTTGTTTTTTATCAAACACGATATAGTGTGTTGGCCTTTCTTGTTAATTAATAATGTTCGAATTAATGACATTTAATTTGTAGAGTTCAAGTGTTTTTAGATGTTCAAAGAGAGGAAGAAAGAGCTCCATCATCAATGAGGATGGCAATGAAAAAATTGATATGCAAATAATAATATTACTTGATCTCCTGGGATATCCTTGTTTAAAAGTATCCTTGAATAGAAAATGGTACTTCATTGCTAATGTTCCCATGGACGGCACGTGTCACACACTCTGTCTTATATTATTTAATATAAATAAAGATTTAGTCTAAATTTCTTATTTTTAGGCTTCTTTACAACAACTAAATCAATTTTAATCAGACTTCATGTTTAAGAACAATCAAACAAATGAATGAGTCAACAAATATCAAATTGAAACTACTAAAAAATTGGCATTATCACCCACTAGTGTATAATCAAGCTGTGATAATTCAAAGTGAAGGGTCTAACAATATAAATTGAACATTATCTTGAGCAAAATAAAAAAAAAATAAAAAAATAAAAAAAACTAATCGCGTACCAAATAAGCTTAGAATCAAATGACATAAGGGGAAAGGAAGTAGAAACTTGAAGTCTGGAAGCAGTGAAACACTTTGTAGAGAGGCCGTGAGGATATGATTCGAAGACTCTGTTTTTCAGGTGCGACCTCCTCTGTTTCGTTCTCTCCTAAAATCATGCTTTAAAAAAAGAAAATCATGATGATTTTAACCTCTGAAAACATATTTCTAACATAATAATCAATTTCTGAATTTTGTATGGTGTTTGGCTAATTTTATCATAAACCATAGTTTACATTAATGAAAAAAGCGCTTTTTGTATTAATATTGGATAGAAATGAAAGCATATATAGTATATTATGAAGAAATGCCCCGTAAGTTCTTCACAGAGCTCTCCTTCTATACGATGCAGTCGTCATTATTTAAGCTCATGAAATCACTTCTCTTATATCCTTACTCTATATTGGGCAGTTTTGATTCCTAGGCATTATGTATAAACCTATTCTTTAACTTTTCGCCACTCTCTACTTTCAAATATGTAACATCCTCAGTCACCAAGATTGGTTCAACTAGTAAAGGGTTATACATAAACTAATAAGAGGTCTTGAGTTCAAACTCCAAGAAAGAAGCAAAATGTTAAATATTTGGTGGTAAAACTTTATTTTCTTTTGGGTTTACCTGGTTCGATCTGAATTAGTCTAGACTCACGGGTACAAAAAAGGCTTTTAAGATCGGACGAAAGAGGCATCGTAAGACTGGATCTTACGACCGGTCTTATTCCAGGCGGTTTTAAAAGTCTGTAACTTTTAAGACCGGATGCAAACTGGTCTTAAGGAAATTATTTTAGACCGGACATTAAAAACATTAGGTCTTAAAAGTCGTACTATATAGACCTGATATATATTTTGTTCGGTCCTAAAACTCAACTTTTAAGAACGGATAACCAAATAGGTCGGTCTAAACAGATTGACATTTTAAGACCGGACCAAAAAAATCCGGTCTAAAAAATAACGACTTTAAGACCGAAGACTAATTATACCGGTCTTAAAAGATCGAATTTTAAGACTGGATAATAAATACATCCGGTCTTAAAAATTGAACTTTTTAGACCGGACGGATAAATACACCGGTCTTGCCTAATATGTACACTTGTCTTAAAGTATCGACTTTTAAGACCGGACATATAAATACATCCGGTCTTAAAATTTAAACTTTTGAGACCAACGTATTTATTTCCAGTCTAAATTTTCCCAATTTTTTCCCTGTTCTGTTCTTCCTGATCATATATATACACACATCCACCACCCAATCCAACAACTAAAAGTCGATACTTTAAGCTACAAGCTATGAACAATCCATTATGAATAAATTGACTTGGGAAAAGGATACAAATATTATTCACCATGAGTTATGTGGCCTCTTAATTTATACTATGACAGTACAACACCTAAATGAATATATACAATAAGATAATTTACAAATACAATGAGTTACATATACATTACGTAAATCAATATACATGCCCAATATAATATTCACCATAATGACAATCTGATTCTCACCTAACAACGTAACATCCTCTTTTATAACATGCCCCTTTCGATCGGATCCTACCACAAAAATAAAACAAAAAGAAAAGCTTCACAGTCAGTAACATTATGTTTAAGAACATAGAAGGAATATAGTTAAAATCTTAAAGTTTTCAAAGAATTCTGCATATGAATATTACTGATAATTGAATATTTTATACACTTCTTTTTATCTCTTGATTAATAATTTAGGACTCTTTAGTTAATAAATAATGGCTTTTATGTTCATTTGGGCTTTGGGCCTTAGATTGCA
The DNA here is from genome assembly GCA_025563575.1 of Acacia pycnantha. Classification (NCBI taxonomy): domain Eukaryota; kingdom Viridiplantae; phylum Streptophyta; class Magnoliopsida; order Fabales; family Fabaceae; genus Acacia; species Acacia pycnantha. The sequence goes on along the minus strand of JAMWYP010000068.1, from coordinate 1,668,923 downwards.
TTTTAGCTATTTTTATTAATAAAATTCTAGTTTTATATTGCTTCACTATTTTTACCATAACTCTTAAACCAGACATCGGATTTTCCTCATTTTTGTCTCATATTTCAGATGATTCAGAGAGCTACAATTGTTATGAAGACATAAAGAGTAAATTCGGACAAGAGAGCGGTCGATTTTGGAGCCGAAGTCAGATGAACAATTTTGGATTTTATTTGGACTCGAATTTTGTAATTAAAGTCCACTTTCATTTTATTTCTGTTTTGGGCTAAAACCATTAGAGCCCATTTCGTTTTTAGGTTTATTTTAAGTTAGTAGCAGCCACAAACAGATTTCATTCACGTTTTTACATTGGAGTGGATCAAAATAGAAGTTTTCAAATTCTCTCAACTGTTCTTCGTGTTCTTCGTCCGTTCTTCATTTTTCCCAGCCATGATCGGCTAAACTTCTGTGATTGACCCAACGTTGAGGATTCCATGATTCGTCCAGAGAGCTTGTGCTTAATCGGTAACTTAATCAATTCTGTTTTCATCTTATCGGATTCGATTTCTGGAAATAGTTCGAATATTAGATTTAATATTCGATTTGGTTCATCCCAAGGACTGAGTTCGGACTAGGTTACAGTGTTGTTGTGCGATTGCACAGTGAGACGCCACTGTTCGGACATATTCTAGGCGATCGTCTAGGCGAGGGATTCTTCGGATGAATGCAGAGATTTCGGTTCATCCGGAACCAAACGTGAGTTAGTTATATTTCGTTCAATGATGGAAGTTTCTGGAATCTAAACGTTGGGTTGATCATCTTTAATCTGTTTCTGTTTATTTGATTCTGTTTATTTCTGGAATATTAGATATTTGATTCATTTACATTTTGTTTATTTTCGTTTTAATCATTAAACCAAATCCCCCATTTTACTATTCTGTTTCACTATTGTTGTTAATCAAGCCCGCTGCAAGTTCGTTGGGAAACGACCTAGGTTCCCTAATTCTGCAAATCATTTTCGAACTTGGTTATTTTGGGAGATACGGCAATATTCTTTCCAAAAATGGCGCCGCTGCCGGGGAATTTGCATCGGTTTGATTAGTAACAGTGTTGTAAATAGCTTAGTTTAGGTGGTTCGGGTGGTCGGACAGAAATTTTTCTGACTCTGATCACTCAAACCAAGTCTTATTCACAAGGAATTGGGCGTTCTAAGCAAGAGTCACTTCCAAAAAGGAAGTGAGGTCTCACTTATTTTCCCTAAATTCCAACGTTTAGACCACGTTTTTTGCTGTTTTAAGTTTTGATTTTATGATTTCTACTAGGACCGTTTTTTTGGAGTATCTCTGATTGGGTTGAAAATTGGTACAGTGATAGAAAATGGCGAATCGTTAGACCCACGTTGAAAGATTTTCCATGTGGTATTCTCCGTTTTGCCAAATTCCATCGTTTAGACCACTTTTTCAATTTTTGAAGTTTTTTTATTCCATTTTTGGGTTCTCCAATGGTCTAGGAGTTGCCCTGTCCAAGTCCCAAAAATTTTAAAAATCATTTGATACTATTTCTGGATTTGTTTTGGTCAATTTCTAGCTTAGGTTTTTGTTTGAGTAAATACCCTTTTTGGTCCCTGGAAAAAACACGGATGCCTTTTTTGGTCCCTGAAAAAAAATAAGTCACTTTTAGTCCCTAAAATGGAAAAATAAGGTCCCTTTTAGTCCTTTTGATCATCTTTTTTGCACATTTTAATCCTCGAAATTCCCAAAAGGTCCTTTTAGTCCCTAAAAGGACCAAAATGACATTTCTTTTACTCAGGGACGAAAAAGGGTCAAATGTGTTTTTCCAGGGACCAAAAAGGGTATTTACTCTTTTTGTTTTTTGTGTTTTTGCTTTCTTGTTGTAGTGTTTTTCCACTTTTTACCACTTCTAGTGGCATTTTCGTAATTCTGAGATTCTGCTTTTTACCACTCTTGGTGGCAGTTTCGTAATTCTGTGTGTTTGCCAATTCTGCTTTGTGTGTATGCTGCATGAGTACCAGGAATACTACTAATCCAGAAGACTTGTTGCCATTTGATCCTGAAATAAAAAGAACAATTCTTATTGCTAGAAGAGTTGTTAGGCTAAGTAATAAGGTTAATACTGAACTGGACACTCAATTGGAGTCTGATTTTGACCATTCTGATCTTGGCCATTTTGATTGTGTCCATTCTGTTGATCTTTCTGATTGTGCTTCTGATAGTATTTCTGATAGTCTTGTTGTTTTCACTGATTCTAGTAGCAATTTTGCTAACTCAGACATTATGACACAAGAACAGGCAAATCATCATACTTTGAAGGAATTGGGTGCACCTGATGTCAATTATCAACCTTTGTGCATACAATATCATAACCTTGCGGCTAACTTTGAGCTTAAATCTGGTCTAATACACTTGTTGCCTAAGTTTCATGGTCTTGCAGGTGAGTGCCCCATTAAGCATTTGAAGGGATTCCATGTAGTATGCAGCACTATGAAACCACATGCCATTGATGAAGATCATATCAAGCTGAGAGCTTTTCCTTTCTCATTGGATGGTGGAGCCAAGGATTGGTTGTTGTACCTTGACCCTCATCTATTGGGAGCTGGGTGATATTCGAGAGGTTATTTCTAGAGAAATATTTCCCTTCCTCAAGAGCAACTGCAATCAAGAAGGAAATTGGCAACATTAAACAAGTCGCTGGGGACACTATGCATGAGTATTGGGAGAGGTTCAAAAGGTTATGTGCAAGATGTCCACACCATCAGATATCTGAAAAAGACTTGATTAACTCTTTCTATGATGGTTTACTGCCGGTAGACAAAGGGTTGGTGGATGCTTCTAGCGGTGGGGCTATAAGTAACAAGACACCTGAAGAAGCCCGAGACTTGATATCCATTATGGCAGATAACTCTCAGCAATTTGGCACGGGGCCAATAGTACTCCTGTCTACCATATTCAAACACCTCCATCCGGTATGATTCTCGAGAGATTAGAAAATAGACTTGGCGACCTAACTTCCCTTGTGAGGCGGTTAGCGTGTCTGAGACAGATGCAGTCTTCCCCTCCTCGGGCCGGGTACTCTTGTGGGTTTTGTTCGACCCTTATCATTCTACCGACTCTTGCTCTACTTTGCATGATCCTACTTACCAAGACCGGTCGGTAGGCTGCAGGTGGGTGTTTTTCCAGAAAGCCACAATACCAACGAATAATGCCTTCTCCAATACTTACAATCTGGTTGGAGAAATCACCCCACTTTATTGGAACCAAAATCGAACCCGAGTAACCGGTATCAACGAGTGCAGGAATTACAGCGAGAGACAGTACAGACCACAGAATTTCCAGTAGCAGTCTGCACCTCCCTTGGCTTTGCCAGCACCAACTCCTCGACCAGCCATATGTCCACCTCCACAGGCGGCATAACAGCAGGCTAGTAGTGGTGGTGGTGGTTCCTCACTTGAAGATATGATGAAGCAATTTGTCACAGCCAATATGCTGTTCCAACAGCAAACCGACACTTCCATTCAGAGTTTGCAAACACAGATTGGGCAATTGGAAACATCATTGAACCAGCTTCAACCTCAAGGATCCAACTCTCTTCCTTCACAAACAATTCCCAATCCTAAGGGGAATGTGAGTGCTATCTCCCTTCGATCTGGAAAACAATTGGAGGAACCTAAACCAGCTGCAGATGTGACTTCCACATCAGAAAAAGAGTAAGAAACTATGAAGATTGACTCTAAAGATAAAAAGGCAATGCAGCAAGGTGAAGAGGAAGACATCCCTATTCCTCTTCCTTTCCCTCAGAGAGCAGTTCAATCCAAGAAGTTGGCAGAAAAAGCACAAGAGAAGGATATACTTGAGACATTCAGAAGAGTAGAGATCAACATTCCTCTCTTAGATGCAGTCAAACAAATTCCTAAATATGCCAAGTTTCGAAGGAATTGTGCACCAACAAGAGGCGATCAAGGGAATGAACGAGTGAGCTTGAACCAGAATGTGTCAGCACTCATCCAGCCTACCATGCCCCGTAAATAGAAAGATCCAGGGACATTTTCTATCCCTTGCCTCATTGGTAATTATAGATTTGATAATTGCATGCTAGATTTAGGTGCTTCTATTAATGTCATGCCTGCATCTATTTATAAATCTCTTGGTCTTGGTCCCTTGCGTCCTACTGGTGTTATTGTTCAGTTAGCTAATAGGAGTAGTGCTCATCCTTCTGGTTTAGTTGAAGATGTATTAGTCAAAGTTAATGACTTGATATTTCCTGCTGATTTTTACATCTTAGATATGGAGGATGAGTCTCCTAGTAGTAGGTCACCAATCATTCTAGGGAGGCCTTTCATGAAACGGCTAGGACTAAGATAGATGTGCATTCGGTACTCTTTCCATGGAGTTTGGTGATATATCTGTGAATTTCAATATCTTTGATGCCATGAAACATCCTAGGGAAGAGCATTTTGTTTTCTGTATTGATGTGATTGATGATGCTGTGGATGATGTTCTTACTGATTGGTGTGCTGATTATCCTGATTTTTCATCTGAGATTAATCTTCCCATTTGTGCATGTGCTGAAAATGAATGGTGCTCTGTTTGCACTAATTTGGTTAAGGCTGCATTGTTTGATGATTCTGACTTTCTTGGTGATTCTACATTACTTGTAGATTCTGATATTGATTCTGAGTTTGAGCTTCATCCTGATCCTAACGTGCATCCTGATTCTGATTTTGATGAGCTTGCTTCTGCTTTTGATAAGCTGAATTCTGATGTTAACAATGAGCTGTATAGCCACAGTTCTTCTTCTGCTTCTTTGAATGTGGTTTCAGGTATTTCCAGTGTGATGACATCAGAGTTGTTGCAACAACCACCCAAGCTTCTTCCTCATTTGCAACCGCCCAAACTAGAGTTGAAATCCCTTCCGGACCATCGAAGTATGCATTTACGGAGGTGAATGAGCAGTTGCCAGTCATTGTGGCAAATAATCTTATGCCTGATCAATAAGAGAAGCTGCTAAGCTTATTGAGGGTGAACAAGAAAGCGATTGGGTGGACATTGGCTGACATCGTTGGCATCAGCCCTTCCATGTGTATGCATCGAATTCTATTGGAAGAGGACTCTAAGCCGGTTAGGCAACCCCAGAGACGCCTTAATCCTCTTATCCTTGATGTGGTAAAGAAAGAGGTCACTAAGCTTCTACAAGCTGGTATCATCTATCCTATTTCTGATAGCCAGTGGATCAGCCCGGTCCAGGTGGTTCCTAAGAAATTCGGAGTCACAGTGGTAGCCAATTAGAAGAATGAGCTCATTCCTACTCGAGTTCAGAATAGTTGGAGAGTTTGCATTGACTATAGGAGACTCAACCAAGCCACTCGCAAGGATCATTACCTCTACCTTTCATTGATCGGATGTTAGAGCGATTGGTGGTAAGTCTCATTCGCTTCTGGATGGCTACTCCGGATATTTCCAGATCCATATTGCTCCCGAGGATCGGAGAAGACGACCTTCACATGCCCCTTTGGGACATATGCTTACCGAAGGATGCCTTTTGGCCTTTGCAATGCACCTGGCACTTTTCAGCGTTGTATGGTGAGTATTTTCTCTGAGTTCCTAGAGGATTGCATGGAGGTTTTTATGGATGATTTCACTGTATATGGGTCTGATTTTGATGCATGCTTAGCTAATCTATCTAGAGTTTTGCATAGGTGCATTGAATCTAATCTTGTGCTGAATTATGAAAAGTGTCACTTCATGGTTGAGTCGGGCATAGTCTTGGGACACATAGTGTCTAGGAAAGGGATTGAGGTAGACCCTGCTAAGATAGATGTTATTGCTGCTTTGCCTTACCCTGCTTCTGTGTGGGAAGTTCGCTCTTTTCTTGGTCATGCAGGTTTCTATCGACGTTTCATTCGAGATTTCAGCAAGACTGCTCGACCCTTGTCCAACCTTCTGCATAAGGACACTGACTTTGTATTTGATGAGGAATGCAAGGCGACCTTCGATCACTTGAAGCATTTCCTTACCACAGCCCCAGTGATCCAGCCCCCTGATTGGTACCTTCCGTTTGAGTTGATGTGCGATGCTTACAACTATGCGGTTGGTGTTATCTTAGCACAACGGGTTGATAGAGCTTCCCATGTCATTGCATATGCTTCCAAGACTTTGGATTCTGCTCAGTCTAATTACACCACCACTGAAAAGGAGTTGTTGGTTTTAATGGATAATTTTGTTTGGTCTACAATTCTTGACTCTTCGATTACAAGTCTTGGTAGTTGATTTGATGTTGTTGATTGCCTAAGTTGGTATTGACCTTGTAAGGTTTTGGGCCTGCATTAATGGAATTCATCTTTTGCCATTCTTTCTTTCATGTGTGCATCTCTCATGATTTGTGTTCTCTAGAACTTGCTCATTTTCTTTTTGAAACTACACTTTTCACTTACATGCATAAGTATGATGGAAGCTTGTTTTCTTTCTTTTATTTTCCCCATTTTGGCCAAATAGCCTTTCCCTTGCATTATGATTCCTTTGCTAGCCCCTTTGTGCCTTTTGACCCATTCTTTTCTAAGCCACATTACAAGCCTAAACCATTTTATTCCGCACCTTGAAACTTTATTGAGCATTGGTTTCACCTTGTTTTGTGTTTAAGTGTGGGAGTTGCTCAGGAGTGCAACAGTTTAAGTGTGGGGGGGAGATATTTGATTTTATCATTGTAATTATGTATACAAAGAAAGAAAAGTAAAAAAAAAAATCAAAAAAAAAATCAGAAAAAAAAGAGAAAAGAAAAGAAAAAAAAAAGAAGAAAAGAAAAGAGAGGAAAAGAAAATACATAGAAAGAAATGGATATATGAGTAAAATAAAAGTTTTCATACATAGAGAATGATTGTGTTAATCAGTGCTCTTTTTGATTTCTTTGGTGCTTAGCCTCTCATTCCATACTATTACCTACCTTCACCCTAGCCCCATTACAACCTTTAATAACAAGCTCTCTTGATTTGTGCATGTATGTGTTATGAGTAGTGGAGACGTAGAAGTTGAGCAAGCTTATGGTAGAACAATTTTCTTGAGTAGAATTTGAGCGATACACTAATTTACCCTATACACTTGAGAGATTAATTGAGAGTATCCTTTGAGAGACCATCTTTTGTGGTTAACATCATTGAGTGAGATTGCCATGATTTGTAATTTGAGATGAAAGGATTTTAGTCTTGAATGATTGGTCTTTTGAAGCTTTGTGTCCCTTGATTCAATTTTTGCATTGTTAGCAATTATTAGTAAAGAAGAGTTTCTCCTTTAGGTCTTTTTCTTTGAATTTTGCTCAAGAGTGCAAAAAGATAAGTGTGGGGGAATTTGATAATTGAATATTTTATACACTTCTTTTTATCTCTTGATTAATAATTTAGGACTCTTTAGTTAATAAATAATGGCTTTTATGTTCATTTGGGCTTTGGGCCTTAGATTGCATTTTAGCCATTTTTATTAATAAAATTCTAGTTTTATATTGCTTCACTATTTTTACCATAACTCTTAAACCAGACATCGGATTTGCCTCATTTTTGTCTCATATTTCAGATGATTCAGAGAGCTACAATTGTTATGAAGACATAAAGAGCAAATGCGGACAAGAGGGCAGTCGATTTTGGAGCCAAAGTCAGATGAACAATTATGGATTTTATTTGGACTCGAATTTTGTAACTAAAGTCAACTTTCATTTTATTTCTGTTTTGGGCTAAAACCATTAGAGCCCATTTCGTTTTTAGGTTTATTTTAAGTTAGTAGCAGCCACAAACAGATTTCATTCACGTTTTTACATTGGAGTGGATCAAAATAGAAGTTTTCAAATTCTCTCAACTGTTCTTCGCGTTCTTCGTGTTCTTCGTGTTCTTCGTCCGTTCTTCGTTTTTCCCAGCCATGATCGGCTAAACTTCTGTGATTGACCCAACGTTGAGGATTCCATGATTCGTCCAGAGAGCTTGTGCTTAATCGGTAACTTAATCAATTCTGTTTTCATCTTATCGGATTCGATTTCTGGAAATAGTTCGAATATTAGATTTAATATTCGGTTTGGTTCATCCCAAGGATTGAGTTCGGACTAGGTTACAGTGTTGCTGTGCGATTGCACAGTGAGACGCCACTGTTCGGACATATTCTAGGCGATCGTCTAGGCGAGGGATTCTCCAGATGAATGCAGAGATTTCGGTTCATCCGGAACCAAACGTGAGTTAGTTATATTTCGGTTCATCAGAAAATGCCTTTGCACAGGCAAACCTCTGTAACATCAAAGGCAGAAACATAAATAACATATTACGTGCATATTTCATATGTAACATTAAGGCAGTGACTAAATTCAGCCATAACATTTACTGATGCACCGAATTTAGTCCTTCCTTCCGTCACAATATCATATATGTGTTTCATGACGTACGGGCCACATAAGTTCGATTCTTTTGGTTGCCGACGGGTCTAAAAATAACAATAAATATATATAAGAGCATATATAGCTTACTGACCAAGCTCACAAGGCAGTTATGCCAGTGTCCAAATATGTACTAACCTTTGGTTGGAACCATTTAGGCTCTTTGAGCTCAAACCCATGCCTTTTTTTTACCCCAACTTGGAAGGTCGTCATGCCACTATCATCAAAATCACAAATTTATCAATAATGTTCACTGAAAATTCACAGCAGAGATTTCAGACAATACAATCAAAATGACATGCTTACTTGTTGACAATATGCTTCAACGTAGGCCCTGGATAGCCGTAAATGGAGCATAAGAAGATAACTGTGTGCGCCTCCATCAACATGACGACCAACTGCCAGTGGTGGCTGAAAATTCACAAAGATAAAGTACTCATGATATATATATATATATATATATATATATATATATATATATATATATATATATATATATATATATATATATATATATATATATGTAGCAGAATTAAGTGAATTGCAGACAAGAATTGTGATATCACTACAAAAAAAACCATCTTTTGTTGCGTTTAATTAGTCGCGGTTCACAATAACCGTTACAAAATACCAATTTGTAACGGTTTTGTCCCTAAACCGCCACTAAATAGTAACGGAAGCAATGATGACATGACTTCAGCTATATTTGTCGCGGTTTACTCAATGAGAACCGCAACAAATTTGGCGCCAACTTGGCGCGCAATGGCGGCAATGTTTGTCGCGGGCATTTTGTAGCGGTTATTTGAGTATCACCGCTACAAATTTGGCGCCAATGTTGTTACGGTGACTTTGTAGCGGTTACGTCACAGAAACCGCTACAAATAAACGAAAGGTCACAATTTTGTCACGGTTACCAGGAAGGGTGACCTTGACCGCGTCAAAATCTAAACTTTTGTAGCGGTTTCTAGGCAAACCGCTACAAATATTCACTATATAAATAAGGATTTAAGGTCTACAATTATAACAAAAATTAAAGGAATTACTAAATCTTCGACTAGTAACTGAATGAACTATCTCGCTTGGTCGTCGAAGAAATGCATATATCAGTAGCCCTGATCTCCTATCTCGGGTGATAAGAGCTGCAGATATTTGCCTCTCTCATCTTTGCGAGGCAATTCGTTTAGTCACAAGTCAAGGTTTGCTCATTTCTTTGGGGCGTGAATACTTCTACTCTTCTGAGAACAGTCCAACATACGGCAGGAGATTGGGTTCCATTATAGCCACCTTTGTCTCACGAAAATATCTCTGATGAAATTGACTCAGCCAGTTTTTCGTGGGAGATCGGCGGCTATATTGAGTCCGAATCCCCACTGATATGTTGGACTATTTTTGGTTATTTCATTATGTGAAATTTATTACTGTGGACCCTTTTAGAAAAATTAAAGAAAAAAATTAAATGAATTGAAGGTTTGGTTTTTAAATATTTTTACCAAACTAATTAGTTTGATTCATAAACTTTACGAATCTAACTAATGAGTTTGGAATTTTTTTTCGAAAAAAATATTTTGTAGTGGTTTTTGAGAATAACCGCTACAGAATGTGGACATATTGTAGCGGTTACTACGTAACCGTTACAGAATCTGAAGGGTCAGCTTTTTTGTATCGGTTACTGTAGCGGTTACATCGTAACCGCTACAGAATATCAACGGTCCGCTATTTTGTAGCGGTTTATGTGGCGGTGATAAGGAAACCGTTACAAAAATTCAAATTTTGTAACGGTTCCTATGGGTAACCGCTACAAAATGTACGGTTTTTAAAACAAACGCCTCTCATTTTCAAAGTCACACTTCCAACGGTTTGAGTTTTCACCATTTTCACCTTTCAACCCATCTTTAAACTTTTAATTTTAAACTTCTACATTTCAACATCATGGTTTCTGGAGGAGATAACGGAAAGGGAAAAATGGGTGTCCCAGAAAGAAGGGGTTTACGGGGGAGTAGTAGTAGAGGGGGCCAGACGAGAGGGCGTGGGGCCCAAAGTATACCTCCGCCATCTCAGGGGCTGAACGAGTTTTCCGATCTCTTCGCCGATGAAGAAATTCCAAACGTGGCGACCGTAGGGGGAGATAGAGAAGCAAGTTTGTCGTTCAACGACTTAGACGACGAGAATGCGGACATCCATCTCGACATTCCCTTAGCGGACGTGGAGCAGTTCATCGACCGGGAAAACCAGCGGGACCACGGGAACCCCCGACCGGCGTCTTCGCGCTCCACCGGATATACAGTGGATGTCGAAGGTATATCTAATTAGTTTTTTTGGGAGAAATTAATTTAAATTCGGTAGGTTTAATTCAATTTTTTGTAATATTGCAGATACACATGGGAACATCAGTACGTTATGATGAAGGTGGGGGAAGGGTGGAAGAGTCGGAGGAATCGTCTCTACAATCTAATGAATGGAGATGGCATGATTCCTCTCCAGGAGCTGATCGAGAACGTCCCAGATGGCGTGGAACCAACTCACTGGGCGAGTTTCGTCCAATATAGGAGGAGTGCTGACGGGCAGGTACCTTTTTTAATTAATTATAATTTAATTACATATGGTTTAAATTAATTAATAATTTCACTTAATTAATAATTTAAATTGAGTTTAAATTAAAATTGTGTTTCCTCCTCCTTGCAGGCTTTGTCGCAGAGGAACGCAAGAAGCAGGGCACAACAAAGGATCCATCACACCTACTGGGACCAAGACGTTTGTTGTGACCTACGGTGAGATGGTATGTTATTATTTAACATGATGATTGTTTTGTTTTCAGAATAACAAAGTTTATATTGTTTTATTTCTTTCAGCAAAAGAAGGCTCAGGAGGAGAATACACAGACGAACTATGGGAGGTTGTGGACACGCACCCATAGACACCGTGATGGGACGCCGACCTCTCAGCGGCGAGAGGAGATAATAGTAAGTTACAAAAACATTGAAAAATATAATGAATGTTGTATATTTAAATTGATCGTCCATTTTTTTATTAATGATTGTTCATGAACCCGAGGCCGAGAGGCTGCACGGAGGCCGACGAGGAGGCGAGATATGCACGGGAGGGCCGACGAGGAGGCCAGGCATAGGCACAGGCAGGAGAGCATGGCCCGTTGGTACGATCGTCATGTGGAGAACTGGAATGCTGTTACTGGGTCCCTGACGCGGCTGTTACCCAACCAGCGGTTTCCACCTCCCGAGCCTCCCCCTCCGTTCATCTTTGAGGAATCCCCCCCACGTGCTACCGACGACGACGTTGTAGACTCGGTCGTGCACCAACCCTGAGACAGACCCCCTCGGACAGGACTTGATGATCATGTTCCTGATAGTTAGTTTTTATTTTGTAATTTTGGATATTTATTTACTTTGGTTTACATATTTGGTTTGTTTAACATGTGGTTTAGTTATATATTTGTTATCGTTAAATTTGATACGTCATTTCAAAACCTACAACTCATTTAACTAAATTTTAATCCAAAACCCTAAAAATTTTAATCCAAGATTTTAATCCTTATTTAACATGTGCTTTAGTTATATATTTTAATTTTAATCTAAAATAATTTCCTAAAATTTCAGTTGAAAAATACTAAAAATTTAGGTAAATTTTGTAGCGGTTCATTTGGAGAAGAGTAAATACCCTTTTTGGTCCCTGGAAAAAACACGGATGCCTTTTTTGGTCCCTGAAAAAAAATAAGTCACTTTTAGTCCCTAAAATGGAAAAATAAGGTCCCTTTTAGTCCTTTTGATCATCTTTTTGCACATTTTAATCCCTCGAAATTCCCAAAAGGTCATTTTTAGTCCCTAAAAAGGACCAAAATGACATTTCTTTTACTCAGGGACGAAAAAGGGTCAAATGTGTTTTTCCAGGGACCAAAAAGGGTATTTACTCTTTGGAGAAACCGCAACAAATTTGAAATTAAAAATCAATGAAATGGCGCCATAGTTTGTCGCGGTTAAACGACCATTACAATTTTCAACGGTCATCATTTTGTAGCGGTTCTGATGAAGCTAACCGCAACAAAATTGAATATGCCAACGTTTGTCGCGGTTTCCGTCCAGAACCGCGACAAATTGTATTTAGTAGCGGTTGTTGTCGCGGTTTCCGTCTAGAACCGCGACAAACTGGTCCTGATATTTGCAACGGTTGTTGTAGCGGTTCAGAAACCGCTACAAACCATTCGTTGCATTTTTAAAGATCCCAAGTTCAGCGTTGAATGTAATTAAACATTGTATCCACATTTATGTTCTATCCTAGATTTGTTTGTTACATATGGATAAGTCATGGATCAAGCTGCCGCGTAGTTCTCCTGCATATTTAGCGGGATTGAACACTTTCTTAGATTTCGCCTTCTCTCGCTTGCATTAATGGCAAGATCGTGTGTCCTTGTTTGCGATGTAAGTTTAAGAAGTGGCAAACACGAGATTGTGCTTTGGAACATCTTCTTGTAAAGCCTTTCCCAGAAGCATATACATTCTGGGCGATTCATGGGGAGCAACGTGGTATGGGATATGGGCTCCATCTTCCTCAAACCTCACAGGTAGGAAATCAAGTACATCAAGATGATCCGGTTAACGAAGCTGTTCGTGATGCTTTTGGTGTTCAAGACGACAACTTCACAGCAGAGGTGCAGGGTCCAAAACCTGTTTTCTTCAGGAACAATGCAGCTCGGGAATTTTTCAGCCTCATGGATGAGAGCGATCATCCTTTGTATCAAGGTTGTCAGAAATACTCAAAGTTATCTTTTCTTATCAAATTGTACCATATCAAGTGCATGTGTGGGATCACGGATAAGGAAATGTCGATGTTCCTGGAATTACTTTGAGATGCATTCCCTGACGCCGACATTCTATCATCCTTCTACGAGGCGAAGAAGATAATCAACAGATTAGGCTTGAACTACGAAAAAATAGATGCCTGCCCAAACGACTGTATGCTTTATTGGGGAGAGGACGATCGGAGGGAGACTTGTAAGAAGTGACACACTTTGAGGTTCAAGACAGTTCGAAAAGAGAAGAAGCAGAAGAAGAAACCTGCAAAGATTCTAAGGTACTTTCCTTTAAAACCTCGCTTGCAAAGATTGTTTATGTCGTCTAAGACAGCTCAGCATATGAGGTGGCATGAAGATGATAAGAATCAAGATGGTAAACTCAAGCATCCACGTGATGCTGAAGCGTGGAAAGCGTTCGACTCAGTCTTTCAGTTTCGCGGCGGACCCTAGAAATGTTCGTCTTGCTTTGGCGACCGACGGTTTTAATCCATTTGGGAATCTTAGCACAAGCTACAGTATATGGCCAGTTATGTTGATACCCTACAACTTTCCCCCGTGGATGTGCATGAAACAAAGCTCCTTCATTATGTCCATGATCATTCAAGGGAAGAAGGCACCGGGAAATGACATCGATGTGTATCTCCAACCGCTGATTAAGGAGTTGGTGGAGTTGTGGAATGTAGGTGTGGAGACGTACGACGCGCACGAGAAGACACTTTTCAACTTGCGTGCGGCCTTGATTTGGATGATAAGCGACTTTCCTGGCCTCGGGACATTATCCGGGTAGAATGTGCATACCGGCCTTGCGTGCCCAGCTTGCAATTTTGACTCTGACTCAGTGCGCCTTCCCCACAGTCGTAAGTGGTGCTTCATGGGTCATCGGAGGTTTCTCGATGGGACGCACAGGTTTAGGTTGCAACGCAATCGCTTTAATGGGCAACAGGAAAAAAGAGGACCTCCTCGGAATTTATCTGGTGAAGAAATCATAGAGCAGCTTCAGGATGTTGATGTTGAGTTTGGGAAGAAGGACGATCCGGCAAGGGCCGGGACAAAGGCTGCCAGGGCTTCTGGTTCTACGCCCCAGCAATGGAGAAAGGTAAGCGTCTTCTTCGCTCTTCCGTATTGGAAAGATAATTTGCTCCGACAAGGTCTGGATGTCATGCACATTGAAAAGAATGTGTGCGACAATGTGTTGTACACGATTCTCAACGAACCAGTCAAGTCCAAAGATCATCTGCAGGCCAGGAAAGATCTACGGGAGATGGGCGTTCGTGGAGACGCGTGGCCGGATGAGCATGACAGATTTCAACCGGCAAGATTCACCCTGACAAAACCGAATAAGGAAATCTTTCTCGCTACCTTGAAGAAAATAAAAGTTCCCGACGGGTATTCAAGCAACATATCACGATGTATTGACTTGCGAGCTCGAAAGGTTACGGGGTTGAAGAGTCATGACTCACATGTGCTTATGCAATGCTTACTTCGCCGCCATAAAAAATACGCTGCCTCTCGATGTGTCTGTCGTTTTGGTCGAGCTTTGTACTTTCTTTCGGAAGTTATGTTCCAAGGTTTTGATAGTGGAGAAGCTCAACCAGCTGCAGCAGAAAATCATTGTTCTGTTGTGTCATTTGGAGATGATCTTTCCTCCGTCATTTTTCACGGTCATGGTTCACCCGACAAGACACCTTGTTCACGAAACAAAGCTTGCTGGCCCGTTCAAGACACCGATGGATGTATCCCGTTGAGAGGTACTTGTTTAAAAATAATTACTTTAGCATTACTCCCTAGTCGCACGTTTAACCATTGATGCATTATTATTATTATGGTTCTACTTTATAGGTTTCTTGGGAAACTTAAATCTTACGTGAGGAATAAGGCGTGGCCTGAAGATTCAATAGCAGAAGGTTATATCGGGGATGAGGTCTTGTATTTTTGTTCCGTGTACTTCGATGACATTGAGACATCATTCAACCGACCGCCTCGTGTAGACGATTGTCCCGAGCTGAGCCGGAGCTGAGGCAACGAGTTGTTAATCCCTCGTGTTGGTAAACCAGTTGGCGGGAGTGAGAAATTCAAACTCACGGCACGCACTTGAGAAGTTCCAAGCACATCGACATGTCTTGATTAACTGCACCAAAGTTGAACCGTACCTTCAGTAAGGATTTCATTGCATACTATATATTTCCTTACATTTTATACATACTTACATTTCATTGCATGTTTAATTGCAGGGAATTCAGGAGTCATGTGAAGCGTGAGCGAGGATTCGTACACGGACATCCTCCGAAATTGATAGAAAGGTCCACAGAGAATCCCGGGTTGGTTTAGGAGGAGAATAATGAACGACCACAACCCGCACTCACCAGAATTCAGAGCTCTCGCAGTAGGCCCGCTTGACCACGCCCTAAGATATACGGCATACAATGCCAATGGTTTTAAGTTTTGCACCGTCGCACGAGATCAGGGATTGCTGACCCAAAACTCTGGTGTATATGGCATGTTTGGGACGAGGAGTTATGCGAGCAGTAGTGACGGAAACATGCGGTTCGGTGACGTCCCGTATTATGGAAAGCTGCTTGATGTGGTCAGGATAAGTTACACAGGCCTTTTCACCGTGACGTTGTTCAAGTGTTTGTGGGCGAATACCACCACGTCCAGGGGACTCACGACTGACGACTTAGGCATCACATCAGTGAATTTCTCCCGGCCTATTCAAAGTGATCAGTCTGAAGATGACGAGCCGTATATTCTTTCCTCAGAGGCCCATCAGGTTTATTATGTCGTCGATGAGAGGCACAAGGATTGGAATATGGTGGTTCACTTAAAGCCTCGGGACCTTTACGATATGGGCGATGGTGATAATGTCGCCTACGATTGTGAGCCGTTGCAGCCCGCCAGCTTCGAAGACTTCATCCCAGACGGCGATGACAATTTACCTATAGTTCGGTACATTTTTTAATTGTGGCTTTATGAAATTGAAACATTTAACTAAAGTTTTAATTGTGTTTAAACGTATTCACCTCACGCGTAACATTTTATGCAAACTTTCTTTGTAGGGATGTCGAAGAAGATTGAGAGAAAAACTTAATGCCTATGCTGTAATATGCAATCTTTTTTTTTAAAAAAAAAATCAAGAACACATTTTGTAGCGGTTTCTTAGCCGCTACAAATCCTTAAAAAACCGCGACAAAAATACACTATTACATGAACCGCTACAAAAACGAAAACAAACCGATTCTAATATAGTAACCGCAACAAAAACCGTGACAAAAATGAACCGTTACAGGAACCGCTACAAACACGCAAACAAACCGATACTAATAATAATAACCGCTACAAAAAGTGTGACCCCAACCGCTACAAAATGATGCGCAGAAACCACCATAAATACCCCACCCAACCTCATTTAATATACATCAATTTCTTTTCTACCCACGTTTTCTCTCCGTCTTCTCAAATATTTTTACGTTTTGGAACATAGGGGTTAACAGTCTGAAGGGGTAAGTGTCGTGTAACCGGATCAATTTTAATGTTTCTCAATTCTAATGTTTCTCATATATACTAATTAATGTTTGTTATTTTGCAGTTGAACGGGATATTTTAATCAACTTTTCTTTTTCTTCCAAATACATTATTCAATAACTTGTACACATATTTTTTAAACATTCAGTACGAAATTTAATTACCTCTTTATTTGCTCTTACTATATCTTCCATATTTTTATTATTTTGCATCTATACAACAAGCACTTATATATTTAAATTTCGTATTTTAATACTTTTTTATTTTTATTAAAAAGATAAACTATTAATAAATAATAATTAGTTAATTACGTTGATAAATTTTTTTTTAAAAAAAAAAGTCATGAAATTTGTAGCGATTTCTTGAACCGCTACTAAGTTTCAAATATTTGCGGAGAAAATGGCGGGATATGTTGTAGCGGTCAGAGTATCAGTTTCAAACCGCTACAAATATTTAAAAAAATGGCGGGTCAATTTGTAACGGTTACAAACCGCTACAAATATTCACATGGCGGCAATTTTTTTCCTTGCGAAAATATGACGGGAAAATCTGTAGCGGTTAAAAACCGCGACAAATATTCAAAATAATAAATTTAATGGCGGCAAAATTTTCAAAAAAATACTTTGTAGCGGTTAAGTAACCGCTACAATTAATTAATTTGTAGCGGTTAGTAACCGTGACTAAGCTCTCAGAAGAGACGTCAGACAGGCTCATTTAGTAGCGGTTATTATTAACCGCAACAGATATAGTAGCGGTTCATATGCATGGAGTATCGGTTGTTATTAACCGTGACAAATCAGCTTGCCACAGTGGATTTTGTAGCGGTTTTTAGAACCGCGACAAATGTCATTAGTCACGCCAAAAACCTCTACAAATAGGTGATTTTAACTGCTACAAAATGTCGTTTTTTTTGTAGTGTATGTACCCGAGCCAGTATGGAAACAAGTAGATCTTTCTTGGCACTTCAAACAACCTCTTTGATATGTACTGCTGTCTCAATTCCAGAGGTGTTGTACTTGAATAGACTGGGCACAATAATCCAAAATCATCAATTCTGCCCTGTTGAACCAGTTTCTCATGCATGCACCTACAAGAATGACATTGATCAGGGAATTAGTATATATGTATGTGTGTCTAAACGATGCATTTAAATTATGTAATCAAGGAAGAAGATACTTGCTTTATAAACATTTGAACAACTGGACTAGTAACCTGCTGTCCAGGAAGCAGCATGGACTCTACATCGACATTATCAATGTAAACCGGTTCAGGATGAGGGAGGCCTACTACTTCATTGACAGGACACGATTTATCTTTAAATCATCTGTTGGCTACCAAATCGGATATTTTTTCCTTAGCAGTCAAGTTAGCAGTAGGGGATGGAACTTGAGGAGGGGTTGGAGATTGAGGAGGGGGTGGAGCTTGAGGAGGGGTAGAGACATCTACAAGCTTCACTGGCCAAGAGATGAAGGTTCCCTTGACATCACTCACAAGCTTCAGCTCATCAGTTAGGAGAGGGACAGGTGCATCAATGATCACCTCTTCAACTGACACTCTGACTTCATCATCAGCCATTTGTTGGTGGTGTACAGTTGATCCCAAGTTGTGGACAGTCCCTTTAGCAACTAATTGTCTATGACCATCACGATCCTCCACATACAGATTACAAGGTTGCTCTGACTGTCCAACAATGTATCTCCCTCTAGTGCTCTGCTGCATAGGTGTAGCTGAAGGTGTCAAGGAACACTGGTCTCTGGCCGAGAGCTCAGGAGAAAATTCATTTTCTCCATCTCCTCCTTCATCTTGCTCATCTCATATTGAAACATTGCCCTCAATGTAGCTTCTTTGGCCGCTGATTCCTCTCTTAATTTGGCAAGCGTCTAAACCATCTCCTCCCGGGTAACTATACTTTGTCTGTGGCGTTTGGATTTAACAAAGTATTGCTTTAGGCCTACCCGTCCTCCAATCCCCCTTACACGCCCCGAGTGATCTGGTTTTCCAATCACAACGGTCAGAACATCATTCCTCCTGTCCGACGCAAAAGATCCCTCTGCTTCTTTCCTTTTAAGATCTTCCTGTAAGATACAGATAACGAGAAGCTTAGTAATGAAACATGTTTAGTAAGTAAAAAATAACAATATCGATACTTACAATTCGTTCAGCAACTACACGAGTTTGTTCACTCGTGTAGGCGCCGCTTTGCTTTGCCGAATATGCAACCACAACTCCTCGTGACTTATTGGAGATGGCGGCTGGTCAACTACCGCATTCATCTTCCAATCTCTTACGCTAGGGCCATCAAATCTTTTCGGCCTTTTCATATCCACCGCGAGAAGCCCTGTGTGGGCAATCATTCTTTCTCCCGATCTCCTGTGCTTTTTCCCTTCTTTTCTGTGAATTAGGATTGAAGACAACTATCAATTATGAATTCTAGCCATGTCACTAACAGAAATTAGAGAACTTCAAATTGATATGAATTGAACGTCAAACATTAGTCAAATTCACTTCATCAAGTTTCAACATTTTACTTAAGGAAGATGTAGCATTGTAGAAGAAATTGGGAGAACCAAAGGAAAGGGAGTTTCAAAATTGCTTCCAACTCACTCAATTCATTCATTCATCATAACTGGTTCCTACACATATTAGAATAACTAACTAACTACTTGCACCGAAACCATTACACAGTTAACATACTAACTAACTAACAGCAACGTCTAACCATTACACAGTTTACATATCAGACTTGCATGGAACTAGGACATACTCCTCTCATGCAGGACAAAGGCAGGAAATATATACTTCTATTCATCACACACCAAACCATTTAACTAACAGGATTAGATGAACACAATAACATTCACATATCCACACAGGTTAATAAGTAAATAAAAGTGCAAACAAAACTAAATATAAACTCACCAGAGCTTCAGGAGTAGTCCGCAGCTGAACAACTTGTTGCCAAGTTTTTTCATCAATAAATTGTACTTGTCCCAGGGTTTACGGTCAGGCTTCACCTCGGCAAAAATATGCGTGTTAGCTAGAAAGGTCTTAAACTTCCTCCACCGATCAGCACAATAAGACAATGTTGAGTCTTTCAACTTCTCAGAGTCAGTGACGGTGTATGTAAGCCGGATAGTGTCCCAAATAGGATCCTTTATTGTGGTTTGGTCCACATTTTTCCACTCAGTTGTCAAGATGCTAACCTTGCTGCGTACTAGAGCGCCGACAAAACTAGTATATATACTTTTATTAGGACCGACAGGTTGCAAATTTTCATCAAACTGAATCTCGAACGTCGTCCCAGAATTCCGACTAAGGGATACATTCATCATTTGTGTGTCGCTTCTACCACGGTGTGCACAGCGTTGAGGAGGCTCATTGTGAGATGAAGAGGGTTCGTTCTGATCCACACCAGTCAAACCAGTATTTGGCGTTCCAGGAACACGAGTGGAATCGTTTTCACCGTTAATTTTCAGGACAGTAAGAGATGAATGCCTGAGCAAATGAGGGAGTAACAGAGGCTAATGGTACGTGGGGCGAGGAAGAGAGGTAATGCAACAGGAAGGGTTTCACAACGTGAACAGGGGTTCTTCAGTGAGAGTGACAAAAGCTTCTGCGCGAAGAAACATATATTTGGCGCCTCATTTTTAAGACCGAACAAATTAGTATACACGGTCTTAAAAGTTAACCTTTAAGACCGGTCTTTCTATAACTCCGGTCTTAATATTAATTAATTTTTTATTTAAACTTTAGTACCGGCTTGATTTTACGTCAGGTCTTAAAAGTCTAACTTTTAAGACCGGTGTTCCTGTAACTCCGGTCCTAAAATTAATTCATTTTTTATTTAAACTTTAGTACTGGCTTGATTTTATGTTAGGTCTTAAAAGTCTAACTTTTAAGACCGGTCTTCCTGTAACTCTGATCTTAAAATTAATTAATTTTTAATTAAACTTTAGTACCGGCCGTAATTTATGTTCGGTCTTAAAAGTCTAACTTTTAAGACCGGCTCTATCTATGTTCGGTCTTAAAACTTTAATACCTTTATATTTAAATTTTTCCGTATTATTTTGGAGTTTAGAAAATATAAGTCTGGCTGTATGAGATTTCTCCAAAAGTAATTGATATTTCAATTTTTTAATAACATTTTTAAGACCGGTTGTTTTTAAGCAGTGCGGATAAGACCTATGAAAAAATGATCCGGTATAAGAAGTTTTTTATATTTATAAAACTGCTACCGGTCATAGCTTTAGGACCGGTCCGTCGATAGTCCGGTCTAAATAAGGCGGTCTTAAAGCCCTTTATTGTATAAGAAGATCTTTTTATTTACAAAACTGCCATCAGTCACACCTTTAAGACCGGGGCGTCGATTATCCGGTGTAAATGAGGCGGTCTTAAATCCCTTTTTTGCACTAGTGAAAGCGATATCCTCTCATATCCCTTCATGATGATAATTTCTTATGCCGGGTTCATTATCTGCTTCATCTTCTTCGTTCATGTCCGGTAGACCCCTTGAAAAAGGAGTACTCTCAGGAAGACTATAATTTGAATGAATTTCCTCATCAATATCAATAAACCTTTTTTCTTGGAGAGCTACAGACCACATTTTATTTTTCTGATCAGTGATATAGAACACTTGTTTCGCCTGGTCTACCATAATAAAAGGTTCATCTTCAAAACTGCTACTATTGATATCGACTAATGTAAATCATAGCTGATCGATCTGAACACCATTATTGACATTAACTCACTTACATTTGAAAATGAGAAATTTAATTTTAACATAGTTCACCTCCCAAATTTCTTCAATAACCCCATAATAAGGCATGACTGCCAATTTAGGCCTCTTGTCTTTTGAATTGGAGAAGTGCATAGATTCAGCCTCTAACATAACACCACTGTTCTAGACGGTGCTCCTATCTTCTAGGGACTTCGTGTAAAATGTATAACCATTGATCACATACGAATTCCAACTTATGACATCAACCTCAGGATCACGTGTTAACCATTGGATTGTATCAGAAACACATTCCTCTACCTCAACCTTTTGTTTGAACCAGTTTGCAAAAGTTTTGTTATGCTTCCTAATTAACCTTTGTTCAGTCATTCGATGATTTTCTGTCCTTACAGCTTCTTTATGTGCATCTATGCTGGCTTGAACTTCATCAACATTATTCAAGATGTATAAGTGGACTTGTGACAATTCATCAGGATCCACACTCTTTACTGAAGCCTTTCGTCTACCCCCTTCAGCATGCTGACGTTTAGGAAGCCCAATATGTTTGACTTTGGCCAAATAATTTTGACGACATTCTATGGCTTCTTCAGAAACATATTTTTGAACAATTGATGCTTCTAGCCGGTATGCGTTCTTCACATACCCTTTTAGGAATTTCATAGATCTTTCAATTGGGTACATCCATCTAAATGGATAGGGTCGCACAACTTTATCTCCCTCACTAGATGAACAATTAGATGAACCATGATGTCAAAAAATGTAGGAAGAAAAAGCTTCTCAAACTGGCACAAGATAAAATATCCTTCATTTTCCAATTCATCCAACTTTTCAATCTCGAAAACTTTACTACAAACCGCATTGAAGAAGAAACAAAGTCCAGTCAAAATATGTTGAAGATCATATTCGGCGATGCCTCGAATAGCTATTGGGAGTAGCTGTTGCATTAAGACATGACAATCGTGAGACTTTTGGTATACCAATTTCAAGTCCTTCATCGATACAAGCCTCTTAAAATTTGTATGTATGTATGTATTCATGTATGACTAACTATGTTTGTGAGATAATTTGCATATGTGTATCCTAGCTATGGATTAGGGCTGCGTGTCCTATAGGGTTGCGTGTCCTAAAGGAATGCGGTCCTTGGCCGATAACTGTGGTTATGGTGTGACTTGTTTACTGTGAATTATTCTATACTTAACATGTAATATGTTGTCATTTATATTTCATACTTGTATAAAAGATTAACTGTTCCCCTGGGGTTCATTCATTTGAGCTCCAAATTGCATGAAAGAGATAGGTAGTGGATCGAAATCAAGAGGAAATATGCAGTTGTAAGGGTTACAGCAGAAGGAACTTTTTGGAAAAAATATGAGTAGATGGACTGTATTTTATTGTTTATCATTTGTCTATTTTGGATTAATGTATTAATATCCCGCTATGGGATAGATTCGAATCGAAAAAAATTTATCCTCATGTTTTCAACTAAATTATTTTAAGAAAGTTTTATTCCGCAATTAAGTCGTCCAAACTATTCCGATGCCTGTGCGCTTAAACTCTGATAAATAAAGGCTTATTAAGGACGGGTGTTACACTTAATAATTTTGTATTTTTTGACTTATTTTCTAGTGATTGTTTTGTTCATATCTTGCATTGTTTATTTTGTTGACTACTTACACTTGTCAAGACATATTTATAAGAAGTATTTTTAATTTTGTTAAGTCTTCTCATTAATTATTTGTAATTGTGGTATGTAGACAACAATTTACCTTGGATTATAACTTAGTGGAGCCGAAAAAATGGGCCAAGCGAGCCCATTTAGGTCCTAAATTTGCAAAGGTCAGGCTTAAGATTTTTGCCTCAAAAGTGAAAGCGGGCCTAAAAGGGCTAGTCCTGTAGGGCCTGTAACATCCTGAATTTTTTTTTAGTTCAAGAACTAAGTAATATTTTAGGAGAAATTAATTTATGATAATTAATTACCAAATAGTTATTTAGTATATATGAGTAAATTTTCTAAAGTGAGAGTAAAAATAAATTATATATTACAATAGATAGTGGGTGGTTCGATATAATTAAGGGGGGAGGGGGTATTTTATAATGTATATTGTAACACCCCAAATCCCAACACCCAAAAACTTGGCCAAAATATTTGAAATACCTCTAATAAGGATGATCAACATCCTTATCATTAAATTACATAACTTAATTCAAACCAATATCCATTTTAGAGTCAACATAAATTTCCAAAATATTTCATATAAAATACAAAGCGGAAGTCTTAGGATCATGACAAATAAAAATAATATAACTTAAGCCATGAAAGTACAATTCAAAGCTCACTCCATGGGTGTCTTCTCTTGATCTCTACTAATATGTTCACTTGAAAATTTTAATATAGGATGAGATTTCACGTCTCAGTAACTACTGAAAGTTTCTACTATACACAAGCAAATTACATATGACAAAAATCAAGAGTTGATTACTTATATACATTTGTATATACCATAATTTCTCATACAAAATTCTTTTGCAAAAGTAATCATCATTATGTCAATTTGTGAACTATACAATTATATAATATGGAATATACAACCTCCTTTATATCACCGTCCATCCTTGTATCGCTGACTAGAGCTATAGGCTAACACATAGTCCAATAGAAACTCATTCATTTGACTGGATGGTTTCAAGCTCATCAAAACTTAAGATACACCTAGCCAGAGATATAGAGCTTAAGTCTGTACTATGGCTCCCCTCCTTAAAAAAAACACAACTAAGGTGGTGTCACATGTCTCACAACTCCAATGAAATCCTGGCCAGAGGAAACATAGAAGATGGGGCTCTGACAAGTACCATCCACTGTGCATTGAGTGATGACCTAAATAAATCTTATCATTCAAATTCCTCCTTACTCCAACCCATCACAAATACAGCCACCATGATAATTATATTTAATAAACACAAAGTATATTAAAACAAGCTTCCATTTATATAAAATATCATCACCATGTAAACCAAACATCTCATAAAACCTCAACTGACCAATCTGTCACTCTTGAAATCAATGGACTAACCTATAATTTCTAAAATTCGGGAGTAAAAAATTTGGGGGCCAAAACCGTAATTTTTGTTGGGGACAAAACTGTAATTTTCATGGGACAAAACTTTAATTTTCAATTTCTATTATAATAATATTATAATACATATACATATAATTCAGTCTATAAAAAAAATAATCGTTCATAATCATACACAATTCACAAGTAAATGGAAGAATATTCATAGTTACCTGTTACTCTATAGCTCCTAAATAATCACCAAAAGTTACTAAAAGGCTCCCCAAATAATTATCTCTATGCTTTTCTTCTCTCTTTCTTTCTATCTTCTCTCCATTTTCTCACTCTCTCGCTCTTGTTGCCTGGATACACACCATAAGGTGTGTATTTATACTAGTTGAGGAGGGGGAGTAGTTAGGGTGAAATTTATTACCCCCTCCAAAGTCAAAATTGGGGGCCAACCCTCCCCCTGCTGACCACGTATCTAATATGTGTGTGTGTGTGTATTATAATATAATATTAAAAATTATTATTATTATTATTTTAACTAACATTAGAAAGTTTTACTCCTATACTGAATATTCTTGGTAAATTAATTACCATAAATTAATCTATCCTATTATAATTCTAAATAAATTTCAGGATGTTACATATATGTCGCCCCTCTGAAAATTGGAGGGGTGCGGGGTATTATAAATACCCCCACACAAACACACACCCATCACACTCAGGCACAATGCACACTCACAAGGTGAGAGAGAAAGAATTGAGTTGTGAGAAGAAATTGTGGAAATTATTTAGTGTCGACCGGAAGTAAGTATTGATAAAAATAAGTTTGGAATAGAGGTGACCTGGGTTATTCCTTTATATACTTATAAACTGTGTGTGTGTGTGTGTATTATATATGCAGAGATGGAGCTAGGAATTGTAATGAGGGGGCAAAAATTACAGAATAGAACTCAGGTGTTTATGAAATTAATTTCAGCCCCATAAAGATTTCAAGGCTTTCATTTTAGTCCTTCCATGAAACTTTTAGTGGGTACTTAAGTGAAAATATTGGAATTTTTATGAAGTTGAAATGTAATTTCCTAATCATCTGGGTTCTATTCTGTAATTTTAGGGGCTACCCTTAGCCCTCCCCTAGTTCCGTCCCTGTGTGTGTGTGAGTGAGTATTAAATTGTTTTGAGATTTGCTGTTCTCATGGAGGGCTTGATTTGGAATTTTATATTTGACTAAAAATTATATTGATAAAATGGGAAACTATTTGATCATGCTTGTGTGTATTAGAACTCATGGTTATGTATTTTGAAAATTGTTTAAACATGCTTTGTGGTATGATGAAAATATCGTTTATTATAAATGATTTTAAAATCACGTTATATGTTTTAGATGATGTTATTATTTATCTGTTTGGAACTATACTCATGATTTGGAATTTGTATATATCTGTCAATATTGTGATTGTTTGTCATTGATGCATATGCATGGTTGTGGAGTTGTGATGAGTTAGAGTAATAAGGAATTTTAATGATGAGATCTCTTTATGTCATCACTCAGTGTATAGTGTATGGTACTTGTTAGGGCCCATTCTTCCATGTTTTCCTTTAGCCGAGATTAGAGCTGAGAACATGTGACAGCTCCTTAGTTGTGTTCAAGAAGAGGAGCCATAGTCCAGACTTGAGCTCTGCACCTTTGACTAGGTACATCTCAAGAACGGGTGAGCTTGGGACAATCACTACTACAAATAATGCTTTTAAAGTTTTTTTTTAGCCTTTTAATGTCTAAAAATAGGGGACGCCTATTCCAACGACGTAGTAAAGTCAAGATATAGCGTCCCTAAGGAAAAAGGACACCGTAAAAAAGACATACGACGTTCCTTTTTATTTGGGACTCCATAAGGTGTTTTTTTTTTAGAAAAAAAAAAATATCTCAAATCTGATCAAGAACGACAACTCTTTGTAGATGAACCTGCTGCTAACACCAGCGCTGGAGAGAAGGACACAATGATTAGGTCGTGGTAGCTTTGCCAAGGTCTATCAAGCTGGATCCCTAATCAGTGGCTCCATCATCGCCGTTAAGATCATCAACAAAATTGATCCCCCCATGGAGCTTAGGATCGTTCGTGAGGTTGATATAATGCGATGGCTTCACAACCATCCTCATATTCTTAAAATCCATAAGGCTTTGGCTATGAAGACGAAGATCTACCTCATAGTGGAATTTGCTGCCAGCGAGGAGTTGTTCTCGAAGATCTAGCGTAAAGGAAGGATGTGGAGCTGGTGGCGAGGCGGTAGTTCCAGCAATTGGTTTTCGCCCTCTGTCGCTCACTGTGATGTGAAGCCTCAGAATCTTCTTTTGGACCCTGAAGGGAATATGAAGGTCTCTGATTTTGGACTCTCTACCTTGCCGAAAAAGCTTAACAACGGGTTACTCCACACAGCTTGTGGCACGTCGGCTCTTATACCGCGTCAGAGATCAGAAGAAGAGCACCCGAGAACATCCGATTTTGGACTCTTCGCCTTTCTGGAACAGTGTGCAGCCGACGCCACAGCCTGCAACTTTGGGGTTTTGGGGAATGTTGAAGGGTGTGTGGGTGTTAATCGAGAGAGAGCACCCGCCAAGACCTGCTTTTTAGGATTTCAAAAGTGTTTAGATCTCTCAATTATAAATTGGGACACCAAAAGTCTTTTTTTAGCACCCCAATTTAAAAAAGGGAGAATTTGTACCAAGGCCCAATTAAGGCCCAAAATTGTAAAAAAGGCCCCAACCACTTTCAGCTACCACAAATGGCCCTAGGGCCCTGATGGGTATTTTATCAGAAAATGAAATTACATTGACGTCCTTAGTAAATAAACCATGAACTTATCTCCTCCTTCGTTCTTTTCTTCTTCATCGTCTGTGTGGTGTAAATTTGGGTTGCTGTGAGTTCAATCAGCCACCAATCAGATTTCTTTTCCTTCTTCCATTGCCGGACTTCACACCCTCCCTAAAAAATATGTTCGAAAATTGGTCTCAAAAATAAAATAAAAGGGATTAATACAGTACGAAAACCTACAACCGTCTCCCTTTTAAGGTTTTGTTGCCGAAATGATCGGGGTTAGGCTTAATCTCTGCAAATGAAGACGACCCCGAACGCCATTTTCTTCATTCAAGCCAAAGTGGTCGAATATAGGCAATGATGACACAAACAAGCATAATCAAAGGACTCGTCCTTCTCTCAAATATTTCAAATCTTTTGTCAAGAAATTCGCAGTTTTACTTGCAATCTTTCGCTCCGGCAAGAAAAATCAAGCTGCAGAAGTTTCTGGAGGTGGGGTCACAAGGAATAGTAGAGCCAGATTGGTACCATCATGTAAGTCTTATTGGTCTTTTTTAATATTATGATGAATTTGATTACTTGGGTTTCATCCATATCATTTTTCCAAATACATGAACTCAATTTGCTTGTCCAAAGGTCAACCCTTATGGATAGTTTTGAATCAGATTATGAATGTCGGATTTTCCAAAACTGAGATATTTATAACTGATTAGCTGTAATTTCTTGCGGTTTCAACCGATGTATCATCCGAGAGTAACAAGAATTCATCATGGAAGTTTTCTAATTCCTACGCAACTTCTAGTGGCGTAAGTGCCCAACTTGGAATCGGGAATTTCTCCTTTGAAGAACCTTACAAAGCAACAGGAAAATTTTCTGCAGATAAAATAATTGGGGAAGGTGGATTTGGAATGGTCTATATGGGGAAGCTTAATGATGGATCTCTTGTTGCCATAAAGCGCTCCAAGAAGGTATGGCATAATGTTCTTTTTGAACATTTTCCAACTCCAAGAAATTAAAAGCGATTTTTCGATATTAGAGAATTTTACTGCCAATATGCCTGATGTAGTGAAGTTTGTTAACACAGACTGGGCATGACAATAACTTGGCTGAATTCAAGAATGAAATAAATACCTTGTCAAGAATTGAGCATCTGAATCTTGTGAGGTTATACGGATATTTGGAGCATGAAGATGAAAAGATGATTGTCGTTGAATATGTTAGCCATGGAACACTTCGAGAACATTTAAATGGTAAGTTCAAGAATCACTCAAAATAAGTTTTTTTGCCTTTGAGACAAAACTCCTCTCACATATTTATCTCATACATTGCAAAATCACTTAAAATAAGCTATTATTATGAATTGGTACATAGTGGAAGATTTCTTAGTTCATTATTCACCTGAATTTCCCGAATGTCTCATTGCTCATCTCCTCAACTTTTGGAACATGCTTTATTAAGATTATAAAAATTTCTCCCTTTGTTAAGTGTCTCGCAACTCAAGATGAGAAGTTTATAATCAATTGCCATAAATGCAGGTACAAGGGGAAATGGACTCGAAATTGGTGAGCGTCTAGACATTGCAATTGATGTTGCTCATGCAATAACTTACCTTCATATGTACAGGTGTGTCCCTTTTAAAACAAACAATTTTGAATTGATCTGATATGTGTCCTACTACAAAACAAGTCAATGTTTCTTGTTTTTTCATGTAAAATTGGTGAGAGCATATGATGGAGGCTTAATTTTGTCTTATATATTTGACAGATCATCCAATAATCCATAGAGACATCAAATCATCCAATATCTTACTCACAGAAAAATTGAGGGCTAAAGTTGCAGACTTTGGATTTGCTCGTTTGGCTTCAGATGATCCTGCAGCAACCCACATCTCAACCCAAATAAAAGGAACAGCTGGCTACTTGGATCTGAGTATCTCCGAACATATCAACTCACTGCCAAGAGTGATGTTTATTCATTCGGTGTTTTGCTTGTAGAATTGATGACAGGGAGATATCCATTAGAACCAAAGAAACCTCTCGGTGAGAGAGTGACCATCAGATGGGTAAGCATGTTATTAAACATTCCTAAAGTATTATAAAAGAACTAGGAATAGTACTTTGGAATAAGGTCTGACTGTTTTAACTGTATTAAAATTATCTGATCATATAGGCTTCAAATCTTCTATCTCTTTTGTGAAGACAATTTTAATTAATTCGTTTTTGCAATAAAAGTTTTTTCATCATGTATGGTATTCAGCCTTATTTCCTTATGAACACAACAAAAATAACAAGCCTTATCCTACTAAGTGGAGTTAGTTACACGGATCATATTACGCCATTGTGCTCTATTGACAACCAATTATTTCCATAAACTATTCACCACTTTTTCTTAGGAGGGAGGGATGGTGGTGATTATTAAAAAAAGGAATAAAGAACATGGATGCTTAAACACCCACCACATTTTATAGGTTTGTATATTGTACTGTTATCTTTCAAGCGATGTTTCCTTAGTTGTATCAATTATCTAGCTAACTGATGTTTGCCTTTGTGTGTACAGGTACTTGAATAGATTACACAATTGGATAGAGATGCAATGTTGTCCATCATTGAGGAGTCTCAGAAGTAGAAGATGAGACATTAGGCAGTATAGTTGTCAGGACACATTGTAGTTGATCACTTGTTGTGTATACGTGCATATGTATTTATGACAAATTTGTATTCATGAGAATGACCTTCAACATTTGTATTTCTGTAAATTGTCTACTGATGCTAACTTGACCATTTGAATTCAATGACAAGAGGAAATTTTTCCTTCTTTTATGATATTTGTTCATGATATGAGAAAAAAAAATGCAGCTGGAAACGCCCCCTGATATTGTTGTTAAAGCCCCCTGATATTGTTGTTAATACCCCCTGTTATTGTTGTAAATGACCCCTGTTATTGTTGTAAATGACCCCTGATATTGTTGTAAATGACCCCTGATATTGTTGTTAATACCCCCTGTTATTGTTGTAAATGACCACTGTTATTGTTGTAAATGACCCCTGATATTGTTGTAAATGACCCTTGTTATTGTTGTAAATGACCCGTGATATTGTTGTAAATGACCCCTGATATTGTTGTAAATGACCCCTGATATTGTTGTAAATGACCCCTGATATTGTTGTAAATGACCCCTGTTATTGTTGTAAATGACCCCTGATATTGTTGTAAATGACGCCTGATATTATTGTTAATACCCCATGTTATTGTTGTAAATGACCCCTGTTATTGTTGTAAATGACCCCTGTTATTGTTGTAAATGACCCGTGATATTGTTGTAAATGACCCCTGATATTGTTGTAAATGACCCATGTTATTGTTGTAAATGACCCCTGATATTGTTGTAAATGACCCACGATATTGTTGTTAATACCCCACGTTATTGTTGTAAATGACCCCTGTTATTGTTGTAAATGACCCCTGATATTGTTGTAAATGACCCCTGATATTGTTGTAAATGACCCCTGTTATTGTTGTAAATGACCCCTGATATTGTTGTAAATGACTCCTGATATTGTTGTTAATACCCCCTGTTATTGTTGTAAATGACCTCTGTTATTGTTGTAAATGACCCCTGATATTGTTGTAAATGACCCCTGTTATTGTTGTAAATGACCCCTGATATTGTTGTAAATGACCCCTGTTAATGTTGTAAATGACCCCTGATATTGTTGTAAATGACCCCTGTTATTGTTGTAAATGACCCCTGACAGTTTCCAGTAACACTGACAGAGTTTCCAGTAACAAATATGTAGGAAAAAAATCATGACAATAAGATATAATAAACAAGTAACATTGGACATATGGAAACTTGATACACTTTTGCCTCAACTTTTCACTATTATACACAGATTTGTCAAACTGTTTTGTAAAGTTAACATCAGTAGGCTATTTGCAAAAGAACAAATGAAGGTCATCCTCATGAAATACAAAAGGAGTCATAAAGTTACATGTGTCCTAACAACTATGCCTCCTAATGTCTTTTCTTTTTGCTTCTGGAAGTACATGAACCCCACAAGAGTGCCTGAAATAAATTAGACAAACGCGTTCTAGTCAAATAGACAACTCCGGCTTGACCGTTCGGAGTATATCCAAGAAATACATAGTAATGCAACACCTAGTTCACTTAATAGACATATGCAAAAGGTCTCGAACCGTATCGATGTCTTCCTCCGATAAGAATTACTCGAGAAGACTCTAAGTAAAATTCTTGAAACCATAAGAAACCAAGGTCACTCAATGTTGCAACAGTGACTGCAAGCATGATCAAATTATGAGTCAATAAAACTGAAGCATGTACTATACTGTCACCAAAATAAAAACAAAACTGAAGGCATGCGTATATACAAATAAATTCCATTTCTAGTTCTTAATCTATAATACTC
This sequence comes from Acacia pycnantha, assembly GCA_025563575.1. Lineage (NCBI taxonomy): Eukaryota > Viridiplantae > Streptophyta > Magnoliopsida > Fabales > Fabaceae > Acacia > Acacia pycnantha. The sequence goes on along the minus strand of JAMWYP010000068.1, from coordinate 1,637,163 downwards.
TTAAGTTATGAAGAAAGAACCATGGAAAATACCTACTCAAATGTATCTCCATCTTCAATGCTTGAACTACATAAAACCCCAAATTTCTCCCACTTTGAACTATCGGTAGCAACAAAAAAAAAAAACTCCAATCCTTACCCCTCCGCTTAATAAATCAGATGAGAGGTGTTCTACACTCACAAACAAAGCACAACGACCTGAACAGGGGAATAAGAATGGAAGAACGCATAAATGACCTCGAGCTTAGCCATGACAAATTCAAACACACACCAGAAACAAGGAAGGAGAAAACAATGCTAACCTGAAAAGAAGATTCAAATAAAACTGTGAATTTCTTGACAAAAGATTTGAAATATTTGAGAGAAGGACGAGTCCTTTGATTATGCTTGTTTGTGTCATCATTGCCTATATTCTGACCACTTTGGCTTGAATGAAGAAAATGGCGTTCAGGGGTCGTCTTCATTTGCAGAGATTAAGCCTAACCCCGATCATTTCTGCGGCAAAACCTTAAAGGGAGACGGTTGTAGGTTTTCGTCGCTTTCGTGTCCTGTATTAATCCCTTTTATTTTATTTTTGAGACCAATTCTCGAACATATTTTTAGGGAGGGTGTGAAGTCAGAGCAATGGAAGAAGGAAAAGAAATCGATTGGTGGCCGATCGAACTCACGAAACCCAAATTTGCACCACACAGACGATGAAGAAGAAAAGAACGAAGGAGGAGATAAGTTCGTGGTTTATTTACTAAGGACACCAATGTAATTTCGTTTTGTGATAAAATACCCATCAGGGCCCTAGGGCCATTTATGGTAGCTGAAAGTGGTTGGGGCCCTTTTTTCAATTTTGGGCCTTAATTGGGCCTTGGTACAGATTCTCCCTTTAAAAAAGGAAAGCTAAAAGTAGTGTTCTTGATGCTAAAAGCTCTACTTTTGGGTCCCTTTTTTAAATTGGGAATCAAAAAGCATATTTTTGGCATCCCAATTTTAAAAGGGACGTAAAAATCCTCCACATAATTACAAAAATACCACCGTCTTTAGTTTTTACTTTCATTTTTTTTTTTAAAAAGACATTGTTTAGGGAAGTAAAATCTATTTATTATAGTAGTGAATCCAATTAAATGGATGTTTCTATTAGACTGTGTGTGTTAGCTTATGGCTCCAGTCAGCGGTTATAAAGCTGATCAGGGGGTAATAAAGATGGTCGATGCATCAATCATTTGCTTAACATGTTATATATGTGATTTATGATTTGAATGATAAAGCTTTTGTATAATTATTTTTTGTAACAAGGTTGAGACATGTTTTGTGGAATCTCTTGTGAATGATATTTAGAAAATGAATTGATGTTCAATCGTTTTAAAACCCTTTTTTGGAAGGTATTTTTTGATAACCAAATTGAGAACTAATTTGTGAAAGGTTTTATGTTGATAACATATAAATAAATTATTTTGAGTTGAACTTGATTTTTGAAACGTATGTTTTCGATCTTGATTTTTATGTATACTTCTGAATAACCAATGGTTACAATTTTTTTTTTGAATTTTATGGTTATTATGTGTTTCCACGCCCCTTCGAGACCCCGAAAAATGGACAAATTCCTTTTCTTAGGAACACATACAAGATTCGTCACCACAAAAAGGATAATGGTAACCCCACCATTAACTACTTCATTTATGAATTTCATAGTAATAGAAATACATGTCCTACCAAGACAGAATTTATATATTTTCTTAAGAGATTAGTAGGGAGCATGGGAAGACACATATGAAGTAAGTCTTAAAGGTTTTTTTGTACGATTAGAGCTCATGTTACGTTATTTTTATTTGTCATGAGTATAAGACTTCCGCATTTTATCGACTCTGAAATATTTTAAAATTTTATTTTTGACATTGCAAATATTTTGGAGATATTTTAAATACTTCTGTCAAGTATTTGGTTGTTGGATTTGAGGAGTTACAGGGTAAAAGAGCCGGCCTTTTAAGCTCGCATGTTTTTTTAAATTATTTATATGATAATAATATTATTTGATTTTTTATACTTTGTTAATGATGTTGAAAATATTTAGTTGTTATTATAATTTTTAGAATTAATGTTCGTAAGAACATCTTTTATTAAGAATCGTAAAAATTAAAAATTTATAAAAGATATTTCTTATTTCATAAGTATTCTTAATAATTTATATTTTTTGACTTATTTTCTAGTCATTGTTTTGTTCATATCTTGTATTTTTTATTGTATTGACTACTTACACTTTTCAAGATATATTTTTAAGAAATATTTTTAAATTTGTGAAGTATTCTCGTTAATTATTTGTAATTGTGGTATGTGGACAATAGTTTGCATTTGATTATGAATTAATGATTGTGTTTGTTTGTTGCATGATATTTGTTGTTTAGACCTTAATGTTGACAACATTTATTTGTTAAATTAAAACTTTAATTGTTATAATTTACAAACTATATTTCTTTAGAAAAAAATATAGAAAAAATAGTTAAAATTTAGAAAAATGGCTTCTAGCACTACAGGGCCAACTCTAGCCCGTATGCACGGGCTGAACCTTGAAAAACAAATGTTTTTCTTACCCCAGGCCTAAAAGGGGCAGGCCCTTCAAGGGCTGGCCTTGATTCCCAACTTTATGATTTAGTGACTGTGTTTGTTTGTGTATGATGCGTATCTTTTACACTTTAATTTTGACAACATTTATGTATTAAATTAAAACTTTCATTGTTATAATTTTATTTCTTAAAAAAACTACAAAATAGTAAACGATTTTTAAAATAACTTTGACACTTTAATCTTGACAACATTTATGTATTAAATTAGAACTTTCATTGTTCTAATTTTATTTCTTATAAAAAAATAGGAAAAGATTGTTAAAATAGCTTTGACATTGATGTCACATTGACCCTGATGCTCAAGGGTTAGGACTCAAAAAATGACTGCTTTTCTTTACCCGGGCCTAAAACGATTGGCTCATGTAGGGCCAGCCTTTTATACTCTAGATCCTGTACATGCAATTTGACCTAAAATAAATATATTATTCTAGATCTAGAGGAAGAGTCGTTACTTTTAAGTTATTTAGGCAATTATCAAGCACATCAATCGAGAAAACATTCTCACAGTTATGAGAGAATTTTACTGCCTTAAAAACCAAGGTTTTGAAACCCGGACCGGTCACTGAATCGGTGGAGGTACTGGGTTAAGGGTCAGTAGATTAGACCGGAGTCAGACCGGGGTCAAACCGGTATTAAAATATAATTTAATTAAATAGGTAAAAACATTCATATTTTAATAATACAAAATATTTGGTGGTTAGCATTAATATCAAGCCCAAATCCATTTTTAAGCCCAATATCAATTTCACTTCCTACCCTCAATTTCCCTACCTGTTATTAATAATTTATAGAGGAATAAAATATTAAAATTCAAATAAGAAAACGTCCATATCTCATATTCTCCCATGAGTTATTATGGCTAACCTACCTCCTTTACTTTTGTCATTCACAAGTCACATCATATCACCAGCCTTATCTCCCTCAGACCCTCACCCACTTCGTCCTCTTCTCCTCCTTCTCTCCAACCTTGTCTAGTCATCTCCTCAGCCTTACCTGTATCACCATGGTCACAACTCACAAGGTCTCTCTCTTTTCTCCTTCCTCAGCCTCACCTGATTCACTTTGCTCTTCAGATCTCTCTCTTATCCTTCTCATTCCATGTCTCAGTATCCCATAGAGAAGGTCGAACCAGAGAGAAGCTTAAAGAAGCTTGGAATCCAAACTGCACTAGAGAGCTTCAACCAGATCGTTGCTCCTCCTTCAACTTCCATAGCACCATCGCCGGCGTCGACGTTGAGAAGCACTTCAGATCTCTCTCTCTCTCTGCTTCTCTTCTGCACTTTCGTGTCTCTCTTTCACTGTGACTCGGCCAACTCGGCCGGTTCAGGCCGAGTTGACCGAGTTGACTCCGGATCAACTCGTGACTCCGGTTCAACACCTAACTCAGACCGGTTTTCCAGCCGGTTCGACGGTAAACCGTCGAACCGGCTGGTCCGGTCCGGGTTTCAAAACATTGTTAAAAACATTAAAAGTAACCTATTGGTCTTCAACCCGCATAGTCAACTCACCCTTTTTTACATCTATCAGCGTCCCTCCAGTGGCTAGGAATGGTCTTCCTAAAATGATAGGAATGTCTCTGTCCTCCTCCATGTCTAAGATGATGAAATCTGCAGGCAAGATTAGTTTATCAATTTTAACAAGATTGTCCTCAATTATACTTTTTGGATATGCCAATGTCCGGTAAGCTAATTGAAGAACTGCAGATGTAGATTTTATTTCCCCAAGGCCGAGTCTCTTGAATATGGTTAGGGGCATCAAATTGATGCTAGCCCCTAAATCACAAAGGGTGTGACCCACAAACTGATTGCCTATTGTGCAAGGGATGGTGAAGCTTCCTGGGTCCTTCAACTTTGGTGGTAACTTCTTCTGCAAAACCGCACTGCACTCCTCAGTAAGAGCAACTAATTTGTTCTCCACCAATCTCCTCTTTTTGGACAACAACTCTTTCATTAATTTTGCATAAGATGTCATATTTTCTAAGGCTTCTGCAAATGGGATGTTGATCTGCAATTTCTTGAATACATCCAAAAACCTAGAAAATTGCCTATCCTTTGGATTAGGTTTTACCCGTTGAGGAAAAGGAGGTTGAGATTCTTTCTTTTCAGTTTCAGCAGGTTGGTGTGGTGGCTTGGTTTGACTTTCAGCCCTACTTTCACCTTGATTGTTACTCGTAGCTTCTTCACTTATTTGGGCTTCAATGGTTGCAGGTTCAGCACCTTTCAACACTTTACTACTCCTAAGGGAAATGGCTTGGCAAGTTTCCTTAGCATTACCCATAGGGTCTTCAGTATTACTAGAAAGGGTACCCTGCTGCCTGACATTTAGAGAGTTGGCAATCTGTCCTACCTGTACCTCTAAATTCTTGATAGAGGCCGTATGGTTTTGCAACATGGAGCCGGTTCTAGTCATGAATTGAGCCAGAATATCTTCTAGATTGCTCTTTTTCTCTTGTGGCTGAATTGGTGCTGCATATCCAGGGGGATTGTGTGGAGGTCGTGGATGTTCAGGGTGTTGTTGTGTACCTGCTTGATTTCCCCATGAGAAATTAGGGTGATTCCTCCAGCCTGGATTGTAATAGTTGGAGTGCGGATTGTCTTGTTGCTTATGTTGACGAACAACATACTGCACACTCTCCTCACTCATAGCACACTTCTCAGTAAGGTGCCCTCCTCCACATAAGTCACAGCTACCTCCTTGCACATTAGCAGATGTCAATTTATTTAGCTGATTAGTCATTGAAGCTACCTGTGCAGAAAGTGTTGATAATGTGTCGAGTTCGAGAATTCCTGCTACTTTCTTGGTATTACTCCTTTCCCCATTCCAATGGTAATTGTTATTAGCCATGTTCTCCAAAATATTGTAGGCTTCATCCACAGATTTTTGCCATTAAAGCCCCACCGGCAGCAGCATCAACAATGCCTCTCGTGTTTCCCTGTAGCCCATTATAGAATGTATGGACTGGATACCACTCAGGAAGGCCATGATGTGGGCACTTCCTAAGTAAGTCTTTAAACGGCTCCCAGGCTTCATAGAGTGACTCACCATCAGTGTGCTGGAAAGAGGTGATGTCGTTTCTTAATTTTGCTGTTCTTGCTGGAGGGAAATACTTGCCTAGGAATTTTTTAGTCAATTCATCCCAAGTAGTGATGGCTCCAGAAGGAAGTGACTGCAACCTGACTCTTCCTTATCTTTTAGGGAAAATGGGAAGAGCCTCAGTCTAATGGCATCATCAGTAATGCCATTGAATTTAAATGTGTCGCAAATCTCCAAGAAGCTCGCTAGATGCAAGTTTGGATCTTCATAGGGAAGGCCATAAAATTTTACAGCTGTTTGCACCATCTGAATAATTGCTGGCTTAATTTCAAAGTTATTGGCCTCCACCCTTGGCTTGACAATACTGGAAGCAATTTCACTAACCCTTGGGATAGCAAAATCTCCCACACTTCTATGATTCACAGCTTCTTCTGCCATTGTGATACTTTCAGGTTCCGTTGTATCTGTAGATGAAGAAGCTAGTTGAACTTGTAACAAAGCCGTTTGTTCTCTTCTCAAACGTCTCAATGTCCTCTCTATTTCTTGATCAAATAGAAGATTTGAGTCTTGGATACGCCTTAATCAAGAAATTAGTTCTTAAGAACCTAAAAGTCAAGAAGAGATTGACTAGTAAGTTTTAGCTATGCTTAATTGAAATTATGCAGAAAATGAATTCCAATAACTCAATGATCACACTTAAAAAATGCACAAAACTTACAAGAAAACACCTAAATAAAATAAAACCAAAAGTGTAGTAACTAAGTACTCACAATTTAATGGATTTTTTTTTTTTAACACAATAAAATTCTGCACTTTACAAAAAGAACAAGAATGCCGGATAAAAAGAAACGAAATTAAAGCTAAGACACCCTATGCTAAATTTTAACAATTTATTCTAACCACTAGCAACCAAAACGAAAGGATGAAAATAATGCACAATTGAAATGAACAAGGAATAACTCAAAACACAAAATTAAAAACTGCAATTAAAATAAAGCAAGCACCAATCTATAAACAAGCAAAGATAATTGATATTTGGACAATTTTGACCCCCGGCGACAGCGCCAAAAACTTGATGTGGGGGTAGCCAGTGCAAGTATACACTATCAGTGTAATACTGGCAAGTATCTCGTAGTAATAAAATATCATTCCCAGGGGACCAAAGTTCCAACTACTAACCCAATTCACTTTAATTTAAAGTTGATGCAGCCATATGAGTTTTTGATGAAAATATTAAAAGTAAATAAAAGGGTTAAAGGCCTAATTTGCCACGGAAGTTATGCTAAGGGAGCGCTCAGCACCCAGAAGTTTTTTGGGTACCAAATTTGCCCTGGAAGTATGAAAAAGGTACCAAATTTGCCCCGGAAGTATGAAAAAGGTACCAAATTTGCCCAAAACTAACGGAAGGTCAAACAAACGTTTGCCACGTCGGATTTTTTTGGGTTAAATACCTAATTTGCCCCGGAAGTATAAAAAAGGTAGCAAATTTGCCCAAAACTGATGGAAGGTCCACGTAGGTCGTTAGAATGCCACATGGCTAGGAAAGAAACATAGTGGAGGGTGAGTCATATGCCAGATCATGTAACCACGTCAGCACCTCATTCATCTTTCTCTCTTCCCTCTCGCTTTCGACGGTTCGTGCTTCTGAATTTTCTTCCACTCCTTCACTGACTGGTATGCCAGCTTCCACAACAATGCCTGCCAACTCTGTTTGCGACCTTCCTCTGCTTCAGATCCGATTGGTTTCGATCCCCAGAAAATTTCAAATGGGATGTTAGAATTAGCTCTGGATCTGCAAAAGCCATCAGTTAGAGATAATTCCTTGAAATTGGCCCTGTAGGGCCGGCCCTGGAGGGCCTCGGGCTTGAACAACCTACGTGGACCTTCCGTCAGTTTTGGGCAAATTTGCTACCTTTTATATACTTCCAGGGCAAATTTGGTACAAAAAAAAAACTTCCGGGGCAAATTTGGTATTTAACCTAAAAAAATCCGACGTGGCAAACGTCTGTTTGACCTTCCGTCAGTTTTGGGCAAATTTGCTACCTTTTCATACTTCCAGGGCAAATTTGATACTTTTTTCATACTTCCGGGGCAAATTTGGTACCTAAAAAACTTCCGGGTACTGAGCGCTCCCTTAGCATAACTTCCGTGGCAAATTAGGTATTTAACCCTAAATAAAATTACAAAGAAATTGAATTAAGCTTTGTAGAATGCAATTAACAAAAGCCTAGGGTCATGTATATCATCAATAATCCATTTAATTGTTCTTCCTTTACCAAAAGCTAGATTAATACCTAATCTTCTTTTAAGGTAGAATTTATTACTTAACCCTTGAAATGGAATATGCCAACCGAATTTCTGATTTTAATCTAATTGCTTATTCCTAAGTCAATTAGCCTAATCCTTAATCCTAAAGACCATGTTCCCATGCTCATTAGAATTAATTCTTGCAGTAAGTCCAGAATTCTTTATGATTGCATAAAGCCTATGTCAAGTTCCCTTGCTAGTGCCTTATGTTCCTTAATCAATTGAATCTAGAATTAACTAGCCTTTCCCAAGGTCTAATTAATCTTTCAATTCCTTAATTAGATGATCAAACTAACTAAGGCATTAAGCATGGACTAAAGAAACACATCCAAGACAAACATTATATAATTAAAACAGAATTTCAATTAAACTTCATAAAGAATCCATACATGACCTTAGAGAGATACTTAGTTCATGCTATTCATTACTAATAAGCACAAAAAGGGTAAAAGATGAAGAACATAAAATCAAACTAAAACATTCAAAAGGAAAGATTAAAACTAGTCTTCCATGTAGGAGGTAGAACCTTCCATATAGGAGACAATGAACAAAAAGGAAAAAATTGGAAAAGAAAATGCATGAAAGTTATAAAGATGATCTAGGCCATTCCACATAGGAGGCAATAGCAAGAAAGAACCTAAAATGGGAGAGATCTTGGTCATCTCCAAGTGTCATTTCCTCTTCTCAACATCTTTCTATTTATAGGCAGTATGGGGCATCTCATTCATGCACTTTACAACTCAAATTCGTCACTTTGCTAAGTGGCCAACTTGGAGGAACTTTGAATCACTTTACAGCTCCAAAACCGTGTCCTATTTTCCATCCTGTTTTACACCACGAAATCAACTGATTGTGGCCAAGTGGTCTTCATAACAAATGTAGCCCCCGATGTCATCTTTCCAGTCGCGCAAACCGGACCTCATTTTAAGGTCTGTAGCTCCAATTATGGATCAAATACTGTACATTGGTCCAGAATCCAGTGCTAGCGCCCCTATTCCGTGTTCCAGGCCCAATTTGGTCCTCTAAACTTCTGATTTAGCTTCTGGGATCTTCATAGAAGTTGTAGGGCCTTCTTTCAGATTTCCTAAAATATAAAATGCTGATCAATTGAAGGTCTAGAACTCAAGTTAAGTTATGATCAAAATACCGAACACTGATCACTACCCAAATATGACCAAGATCAATACAAATGAGTCTAAAAGCTAATTATGAAGATGAAACTACATATTAAACTAATTTGATAAACCATGACAATGATAGAGTTTTTAACTCCTTTTTGCAATTCAAACATCATAAATTCCAAGGTTATCAGGCATCCTAAATTGTGTTTAGGACGCCAAAAGTCATTCTTCAGGCGTCCCAACTTTAAATTGGGACACCTAAACACTTTTAAAATCTCACAGCTCTCACTCATCTCTCAGCACACCCTTAAACACTTTCAGCGCTTTAAACATTCCCGCTCATCTCTCAGCTCTCTCTTCGGTTGGCTTCATCATGGTGACGACAGACATTGAAGGCGAAGGTGACGGCAGACATCAAAGGCGATCTGCTGACGGTGAACTCGAAGGCGATGGCAGACGATGAACGCGAAGATTGGTTTTCGTACACTTCGAATTTCAGATCTGCGACGACGGTTTCTTTAGATATGCGACAACAGTTTTAGATCTGTGGACGGTGACTTCGATTTTTCTTCAACTCCCTCTTTAGATCTGTGACGGCGGTTTTAGATCAGTGGACGACGACTTCAATTTTTCTTCTACTCCATCTTTAGATCTGTGACGACGGTTTCAGATCTGCGGACAGTGACTTAGATTTGGTTGGTTTTGGTTATTTATTTGCTTGATTTGGTTTTCTCGCACGACAGCTAGATTTTTTTGCTTGGTTTAGATGAACACAATTGACGAAGATGCCGAGCTATTCGAAATTTTAGATCTCACGTTTCTCCGGTGCTTTGATTTTAATTTTTTTCTTTGATTCTGATTTTAATTTTGTTTTCCATATTGTTTTTGTTTGAATTGGTGATAGATGCCGATTGTGGCTCCTTCTGAGATTTGAACTTCAGTGTTTTTGTTTGAATTGGTGATAGATGCTGATTGTGGCTACTTTGGTGTTTTTTTTATTGTTGATTGTTGATGTGTAGTTCTTGCTGGTTCTTCTGGAAGTATGTTGATAGTTGTTGTATTATTCTTGCTGGTTCTTCTTCCACGGCCAACCCCTTGAACCTAAGGTTTGAGGGGGTTTTTTTTTAAAAAAAAAACCAATATGGCGTCCTAAGTTTTTTAAGACGCCGTAAGCCTTAATTTACTATGGCTCCTATATAAGCGTCCCTAGAAATAAAAAAAAGGAAGTAAAAAGGCTAGAAAAAAGACGTTATAAAACTTTTTTCTATTTGTGTAATCTTGAACTCCTTAAGTACGGTGAAGATATTTTTTGTTCATTTATTTATTTATTGTTTTTGTTTTTTGCTTGTGGGGTGTTTGAGCGTCCATGGGTCATTGTATATAATTGGTTGGGGGATTGTATATACTAGAAGATTTCACTATTTTGAATTTGTGGCAAACAGTTTTCTAGCTAGTATTATACGTGCTTCAAACTTCTAATATTTCATTGCTTGCATTTATTATTGGCATGACAGGGCACAGATGAAGTTAGGATGATAATTTAAGACAATGTGTCCCAATGCATAGAAGTAAATTGGGATAGAGAAACTTTCAAGATTATGAAAGAGCTTAAAATTCTCCTTTTGAGGATTTGGGAATTTTCAGAAAGTCTCAAATATTTTCCTAATAGTTTATGGGTGCTGAAATAGTGAAGGTATCATTCTTCATGTTTGCCTCCGAATTTTTCTCAAAAGAAGCTTCTTGTGCTCGACCTTGAGTATAGTTATTTGAGTTCGGTGGAAGCAATTAAGGCAAGATCCGTATCTTATTAACATTTCTTGTTAGCTATCTTGTACTAGATAATTTCTTTTTTAATTAAACTTTTTAGATGGATTTGGTTATTGCAGACATCAGACAATTTAGGATTTTGAAGCTTCGAGGTTGTGAATATGTGACACAGATACCTAATCTATCAAATCTAAGAATTTTGAAGGAATTAAACCTTGAAGATTGCATGAATTTAATGGAAATTCATAATTGGTTATATAGCAAAACTTGAGTTCTTTAATGTATATGGTTGCGTCCAGCTTAAAACCTTTCCACGTGCCATCAAGTTGCCCTCTCTTAGAATTCTCAACCTTGCTCACTGCTCAAATCTAAAGTACTTTCCAGAAATACTTGAAAAAGTGAAAATAATATATTTATTTTATGTGGAACAGGAAAAGAAAAATTGCATTGGTCAATTTGCAATGTTTCTGAGCTTAGGTCCTTATCCATTTTTGATCAGGATAAGCAGGTCATTGAGATCCCAAATAGCATTTTACTTTTGCCGGAACTAGAAGACATCACGATTGACGGTCATGATGGGAAGGTAATGATATCATGTAATTCGAAGGTAACCCAAGAACAGGCAATTTGGTCCCAACAATGTCCCAACAGAGGTGATATCATGAGGGTCAGGCTGGACATCAATGCCAATGTGAGTCTCAAAGACCCTTAGACTCTGCAACTCCTTAAGCATCTCAGTGAAGACCATCATTGTATTGGTCAAGGTGAGCGAACCTGTCTTGCACTGTGAGATTGAATGCTTCCTTATCCTCCAGAAAACACACTATGGTGGCACCATCCAATGTTTCTACGCTCATCTTCACTACTAAATCATCTTCTGATATTCACCAAGCAAGAGATATTTGGTTTCCTTTGAAGAAAGCTAACTTGCTTGCTGAAAGTATTTATAGCCAAACGAATAAATTTTTTTCTAACAAATGCACAGTGATAAATTAGTTTGATCAAAATTAAGTTTCTATGGATTCAAATTGTTTCTACTGTTCTACATATTAATAAGTTTGGAAGAAACTTCTCCTTCGGTTCAGGGACGCAGCATCCTCTGTTTTGCGAAGAATCTAGATGCTTTGTAAAAGAGGAATTACAGTATCATTTTCCTAATATTCAATTAATTAAGACTAATACTATATTTTATTTTAGTTGGCCACAGGAAAAGGTAAAAAAACTTTTGTTCTTTCAACTGTTTAACTTGATCTTTGGAAAATTTGTAGGCTGCCTCCCCACAACATGAGGCCATTTTAATATTCATTTTTTAAGTGGCAATTGAAAATTTATGGGAACGTATATTCTACTCTCTTTGAAGTGAACAAATGAACATTAAAAAACAATAATAAATGTGAATTAAATTTGATAGAGATATACTCCCTTTTATCCCTTTATATAAATCACGTTCTAGATGAGTTTGTGGAGCATCAATTGCCTTATTCCAAAAATACTTTCTTTTGTCAATTTTCAATTAGAGGATATGTTTTTGTCAAATTTGTGATGGGTAACAATGAAATTAAAATAATTTTAAGACAATTTGTAATTATACTCCTAATTATTTTTTTTATAAATTAATTAAAATTGATTTATATTAAGTATTAGAACCGTATACTCGCACTATACCATGTACACTATGTGGAAATGTCCAAAATAAAGACAATACGTAGTTAATTGTTTTTCCATACAATCAAGATAAACACGTGTTTATAAACATGTTAATGTCGGGTTTAAAAAAAGCATCCGTTGTAGGTGTTGGAAGTCAAATGTTGAATAACTTTTTAAGTTTGGGAGTAGCTTTTTGGAAAATAATTTTTATAATTTACGAGGTAAAAATGGCTTTTGGGAAATGATTTTCACAATTTGTGAGGTAAAAATGATTTTTGAAAAATAGCTTTTGGATTTTTAATAGTGTTTGGATAACTTCAAAGCCTAGGTTTTGACAAAAGTTTGCCAAACACCCTAAAATTGTTAAAAAGCTATTCTACCTAAAACCTAGGTTTTGACAAAAGTTTGTCAAATGTAACATCCCTATTTTTCATGCAACTAATGTATTGGATTATTGAATGAAATATATGAATTTTCATTAAGATTATAGTCAATGATATTTATTTATTTATTTAATTGTTTTCTTTCAAAATGAATAATTAATTAAGAAAAAGGAAGTGGATTGGTGATTTGGGAATTATTACTTTCACCATGGACAATTTGATATAGAAGATGACAATGGAAGTCAAGAATACATTTTATTTTCCCATATTACCCTTGAGCATTGTGCATAAAGGGAAGAATTGGATAAAGAGTATAAAATTCCAAAAATGCCCAAGAAGGTGTTATGGACTTAACCAAGAATTTTGGGCTATTAGGCCAGTGGCGGAGCCACCTTGTTCCATGTGGGTGCACATAAAATTCTAGCGGTTGGATTTTTTTTTTTTTTTGAGTTACTACATATCTTAGCATAAACACCCATAATCCCCCTCAAAACATGGGACATTATTATATAGTGCTATGAGACCCATTGGAGGTTTTATTTTTATGGGCCCCAAGCTTTACTACCCGCTGCTAGAGCCAACGTTTTACTTTTTTAGTATGACTTTTTTTTTAATATGACCATTTGATTAAATTAAATATAAATATTATCAGACTTTTTTAGCATTTGTTATGCTCCTTTACTCCTTCGTTGATAGTTGACTTTTTAATTCGGGGCGCTGCCCCCGAACCCCCAAATCCCATAATTAATTGTGCACCCACAAACTTAAATTCCTGGCTCCGCCACTGTATTAGGCTATGTAGGAAAAATAATTTTTGAAGCCCAAAAAGTGGAGGCCCAATTCAAAAACTTGAAAGGTGAAGGAACCAAAAATTTGCTCATGAAGGTGGATTTTTATTTTGAAGCTATTTTTCTTAAAATCAAAAAAATTATGGTAACATCATATCTTCATAAATGCAAAGTACATTAGGTTGGATTTGAAGATGACAAATAACCTCTCTTTTTCCCCTTAAATTTATGAAAATTAGAAAAGGAAAAAAAGAAGAAGAAGAAATACCACCAACTCACCCCAAGTACATCATTCAAGAGGTATGAAAGAAGTATTGGAAAATGGAGCAAGGATTTTGTCAATTCTCCCTCCCTCATTTTCGTTGGGCAGCCAAGAAAGGAGAAGAAGGATGAAAAAATATATATATATATATAGATGAGGAAGTCCCACAAGTCAAGCAAACACTAGTACATTCTTGGTACATAATCTATTTAGGGAAAATGATGGCTATGTGGGCAAGTACTAAAGACCTTAAATAGAGCTAATGGAACACTCAAATTAATTCAAATTTCCTAAGCTAAATTTTTTCCCCAAAATACCCCTCAAATTCGTCCAAAAATATGAGGGAAAAAGGAGGAAAAGACTTCATAAAAAGTATGGGAATACTTAAGAAAATAAGGGCATAGGAGTCTTCTACCAAAACACAAGGTTTGAGCATTTTAAAAGGCCAACTTCCCCCTCATTTGGTTGCTTGTTCAGCTGAAGGAAAGGAAGGGAAAAAAATAGAGAGAGAGCAAGTGCTTCCATACAAGAGAGTAAGAGGAAGCTCAAGTTGAAGAAGAAGGTTGAAGCTAAGGTAAGAGTTTTGACTATGGAACCCTAAACCACTTCCTTCTAATGTGACTAAGATATATAAAGTTCATCATTTCTTGGTATTTTGGGATGTAGCTTGAAAGGGAGACTCAAGGAGCAAGTGTGACAAGGGTGCTAAAAACTATCAAGTAAGTCACTCTTAAACATTTCAACCATTTTTCTTGGATTGTTTGAGTTAGGAAATATCTATCACCATGCATGTTTTTATACTTGGTTGGATAGCTAATGAAAAGAAGGAACGAAGGTTTAAAGTTAAGGTCTATGGTTTAAAATGAAAGAACAAACCTAGGATATGGAAGATATGAAGTTGGAATGGAAGTTTGACATTTTGTGATTAAATAGTAAATTTCACGCAACTGGTTTTTCTTAAGGATATGAGTTGATTTTGGTGTTTTTGAGGGTGTTAAAGTGTTTAAAATGAGATTTTGTATAAGGGTGAACTTGTATCAAAATTTTAGAACCCTAGATGAAAGTTGAAAAACGTTGGGTTATTGATTTGTGGAATTCCTGTGAGTCAGCTGGGTTCAACTCGATTTTTGATATAGTAAATGGACTTGAAAATTTATGAAATTTTACATGGAGACAATAGACATCTCAAGGATTATTTTTGTTTATTATTTGTAATTTTTGAAGCTCAGGATTAGGAGACGTTAATTTTTGAAAATGGTCCAAAAAGCAGGACTCTGTCTCGGACCTGAGGGTGGATTTTGGACACAGAAAAATCGTATGAATTTTTATGGTCTCTGGAAATATTTTTATCCAAAACTAGAAATATGAAGGGTCATTTGAGCTTTTTAACCACCTCAATTGTATTTTTATAGAATTAGTTATGAATTTTTGAATTTCAGTCATTGTTTCTGGAATTTTCTATGCAATCTGAAAATAAAAGGTAGCATCAAGACATTGGGACTTAGTCTAATTTTAGAGAATTGGTCGTCAGTCGTGAGAATAATAATCAATTAGGAACTTAATTCAAATACTTAGAGGAACATAGGAGAATTCTATGCCCTAGCTGCGTTTTTCTTTATTGATCATCTTTTCTAAACAATCGTTCTTGAGATTCTTAATCTTGAATGTTTTTCTTGATTAAATTCCTTAAAAATTCTGTTTGGTTACAAATCAACCCCTATTACTCATTGATCCAACTAAAGCTTAAATAACGAATTAGTGGTTGGAGTACTATTCCTCGTGGGACGATATCTTTCTCACATACTTTATTACTTGTAACGATCGGTGCACTTGCCGAAGTCGCTATCATAAAGCAAAAAAAAAAATCTAATTAAATTAAAATATCTAAGATATAATATCCATATCTAATATTAAGATATAATAAATATTAAATAATAAAATCACTCCTAATAATATAATAATAATTAACTAAATAATTTGAAATATCTCATAAGGAGCACATGTGTGATTCTTGAAGCATTAATCAAGAGAATATGATACCATTTTCATGTTAAAAACTTTATCATAGGTGATATAATTCACATTTAATTGCATTATATAACTTAAAAAAGTCAGTACAACAGAGCACACATGTATACTGTATACCCACTTAGGCTTGCAGTTTGGGTTCAAGGTTTTTATTTATTTAATAGTTTTCATCAGTTATTTGTTATAGCAAATATACATTATTTTGCTGAATTTTGCATGATCAGATGTCTTTAATGCATTATTTTATTATTTAAAGTGATCATAAGGTCCAATTGGCAACGTCAAAACAAAACTCATGTTTAGGCAAATTAAATGATTTTCGTTTGAATCATTATTTAAAGAAACATTTCAGTTTGTAAGTCATAACAGAAAAGAACATAGACGTCCTAAAACGGATAAGCAAATTTTATTTTCTTCATTAATTCTCTAACGTGAGGCACTCATAGATATGGTTTGGAACAAAACAATCATGTGTCCTTGAACAGAACAATTGGGTATAAGGATGAAGGAGAAAGAAGTAGCATTTAATAACAAAAGGAGGTTGATGGAGGATGACGATTTTGCCTCAGTAAGCCCATATTTTGTGTTCTGGCAAATGCTTCATATAGTGTTGTTGGCCTTTCTTATTAATAATGTTTGAATTTATGACATTTAACTTGCAGAGTTCAACAGCCTTTAGATACAAAAAGAGAGCAACAAATAGCCCAGTCAGTCAGAATGACTATGAAGAAGAAGTTAATTCTTATGAAGTAATTATTAATGATCAAGGTACACTATTCAACCCGATAGCTTCAATTAGACTGCAATTTTCACCAATTTTTATATGAATAGAAATTCTGATATATCATATTTTTTTATATTGTGACTTTGAGTTCGTCTCTCCATAAACTATACATCACTGGAGACAATTTGTGTAAAATATTAATGACATAATTAATTAACACTCTACAACAGATAAAGTATTTCTTTTATGTAGAAGAATAATAGGAGAAATTGTAAGTGCACAAGTTTTAAAGAGAATTGGGCTAGCTAGCTTCACTTTCAGGGTAAGTGACACAATAATAATCACATTAATAACAAAAACAAGTTTCAAAGCTATATATAATTGATATGCGTAATAGTAAAAAGTATTAATAATGAGTATAAGTGGCTCTCTTGGTATCTTGTTCAGAAACATCCTTGATGGACCTTGATTTGAATCCTACATGGTCGGAGCATAGGTGTGACACCTTCAGAAACCAAGGTATGTTGATATAAAATAGTAATAATAAACTAATTTACCTCCAACTATATATGCAAATCTCTATCTAAACAGAAACAGCAAATGTAATTAATAGGTCATAGTATTGAAGATGACGCGAGTGGTTGTCCTCGCATTCTTGTTGGGAAACATCCTTTTATAACGAGTCAGTTAATCACCAAGGTAATAATAAGGATGTGGATTTCATCAAACTGTATATAAGATTTTAAACAAGTTAAACTCTTAATTGGTGTTTGGATTTCAGAATTTCAGCAGCAAAAAAATGTAACTTCCACCTATGTTGAACAAGTTCAACAAAGCTTTGAAGACAATAGTGAAGCTGAAGGAAAAGGAGACAGTAGTCTGCAATAACAACATGTCAATTTGTAGCAGGTATTTTTATCATTAGAAGAAGAACATTGTTCCATTTCTGTTTAATTGATGAATATTTCATTAGTTAATTATGAGTTTTAATATCAGTTTATGCGAAAAATATTTCATTAGTTAATTATGAGTTTTATCATTAGGGGTCTAGGAAGCAGTGGAAACGCTGGTAGAGGTGGAGGCATGTGTACTCTCTGGTCAGTATGCCCTGTGGACTGGGCTCCAACGCCCTGCCTTTGGACTATGTGTGAGCCCAACCCCTTTCCTAAAATTTTGATATCAACAAAAAATAAAAAAGAATTTATGGTTCATGGAATGGATTAATTGGCTCGAATATAATTCAAGCAACATGAAGTTTCCACGGCTACCAATTGGTATTTTGAATCGAAATGCAAAATAGCCTTCCTTAATATAAGATGTACGTTTAGTTGATCTATTGTTGTTGATGACGTGCCATTATATTCCTGCATTAGTTTCTTAATCTTCATTTTCTTTTGCTTCTATATATGGTTCCCGGGATTTGAAACTCAAACTGCAGAAGGTTGAAGCAGTTTGATAGGACCTTGCTGGGTCTCAGCTAACCTCCATGTTAATTATCTTCATATATCTTGGATCATAATTCCTTACTTTTTATTATTAATTAATAATTGTCCTACTGAGTTTTTCTTTTGACCTTGAAAAAACACTTCTTTAATTTATATCATCAAATAAACAACCCAGCTGTAGGTCCAACAACATAACACAGAATCAAAAGACAAACAAGATGCAACACAATGCCTGAAGTCTTGAGTAAATAAAAGATACTCCCTCCGGTCCTTAATACATGACATATTTAGAAAGTTGATCTTGATCATAATTTTGTTATGAAGGCTGGTTGAGCCTTAACACTTCCCTAAAAGCGCATACAAAAACAGCAGACGTAGCTTCTCTCCTTTTCTTTTTTGTCCACTTCCATTTTTTGCACCCTTCACAATAATTGGATCAAAATCTAACGTTCCTCATTTAATATTTTATAAAACAGCAAAGAGAATTGTTAGCAAGAAAAGAGCCATGACAATTAATTTTGAGCCACCCATTTTGGTGGAGCATTCCATCCTACAGTGCGAGAGACTGAGGACCCGGGTCCATATTTGGTGATGCAAAATCCAAAGCAGAACAAAATTTATTAGTACTGTAATGGATACCAATGGACTCTTAAGCTTTGGACTTATCCCTCAGGTCCTAGGTTCGAGCCCTTGGGGAGGCGCTCTTAGGAATGCGCTCTCAAGGGACAAATCCTCCAAGAGGAGTACGACAATTCCTGCCCTAGTGGGGGCCGACCATCACGGGTGTAATGGGTGAACCCGGAGGGGGACGATAGTCGTGGACTGGATTCTTACCTGTGGGGGGTCGTTACATAAAAAAGGCGCCTTGGTATCCATTACACTAGTAGGGTTTTGACCGGCAAGGCCGAGTAAAGTGTCGTAGAGTGGAGCTACCGAGGACATTGGCTCTTGAGGGGGTGACTATATAATTTTTTTTGATACAAGGCGAGGGGAGGGGGATCGAACTAAGGACCTAAGGAGGGGAAATGAATCCCAATACCACTGCACTACAAGGAGTACCGGTGGGGTGACTATATAATGAGTCCTACATCAGAGAGCCAAACTCTTGGAGTAGGGTTTATAAGTCCATTGGGTTCTCCCTCCTCATAGGTTAGTTTTTGGGAATTGGGCTTTCCCTTTGGACTTGTGCTCATCACAAGTGCCCAACTGAGTTTTGAAACTTTTTAATATTAATAAAAGGCTATGTGCTGAGATTTGATAGGAGAATTGAACCTAATACATAGATATAAGTAGAGTGAAGCTAAGTATTATATAACTATACAAAATAATTGCACAATTATAGCGAAAAACTCCCCTTCAAAAAATTCACCGACTAATCTGCCTATTTTTCCAGTTACTTTCACATAAATTTTTTTGAATATTAGGTTAATTATTTTTTTGACAAATCAACATATATAATTTAATTCTCAAATCAGATCCCACCATTTTTTCATTTTTCTTATTTTCAAAAAGTACGAATCAACTGATACTTATCTGTTTTTCTAAATCGACAATTTTTTGTATCAATATAGTATATTTTAGAGAAAAAGACTTTGAATTAATTCAAAGATGAGCATAAAAAAAAAAAGGAATTGTGGAGAAGCTGATAAAATTGAACTGATTCTCTCCTCAATTTTCTTTGACCCAGCAACTGATTTTCCACAACTAGGAATTTGGTAGCTAGTGGTGGATCCAACCCAAAATAAACACGTGTTGGAATTGTAGCCATAAAAATGACAAAATGATCAAATATCCCTACCGTCTTTATCAATTCAGAAGGAAATAGGAATAACCGTATACGTAGTTTATAGAATTAAATAAGCTCACTGGTGCAATAGAAAATGAATACTTCCTCTATCTGATAACTTCTCTCTCCAATTCTAAATATTAAATTAGATAACTAATTCAAAGATACTTAACAAATTCGTTAAATTAGGTATTTATAAAACAAAAAAATGTGTTAGCTTCTCTAGAATACTACCTCCGGTCCTAATTATATGAATACTTTTGTAGTGTAATTTGCACTACAAAAGTGTTTCTATAATTAGGACCGGAGGGAGTACCATATTTAATTACAGCCCATTTGGTGTTGGAAAAAGTTTTGAAGAAAATGGAGTAGAAATGAATATGGAAATAGAGGTGGAAATGAGATTTAAAAATATGTTTAGTATGTTGATGGAATTCTTACATAGTTTTTATTAATTTATGTGTGTCCGTGTCATACTGTTATTAAAAAGGAAAGAAGGAAAAAATTCCTTAAATCAGAGCCCATCATCTTGTTGTTGACTATTGGGAGTGACCAAGATGACAAGCAATTCTCTTTAATATACCACTTTGGTCTTATTTATAAGTCAATTTTGATCAAAAAATTTGATCCTATTCGTAAGTCCCTTTGAGGGTAATAAATGAGATTGTGATAATTTTTCTCATATTAATTGTACCAATGAAAATAGAGAGAAAAGAAAAAATAGAAAGATACCCATTCATAAATTAGGACAAAGTTGAAAATTTATCTCATAATCATTAAACTAACTACCCCACATTGGTATGCGTGATTTAGTTAAAAGAGACTTATAAATAAGTCAAGCAATTCTCTTTAATATACCCCACATTGTTGACTATTGGGAGTGACCAAGATGACAAGCAATTCTCTTTAATATACCACTTTGGTCTTATTTATAAGTCAATTTTGATCAAAAAATTTGGTCCTATTCGTAAGTCCCCTTTGAGGGTAATAAATGAGATTGTGATAATTTTGCCCATATTAATTGTACCAATGAAAATAGAGGCAAAAGAAAAAACTGAAAGATACCCATTCATAAATTATTACAAAGTTGAAAATTTATCTCATAATCATTGAACTAACTACCCCACATTGGTATGCGTGATTTAGTTAAAAGAGACTTATAAATAATACCAAGGTGGTATACAATTAACTAAGAAGTTTGAAAGAAAATTATCAATTCGAAAAATAATGTGAATTAAAATTTTATATTGAAGACTTAAGTAAACCGCTACCAACTTATATTCACGACCTGATGAAGTATAATTAGTAAAACTTAAATTATTTTGTTATATTTTTAATGTAATTTTTATTAAAATATTTCTCATAATTATTAATTCCTACTATGAAGTACCCTATATGTGTTACAGACAAAACAAGAAAGAGTTTTTTTCAGACACAAAATCATGATTATTTGTGTCTAGAGAAGGTTAATGATGTCTGAGATAGAGGGATATGTTTTTGAGAAATAAGTTTTGAAAACAAAACACACACAAAATCTATTTAGATAGTTGTTTTAAGAAAATCTATTTTTGAAGTGACATTACGGTGACGGTTACCAGCGGTGATATGGCGATGGTCGTTTTCGATAGTGGATATGAAGTCTATGCCAGTTTATTTATGGTGTGCTCTTATGTTTCATTGCAATGGATGGTGTCTCCCATGGGGAATTGCTGCTCAGGGCGGCACAAATGTCTGCCAACGAAATGGAACTGCGAAATTAATTTGACAATATTTATCAGCACAAGGTGACACACACTGGTGGTGCTCCAACAATCTTAAATTTACCTCTAGATGTTTGAAAACCACTTCCCGGGAAGGTGGCGGTGATGACTGGCGGTGCACCACCACCGGCGGAGGTTCTATTCAAGATGGAAGAACTGGGATTTGTTGTGACTTATTCGTATGGTTTGACAGAAACTTATGGTTCGGTGACAGTTTGCACCTGGAAATCAGAATGGGACAGCCTTCCTAGAGACACACGAGCTAAACTCAAAGCACGTCAAGTAGTATGCCATTGAGGTCTTGATAAGCTTGATGTGAAGGATCCTGTGACAATGAAGAGTGTTCCGGCTGATGCGAAAACCATGGGAGATGTAATGTTCAGAGGTAACACTGTGATGAATGGATATCTGAAAAGTCTGGAAGCAACCCAAGAGGCATTTAAAGGAAGATGGTTTAGAAGTGACTTGGGAGTGAAACATCCTGATGGGTACATCGAGCTCAAGGATCAATCGAAGGATATAATAATCTCAGGAGGGGAAAACATAAGCTCCATAGAATTAGAAGGTCTGATTTGCTGTCATCCTGCAGTTTATGATGCTGCTGTTGCAGGTAGGCCTGATGACTTCTGGGGAGAGACGCCATGTGCTTTTGTGAAGTTGAAGGAAGGGTTCAGTGCTACAGAGCAAGAAATTATAGATTTTTGTCGGAAACACTTGCCTCATTATATGGCTCCAAAAACTGGGGTTTTTCAAGATTTTCCTAAGACATCAACTGGTAAGACACAGAAATATGTTCTGTGGGAGAAAGCTAAGGCCATGGGAAGCTTGTCTAAGAAGAATATCACCGAATGCACATTATGTGCACATAATTAGGTGCCCAATTATGTGCTCATACCTCTATTAGAGGTATGAGCATATTTTTTAAATTTTTTTTTAATTTTTTATATATTGTATTTATTTAGATTTAGATTATATGATGCTTTCTGGAATTTTTTTTGCACCCAGTATCTCAAAATTAATTAATTTCTATGATACTGGTGTTACAGATAACTGCAGAACTGGAAGCTAATTATTTTGAGATCTTGGGTGCAAAAAAATTCCAGAAAGCATCATATAATCTAAATCTAAATAAATACAATATATAAAAAATTAAAAAAAATATGCTCATACCTCTAATAGAGGTATGAGCACATAATTGGGCACCTAATTATGTGCACATAATGTGCACCCGTGTACAAGGTAAAATGTGGGAGGAGTTTGGTCTCGCCTTACGCAAAACTAACACATTCATTCATAATTTGTAAAACCAGTTTTTCAGTTTTTTCAGAGCAAGAAAAAGAATGTAGTAACTCATTCAATCTTGAAGAAATCTAAATACTTGCGTTAATTTTATTTTTTCTGGTAAACTGAGGATATATGACCTCAAGTATTAATTTGTGGTTAATATATTTTATTATTTCTAAATCGCAGCTTTGGGATACTCATCCTACTTTTGCACGACACTCTGTTAGCGTTTATGTCAACGAGCCAAGCAACTTAATTTGAGAGAAGCAAAAGCAAGCATGTTGACCATAGACGGACAAATTTAATTTGTAATCACTAGAAAAGCAAGCATGCTATTATGTTGTTTCCTCTATTTTACAAGCAGATATATGTAAAGTTCAACTCTGCATGCTTCAAGTACAGAGTTGATGATAGATGAATAATTAGGCTCTAGTAGGCTAATGTTTCTTTAAATCAGTTCTGGAACAAAGAATACGAGTTCACACGTTGGGATAATTAAGTCTGATTTAATATTTTATTATCATTGAAGAATATGATAACATTTCCTTGTTAAAAGTGGCTCTATCTCTTGATATATGTAATTGTAAATAATATCAATGAGTAAAGGGGCTCTCTTGGTTCCTTAGTTCAGAAGTATCCTTGCTGCAGTTTGATTTGAATATTACTTCACTGCCAATGTTGTCATCGACTGAGCACACTTGTGAGACCTTCAGAAACCAAGGTATGTTCATAAAATTGTAATTATCCACCAATTTACCCCCAACAATATGCAAATTTCTATCTAATAATATGTGAATAACAGGTAATAGCTTTGAAGATAAGGTGTGGCTATTCTTGTATCCCTACTGAGAAACACATTTTATCATGAGTCTGCCAATCACCAAGGTAATAATAAATATGTGCATTTCATGAAAGTGTATATAAGATTTTAAACAAATTAAAATCTTAATTGGTGTTTGGATTGCAGAATTTCAGCAACAAGAAAATGTAATATCCACCAATGTTGAACAAGTTCCAAAAAGTTGAGAAGACACTAGAAATGCCAAAGGAAAAGAGATAGTAATCTATGATGGCACCATAAATGAATAATGACATACCAATTTGTAGCAGGTATTCTTATCATTAATTAAAAATATTAAATCTTATATGTTATTCGTTATGGCAGTTGAAGATTGGCAACATTTAAATTTTGCCGGAATAGAGAAGACAAATATGGTGCTCTGTTTTTCAGTTTCTTTTTCTGTACAAATGGTTTAAGTTGACTTATACCATTCACACATATTTAAACTTACTCTCTTATATCCTGTCATAACAATGTTCCCAAATAGTCATCATCAAAGTCAAACAACTCAAATTTATAACAATTCGTTATTATAGAAAAATATTAATTAAAACAGAGCACATCCAAAATATATATATTCCCTCCATCCTATATTCTATCATAATGGCTTTCATGCTTCACATTTCTGTTGTTTTGCGTGAACTTTGCACTTTAATTAATTTTTGATGAGTGAGATCCATACAAATCTCACAGTAGTAGTAGACACCAGTCAAAACTATAATGGTGTCTGTGCATGTAAATACTTAAGGTACGAGTTGTTTAGTTCAAGATTCATCTAGACTCATCATTGTTGGCATGTCTATGTAATTTTTTAATCAAAATAATGATTGATGTAATAGTATATACAAGAAGCTCTTACTCTTTGCATCGGTTGAAGCAATTAATCTAATGTTGGGCAGTTTCGACTCCTAGGCATTATGAGTGGATTTTAGAATCCTTGTGTACGTACACATCATCTCTTATTCTCTTAAATCTGTTCCTTTTAAACAAACTTAGGAGGGGAAGAACAGAAAAAAGCAGAGGAACGTAGTGGGTAGGAATTTCTTGTTCTTTTCTCCAAAGTTATGATTGTATTCAGATGGATAATAACATGTTATGCTGTCAATTACTGCAACTGGGTTTCATTCTCCATCTATGCTTCTCATGCCATGGCTATGATTTTATTGTATGAAGAATATATTTGATTTTTTTTTTCCATTACAGTTTACACTTGCGGAACAAAACAGAGCATGCTATTATCTGTGTTTATTAAGGTTATATTATATTACCATGATTTTGTTGTTGATGTGCTTGGACTTGTGTACTTGTAGCATCCTCTTAATAAATGTATATGAATCCATGGGCTATATATATGATTTTAGGTTATTCCTATAATTGATATATGTTGAATGCTCTGATATGTAAAGTTCCAAGTCTGTTTGCTTTAAGTTGAGATGAGAATGAGATCAAACTATATTTCCTGAGTTATGAAGCTTTCGGATGAACTCATCTTTCTGATCTCTTGTTTTTGCGCAGCTCTATGGTGGCCTTTCATGTTAATAATGTTTCAATTTATGACATTTAATTTTTAGAGTTCAACGGCGTTTAGATGCTCAAAGAGAGGAAGAAATAATCAATAATATTGAACACAATAACTTCAATTAGATTACAATTTTCACCCATTTTTATATGAATGCAACTTTTGATATAACATATATTTAACCAATAATTGAGAAAATATCCTTCTAGACAATATTAATGCTTCCCGTGCAATGAAGTTTAATAAGTTTTACTTCTGGACGCAAATAATTCAAACATTGTGTCTCCTTTGATGATGTCAAGCTTCTATTACGAAAAACTGAACAGAGAGCATTACGATAAACCAAACACACAGCTGTACCAGAACAAGATATCATTATTTCACTATTGTGATTTTCACTTAAACTGAATTTTATATCATTTCACCATTGTAAATTCCAGGGTTTACAACCTAACATTTTGTGCAAATTAGTCATACAAGTCAAGCTATTGGGGTAGTTACATATTTGAAACCAGAGAACGACTACGAGCTAAAGGACAGGTTTATACATGTGTACGTAAACAAGGATTCTCAAATCCGTACATAATACCCAGGAATCAAAACTGTCCAATATTTGATTAACTGCTTCAACCAACGCAAAAGTTAGTTTCTTCTTGTATGTAATACATAAATCATGACGTTGATTAACAAATTACAGAGATACGCCATCAATGATAAGTCTAGATGAATCAAGAACTAAAAACTCGTACCTTAATTATGTACATTGCACAAACACCGTAATTAGAGTTTAAAATGGTGTCTGTATAACAACTGAAATTCATATTAATGTCATTTTTCACAAAAATAAATGAATGTGCAAAGTTCAAGAAAAATAACAGAAATGTGAAGTATGCAAGTCATCATGGCATGTATTTAGGATATAGAATAGATGGAATATTGACAAATCCCTATTTTTATTACATATTTCATATTTTATTTGGCATTTTTGTTGTAATAATTGAGTTTAAAATATCCATTTTGTGATTAATTGTGATTGTAGGTATGTATGAAATTACAGAAAATCCCCAGAATTTCTAGAAGATGCAAATTGATGAAGAAAGGAACCAGAGACAATTACAGAAATGGCCTTTAAGTTTTGAAAATTACAGCTACCCCATAAAATATTTCAAAGTTTCATGTTAGTCCCTCCACAATAACTTTTGAATATTTCATTTTAGTCCATGGGTCGTTTTGACCCAGGGACCGATTGAAATTAGAAGACCCCACCCGCTTGGATGCTTCTTTTTCGCGAATGGAGACGAGATCGGGAGAGCTGGGGAAGGCGGAGGATACACGAGACAAAGAGCGGCAGATCGGGGCAGAGAAGCTCACAACCTGCGTCACCTTCCTTCCTCCCCCACACCACCATTCACCTTCCTCCACTCTCACCTCCGTCTACCGCCGGTGAAACAAAGAAGACCCGGAGCTTCTTCTTCTTCGGACTGAACAGAGACGCCGAAGGGGAGACATAGAGCTTGGGAGAGAAGCGGGGGAGCTTCGGTTCCCTCTCCATCACCATTCATCTCGATCTCTCCTCCTTCACCGACCTCATATCCACCATCGGTCGTCACCTCCATCACCTCCACCTTCTTCCTCCACGAACCACCATCGCCGGCGACCGACAGAGCTCAGAAGAGAGGTCCGAGTTTCAAGCCGCGAACCAGAGAGCGTCGGACCTCCTTGGTTCTTCCACTCACCAGACCACCGGCAACCTTCTCTTTAGCTTCACCGCCATCAATTTTCTCATCCAGACCGTGGCTCCTCTGAATTTTTCTCGGTTTATATTCAGCCACAACTCTCCTTTGATTTAGTACTAATTGGTCATTTTAATAGGTGATTTTATGGCTGGGTATTTGAATAAGAGAGTGATCATGCTTCCTGAAGCTATTTTCATTAGTGGCTAGGTACTTTTGTGCTATTGGGAATGATTTGGCTGGCATGTGCTTTAAAGGGGAGATTAAATTATGCTCATTATATTGGTGAATTCTTAGTTTTAGGACTATGATTTTAGTTATATATGAGGAATATTGTTAATTTGTTATGATAAAATATAAGGATGACATAAATCATTTTAAACCATTTGTACAAATTATGTCTTCTTTGTGCGGCAACATTATTCAATTGCCATCATAAGAAATAATATATAAATTTAATATTTCTAAACATGTTTTCCGTGAAGCATAATACTTTTCAGACTTTGCAGATAAACGTCTAAAAATGGAATGGCGAAATCGATTGAATATGGTACTGTTACGAGCTCATATCAGGCCCATATACAGAGTGGCCTGTCAAGGAGCAATACCTATCAAAATCCATCTATAATCAGGGAAGATCTTAACTGACCTATAATCAAAGCTATAATCAAGGAATTCTCTAATCAAGCATGATAACCTGCAGGTGAGATGGAGCGTCGCAACGACCTCTAGAGGCAAGAAAGCGCCAGAATAATGCAATTGTTGGAAGAACGTCTGAGAAGGGTTAAAACCCTGGCTCGTACGGGAGACCGGGGTGAGCAGAGCCGGGGGAAGGAAAAGGTGGTTGATGCACCGGAATCTAGCCACGCTGGTGCTGGAGGACCTACTTGAGACAAAGAAACTGAAGTCCAGGGTTCAGGTTTCTTACCACTGAATCTGCGTGTTGAGAACAATCTGGCTACAGGAGATCAGAGCCGAGATAGGGTACCTCGAACGGGAAATTCTTGAAGAAAATATTAGATGAAATACACTAAGGGGCACAACAACAGTCCTTTCTCTGACGAAATCGCGAACGCGCCTTATCCAGACGATTTCGATTTGGCAGACCTGCCAAAGTACGATGGAAGTCAAGATCCGAGGTCCCATCTTGATACTTTCGAATTGGTCATGTTCGTGAGAGGACTTCAAGGGCCCATCGTTCCCTGGATTTTTGCTGCAACATTGGCGGAAGCTGCACAAAAATGGGTCTATACCCTTCCGGCAAATTCCATCCAGAGTTTTGAAGATATGGGAGAAAAGTTTGAGTTGAACTTTGCAACTAGCAAGAAACATTCGAAGTTTGAGTACGCTCTCGGAAAGATCAAGCAGCAACCTAGAGAGAAGCTCCAGAAATATTTGGATCGATTCAAGGACGTGGCTCTGCAAGTATGTAGACTGTTAGAGAGTGTGCATGTGCACTTACTCGTAGCCGGCCTGGATTCATCATCTCGGCTGGCACAGTCATTCTTCAAAAATCTCGTCAAGAGTTTGGTTGATTTTAGAACTCGGTCGAAGAAATATCTGGAGGTGGAGCAAATTGAGATAGTCAATGCTCTAGGAAAGGAAAAGAGGAAGAGCACACCTTCGAGAGGCAAAGAACATCCCGAAAGCCACAAGCAAGATTTTCATGGGAGAAACCTAGATAGTAGATCCCAGGTAGGAGGGAATGAAGCAAAAGGGAAGTATGATAAGTACACTCCCTTGAACATTTTGCGGTCCCAAGTTTAGAGGGAGGTAGCTCTGACCGAGATGAAGAAAGTGGAACGACCTTGGCCCTCCTACAATAGAGCTGGTACAGACCGATTCCGGTATTATGCACTTCATGACGGACTGGGACACACTACGGATGCATGCTGGGATCTCCAGGATGCTATTGAGAAATTCGTCTGAGAGGATAAATTACGATAATACGTAATAAAAACTCAAGGGCAGAAGAACAACAAGCGTAAACAAGGAGGCCGTAGTAGGAGCTGTAACATCCCAAATTTTGGGATTTGGAAATTTGAATATTTTTGTGGAAATGGAATTGTGGAATTTGCCCTAAAATAATTATGAAATTTATTATTGTAATTTAAGGTATATTTTTCCATAAACTAAGGATAAATAATTAGGGAATAATTTTTGGCATAAATATTTTGGAGATAATATTTTAAGGCCAAAATAAATTTAATTGAGAAAGAAAATCCTTAAATAGAATTAAGGATTTAAATTTTAATATTAGGAAGAAAAAGGAGAAAAATAAAATAGCAAATACCACCAAGCCCAATCCACCCTAATAGCCTCAACACGTGATACAGGCTGCAGAAACAAGATCCCACAAAAACGCACTGTAGCATAGCGTATCTCTTTTCTCCAATGCATTCCGTCAAAACACACGAGCAGTAAGACAAAACAGCTTTCTCTAATTCATATGGCCAAAGCTCGAAATGCAACGGAAAAGGAAAGAAAAGAAACACAACGCCGTTCACGCAATACCTCTTCCTCAAACCCAGTGTTGACCGTTGTTTTTCCTCCTCGGTCTAGACCTCCAACTCTCTATATAACCCATGCTCCCTTTGCTTCCATCCATTCATGTAAGCTTAACAAACCAGAGACCGAAGTTGAGAGGAACTGAAGCAGGAAGAAAGACCGAGAGAGAAAGAGAGAGACGTGAGCAAGAGTCGAGAGAGAGAGAGTGAGGGGCTGAAACTCAGTCAAAGTTTCCTCTGTTTTTCAACAACAAAACAGAGGTAAAGAGTTCAGTGGCGTCCTCATCCCGCAAACCGAAAGCCAACGCACAACTTGAGGTGAGCCTTCAAGTCTTACTTTTTATTGTTTCCACCGCACAAAATGGAACTGTTATATATACATAAATATATATAGTTTCAGTTGGTAACTTTGATGTTAAAAACCATGCTTGCTGTCATTTGTGTGAAAACGTCGCTCCTTCATGTTTATATTCATACCTGTAGAAGTTATGTTGCTGCACTTATAGTGATACGTGTGTGTGTGTATATATAGCAGCAAGTTTTCGGTTTTATTACTGCTATTAGTTATATTGTTATGCCTTGTTTATATATATATATATATATATTCAGAGAAGGTCGGTGGTTGTGTGTATGTGAGTGTTGCTTTTGGAACCTTGAGAGAATGTGGGAACCAAGGGCCCACTGTGTACTGATTAGTATATGTATATGAAGTATGAACCCATACTGCAAATTGCTACGCACAGGAATTTTAGGAAAAACGTAGCTGACATGGTCTTTACTCATATATATACCTATATTTCTATAGTTGGGATTTGGATATATTCTGCATGTGATTCGTGCAGTACATGAAATGTTGTAGTTAATAAATAAAAGCCAAAAGCTACTTTAACTATAATTTAGAAATTTGAAATAATAAGATACTATATTTTTTAATATCCAAAGAGTATATATAATGTTAATCATATCTAAAGAGCATAAATTATATGATGATTATTATTATAACTTCTAATTTAAACTGTTAGGATAGCCTTTGAGAATTGAGAGTTCAACATAATTGTAGATAAATAATAGTAATAATGAATTAAATAAATAAACAACAACAATAATAATGAAAATAAGATTTTAATTTGTTTAAAATCTTATATACACTTTCATGAAATCCACGTCTCTTATTACCTTGGTGATTGGCTGACTCATCATGAAAGGGTGTTTCCCAACAGGGGCGTAAGGATAGCCACTCGTCATCTTCAATACTTTTTGGAACTTGTTCAAAATTGGTGGATGTTACACATTTTTGTTACTGAAGCTCTGCAATCCAAACACCAATTAAGATTTTGATTTGTTTAAAATCTTATATACACTTTCATGAAATCCACATGTCTCTTATTACCTTGGTGATTGGCTAACTCATCATAAAAGGATGTTTCCCAACAGGGGCGCAAGGATAGCCACTCGTCATCTTCAATACCTTTTGGAACTTGTTCAAAATTGGTGGATGTTACACATTTTTGTTGCTGAAGTTCTGCACTCCAAACACCAATTAAGATTTTAATTTGTTTAAAATCTTATATACACTTTCATGAAATCCACATGTCTCTTATTACCTTGGTGATTGGCTGACTCATCATAAAAGGATGTTTCCCAACTGGGACGCAAGGATAGCCACTCGTTATCTTCAATGCTATTACCTATTAGTCATGCATTTTTTGTTTCAGCTTAGATAGAGATTTGCATATTGTTGGGGGTAAATTGGTGGATAATTACAATTTTATGAACATACCTTTGTTTCTGAAGGTCTCACAAGTGTGCTCCGCCAGTGGCAACATTGGCAGCGAAGTAATATTCAAATCAAAGTCCAACAAGGATGTTCCTGAACAAGGGTACCAAGAGAGCCACTTTACTCATTATTAATATTATTTACAATTACATATATCGATTTGATAGAGCTTTGAAATTTACCTGTTTGGCAAGTAATTAATGTGATTATTATCATATCAAACTCTCACTTAATTACTACTCTTGTCCTTATTACAAGTCTGGTTTGTTAAAAAAAAAAATCGTTCCTAAATATAAGTCATTAAATTGTTTTCTAATTTTAACCCTATTGAAAATTTAGGTGGGAGAGTGTATAACGTCTCCTTTGTATTTTTCAATACTCATTACTAAATAAAGGCACTGAATCAATATAACACATATTTAAAGGTCTTGATTTGTTGTAGAGTGTTTTTCACTAATATTTTACATAAATTGTCTCCAATGATGTGTAGATAATGAAGAGACGAACTCAAAGTTACAAATAGTTATTTTGTTCCAAATCATATCTATTAGGGCTTCTCTACATAGAATTAATGAAAATAAAATTTCCTTACCTGCTATATAGAATGCCTATGTTATTGTTTTAATTGTGATGACATACAGACTAAAATGTTTCTAGAAATGATTCTAACGGTAATTATTTATAGAATAATGCAATTTTAAATTAAAAAACTCAAACTAGTAGTGATAGAGGAAAAGCGCATAGGCTTACCTTAGTTACCCCAAGTGAAATCCAATGTTTGATGATAAGGATTTGTAAAACTGATATCTTCCTTCTCACAAAGTTGTTTGATTACGTACATCCCGCTCTCTTCTATAACAAAGGCATTATCTCCGTTATTTTCTTCTCTTTGGTCGAAATTATCACGTTTATTGAACTGTACACAAACTTGTGCATGATACCACCGATCTTCTTCTAGACAGTTTTTCTCTCATAAAATCTCTTATATCATCCTCATCTAGACTGTACACAACTAAATGATCTTCATCCAAGTTTGGTGCCTCATATGATACCCTCGTCAATTGATGATAAAATGCTGGTTCCTCATTGATGTTCCCCCGCACATAAAAGGAACAATATCCTGATTCAACATCCCCTGCTTTAAGAAGAATACAGAGGCACAGAGTTGGGAAGGAGTTACGAAGCCAAAAAGAAATAGAAGCTCCTTTGCTTCTGTGATCAAACCACTTTGGTATGCTTCTACTCGGCACCCAAAAAAAGCACCGGTTTTCTTCCACCAAATCAAAATTGTATCTTCCAGGAGCCCCATGTAATTGCTGTGGATCAAAACAAGTATTGAGCAAAATACACTAACTCAATAGATATATTTTGAGAATATAATAAGGGCTAAAAAAGAGAGAAATTGATTACCTCACTCAATATTATGCTTTTGGACTCTAAACTCAATGACACGCAGTTTCTTGCTTCTAACCCTCTTATGTTTGGTGGGATCCCTTAACTTTTCTCAGATGCTTGCACTCATTTAACTCGAGTGTCTCCAAAAAATGACATTCTTTTATCCATGCCGGTAAAATTGTGAAATCATTACTGGATTAGTCCAAATACCTCACATTCATAAATAGACTAAGATCAGTTCTAAGGACATCATCTGATATATTACAATCTGGGAGCAAAAGCACCACCCGGTTGGGACATTGCTTGGACCAAATTGCATGTTCTTGTCCTTCCTTCGAATTACATGATATCACCTTCCCTGTAGTATGCACTAAGATGCCTTCTATTTTCGGCAATAGAAAAATGCTATTTGGGATCTCAATGACTGACTCTTCTTGTTCAATGCGTAACACCCTAAGCTCAGAAAGATTGCAAATTGACAAAGGCAATTTTTTTATTCCGGTATCATATAAAGCTAGCTCTCTTATTTCCCCTTTTTCAAGTATTTCCGGAAAGTACTCCAGACTTGAGCAGTCAGTAAGAAAGAGTTCTCTAAGACAGGGTAACTTGATGGCACATGGGAATGTCTTCAGCCTGACACAACCTGATACATCCCAAATCTCAAGTTTTGGTAAATAGCCAACTGAATCATGAATTCCAATCAAATTCTTGCAATCCATAAGGCTTAATTCCTTCAAATTTCTGAGATTCGATAGATCAGGTATCTCTTTAACATATTCGCAACCTTCAAGATTCAAAATGCCCAAATTGCCTGAAGTCTGCAAAAACCAAATCCATCTAAAAAGTTTAATAAAAAGAAGAATGAAAATATCAAGTACAAGATAGATAACTAGAAATGCTTATAAGATAGGGATCTTGCCTTAATTGTTGTTTCCAACGAACTGAAACGACTATACTCAATGTCAAGCACAACAAGCTTCTTTGGACTAAAACTAGGAGGCAAACATGAAGAAGGATACCCTTTCCACTTTAGTACTTTCAAGCTCGCAGGAAGATATTTGGGATCTTCTGAAAATTTCACATTCCCAAAAATGAGAATTTTTAACTCTTTCATACTCTTGAAGGCTTCTCCATCCCAGTTCACTTCTATGCGTTTCGACCAATTGTGTTGACCTATCATCCTAATTTTATTTGTGTCCTTTCAAGTGAATAACAAATGAAAGTCATCTTGAAAATATTAGAAATTTGAAGCATATGCAATGACAGATTAAAAGGGGAAAAAAATCCACAAATTTGAAATAGTGACATACTTCAGTATAAAAATCCCACAACCCAGCAAACAAACCTAAAATATCTTCAACTCAGCCTCAACATATATTCATGTAAACCTCTTAAGAATCAAACCTTGACTTCAAACAATGAGTTAATTGCTTTGATTTAAAATTTTTGAATCTAACCTGAAGATTAATTTACTGATTATATACTTACTCTTGAATGAAGTGAAATCATTCAGAGATTTTTATATAACTCTATATGATTTCTTATTAGAAAATTGTTGTATAATACAAAATTCTTTGTTTTTAAAAAATATGATAAAAATAAAATTTGAACACTTAAAATAATACATACATAATTATACACAAACACACACATATACATATTCGAATGGGAAAAAATTTCACCCTAAATCTATACAATCAGTTCTAAAAATTTCACCCCATCAAAAACTAATTCAAGCCATTCTTTCATTAAATAAATTCCATGCATTGAATTTATGAGTGTGACAAAAGGACTTAACAACTATGCATAAGAAAGCAAGTTAATAACTACGTATAACAAGGAAAATAAACATAAATCACATACATAAGGATATGCCAACCAAGAGATTGTGAAAATAACAATAAAATTACACTGCAAATAAGTAAAAAGTAAATAAATCATCCCAATTAGTGTAACTTACTGTATTGCGTTCCAAAACATCAACAATATCTCGATGGAACCATAATCTACTCCGTTCTCTTGGATTATTTGGTGATTCTTCATGAACAATTTTTCTCCCTATATCTTGTATCAAATCATGCATTTGAATACGATTACACCACTTTTCAATCTTTATAAGGCGTTTATCAACCAACACTCTAATAGCATAACTTAAATTATCGATGTCATGCACTGCTTCAACCATATATTTGACATATTCCAACTTTTCCCCATTGAAGAGACAAGCAAAATCAAGGAATATTTCTCTTTCAACTTCTTCTAGATCCTCATAACTCAACCTCAATACTTGTTGAATGTCTTTATGGAGACTTAATTTATATGCGTCAAGCGCAGACTCCCATTGATTTATAGTCTTTCCATACAAGTTAGAGCCTATTACTTCAAGGGCAAGTGGAAGGCCTTGTGCATAAGTTATTGCACGATTCAAAACATCCTTGTAACATGGATCTACTTGGCGATTTCTAAAAGCATGACATCTTAACAATTCAAAAGATTCTTCAGCATTGACAACCTCCATGTCATATCTACTTTCAACCCCATGTGCTACAAGCAACTGTTCATCCCTTGTGGTTATAATGATCCTACTCCCAACACTGAACCAATCACAATGACCAGCTAATTTTTTTAATTGCTCATGTTTGTCAATATTATCAAGAATCAAAAGAATTTTATTTTCCTTGAATCGCCTTTTTATTACTTGAACTCCTTCATTAACATCCTGTATTTTGATGTCTACTCCTACAATCTTTGAAAGTATTATCTCTTGAATTCCTTCAAGGCCAAGTTTCTTTGATTTTCCGTGCACATCATGGAAAAAGCAAAAACCTTCAAAATTATCACCAATTGAATTATACAAAGCACGTGCTATTGTTGTTTTACCCAGCCCCCCCATTCCACAAATTCCTACCATGACGACCTTGTCATTTGACCCAATTTGTAATAGAGATGTTATTTCTTTCATCCGGGGCTCTATCCCAATAGAATATTCAGGAACATCTAAAGGAGCCCTATGGATTTTACTAGAGATTTCTTTCACAATCTTTTCAATAAATTGATATTCATAACTGTTCTGGCGTAGCACCAGAACCCTAACCCTGATGGGGCTAGGATGTTGATGTTGATTGGGACTTGACCTAGGAGAGATTCCTAGGGCCTACGTACCCTGAAGAGGGATCAAAGTCCACATAGTTCGAGGATTGATGAATGAGGCGTTTAGCCGCAAAGGGGTCTGTATGCTCGAGACGGGCCATCGTGAATAGCCGGAGCGTAGACCGTTGTAGAAGATAGATGTAGAAGATAATAGATGGATAATCTATAGAAGATGATCATAGATCGATCCTGATCTCTTAGGTTCACGCTCTATATGTAGATGCGGCTCCCACGTTGTGCGTGTCAAGGATCGTGCAAACCGCCCGGTCATGGTGGGTCCCACGGTTAGTGGGTTGTGATAGTGATATAGTGGGCCTTGACTAGGTCCATAACAAGATTGCCCCAAGCTCGGTAGTTCGGTCTCGAACCGCCGAGATTAGTTGTTTGATTGATCGCGCCATACGGACTTGGCCGAGCTATATCCAGTGTGCGCAAACGTGGAGTTTGCTCATTTCAAATGCTTGTTCGAGTTTGCTTTAATCCCGGTTATTGACAAGCGTATAGTAATTGCCCCCGGCTGGTAGTCCAGTCTCGAAATTTCTGGGTGGATTTGTTGAATCCAGATATCGTATCGGAGTTGCTGCCACTCGTTTGATTTTGATTTTGATAAAGTGTCTATCCGAGTTTTAAAGAACTTCGGAATTACTTGTCTTCTGATTGAATTGCCCCAGGACATGTAGTCCGGGTTAATTTTGCTTTGAAAGTTGTCTGTTTCTTTTTATGATCGCCAAGATCTCTTCTTCTTTGATCATCCGGGTCTCCGGGTTTGTTTGCAAGGGCTGATAACAGCAGCCTTGCGTAATTTGGAAACCGGGCTAAGTCTTGGAAGCGCCCGACCTGCGAAAGCTTATGGTGGCGGCTTCGCTTGGCTGAAAAGTCGGGTTCGATGACCCTTGCACGGAGCCCGGACTGTAACTGTATTAACTGTAACCGGGTCCGCTTCTTTTCATTAATGTAATGTTTCATCCGTGTCCACGATGAACGATATAGTGAACTCATTTGTTTTGGAGTACTATTAAGTGACCGGGCCAAGGTCATAGATGTGATATGCGAGAATCTGCGAAAGCGTTTGGTATTGAAACCGTAAAGTGGTGAGGGATCGTATTCAAACCGCCTCGTATAATTCCGGGTTCGTTGACCGGTCATCCTAGGATAAAGGGAAGTTGTCACTGCCGGGTTTGGTTTTCACCAAAACGTCCGAACATTTTGACCTGATCAGGGTCGGCATGACAGTTCCGCTTGATATCCCGGAGTAAGTTAGGAAGCGTCCGGACTGTGATAGCTCTGCGGAGACAACTCCCTCCGACTGAAAAGCCGGGTTTTATTCTTCAGTTCGTATTTGAATTAGTGCAATTTGAGGAGATTGGATCAATGCTCTCGACTGAGAGTTTCTTTTACAGTTTGCAATCCGGAGTTATCATGGACTTAACTGTACCTTAATCGGACCCGGATTTTACCTGTATTAGGTGTAACCGGGGCAATTGTACTTTACACGGAGCCCGGGTTGTAACCGTATTAAGTGCAACCGGGGTCTTCTTTTTCCTTTCCGCAAAACTTTACGCGGAGCCCGGGTTGTAACTGGGATCAGTGTAACCGGGGTGCGCCTTCAAAAAGTCACACGGAGCCGGAATTTGAACCAGATTTGGTGTAACCAGCTCTGCCTTCAAAATCTCACACGGAGCCGGGATTTCAACCAGATCGGGTGTAACCGGGGTCCGTCTTCACGGAGCCGGGATTTTAACCAGATTTGGTGCAACCGGGGGATATGAAGGAAATTGGCCAAGTGCAACTCAGGAGTGCCATCAAATAATAGACGAGAAAGCTCCATAAACAAGGAATGATGATCTATGGCTTTTGTTAGAGATAACCTATGCTCTTTGATTTATTAACATTTTGACCCGATCAAAGAGCATATAACTTTCAAAACTTCTAGTGCAAAGCCATAAGGAAGCTCTTGAAGCCAGAACACTATTTGAGGAGGTTTTGTCTTCCCAGGGAATCGATTTCTCCATCATGTCAATAATGACATGAGATCAGCAAGGCAAACAATTCATTATTGTGAGTGACTATACAAGTTGATAACGTAATTGCCTGGGCGTGCCACATTCTGACAGACTGCGTAGTCCTTGGTTAGGGTCATCCTTATTGCTGCTTCCACTTCAAAATGCACCATTTTGACAGATTTTCTGGAGTAGATCCTTGAGAAACAGAATCTGAGCTGGAGGCTGGCACCGATACAGATTTTGGCATGAGTGGAATCACAACAGCTGGCGGCATGATTATCCAGCTATCCCTCAGAAACTCACATGCTCAAATTCGACGGAAATTCAGGACAAAGAAGAATTCCGCTCCAAACGTGTTGACATTCTGGACACACATGGATGCAGCTCCGAAAGTGTAGAGTGAACTTCGCATAGAAGAATCGGGGCCTGCCTTATCTTCCTGCTGATGTTGTGACTCGAAATATATATCAAGAAAAATATTATAATAGCCTGCATGGGTGAAACCAGGTTTAATGGCCATGGGAAGGACCAATGTCAGCATGATAGTACATTCACATATTCTGTTCTACTGAATGGTTATGGCGCATTCACACATCCATGTTGATTTTAATGCATCAAAGGATTAGGCACGTGCACGTCTCGTTTTGAAACGCTGTCTTCGTCTCCCAGGACTTTGTGTTTGCAGAAAGTTTGGCAATTGACTCTGGATGTAATTGCAAAGCGATGGTAGCCCTGGCTTGCACCAAGGTCTTACTTTATCATGAGAACAGCCAACACACATGTTGTGATATCCATGAGTTTGGAAAGCTATGCAAAGAGCGAAAATACATGCACTATGAAAAGCTCCAGATATAACAACCAGTGATGCCGTAAAAGCTTGTATTTTCTGAAACACAGCATCCTAAGCCCAATGCATAGTGGATAAAATATAGATTCTGGATTGAAGCAGAATGAGTCTGAAGCCAGTAGTGATACTTCAGGATCCTTCATTAAAGTAGCTGATAGCCAGTAAAAGTATAGAGGATTGTTCATACTCATAGCCACACTGAGTAACCTGGACAATGTAGACAGAATCCCAAACTAATCCATTCTCAATTGTAGACTCGAAGTTTGACCAAAACATATTTGTGCGAGAAGATTCTTGCCCAGGATCAGCGTTGGACCTGGTGAGGCAGTCAGGGTTTAATGGTGCAGAGGTGCGATGGGGGGAAACAAGCAGCCGGAAGAAGAAGAACAGTTGCTGCTCAGTTTTATCATTGGGCCGAGTTAAGCGATCTCGACCACGAGGCATTTCATGCCGACTTCAAAGTATCTCGGCTATGTTTTGAGGATGACTGGTTGACATGGCTGCTCGGACCACTGTTTTTATGCCCCACGACTTAAACAGGCGGGAGCTCGGGCAACCGAGCTCTTGTATGGACCATGCAAGGCTCAAAAATTTTACGTTAATGAACGCCCAAGGATGAGCCCAGTTTCCAGCAGACAGAAGCAATTAAACCAACACCCAAAAATCACGGAAAATCAAAACCAAAACTCAGACAGCAAGGAACCAGAAATCAGAATCATGCAAATTCAGTAATGCCAGAACAACCCGATGACAGAAACTGAAACTGGATGATCACCGACTTTTCTGTCATAAAGAACCAGTTGCACTACACGGACTTCCGACAGCAGAGGGGACACAAAAAACGGAGGTAGACGACGTGTCCAGAAACCCAAAATCGTGGATGCCAAGCATTGATTCCCGGTTATTCTTGATGCATTATCAACGCGGAAATAAATCTATGAAACCCTTATCACGATAATGGAATTCTGGAGAGGCTTCAACGTGGATCTGGTTCGTGTGAAGTAGTTTCATTAGTCTCGAAACTCATGGTGGGTGAGAGACGTTATTATCGCTTCATAGTGCCTAATCCCTGGGGACATTGGAGAAACAGGATCATGAACGGACCTACCACCAGAGTCACGTCTGGCTTCGATTCAAGTATCTGATCCCGGCTTCGATTCAAGTACCTCGGCTCACTATCTCTGCCGGATTAACGTGTAGCGAGGCTTCTCACTACGTCGGCATCCACCCAGGACCACCTCAAACTATGATCTCGGATCTATGGCGCTATATCTCGGCATAGGTCTTGTTGAGAAATTAATCAGTAAATATAATCCAGGGGACCCACACCGTCCAACCAAACAAGACTTGTTTGACCACGTCGGCGCCAATATCAGCAGTTAATGAAGGCATCGTGGACATTGCAGAATGTGTCATTAAAAATGCAGGACCAGTGCTTGGAAGCTTTGAAGTCTCCTGAGCATCCATGCAGTCTCGGCATATGGACAGGAGCCCTGGTTGTCGTTTTCTCATAGCCGAGATTGATTCTGAGAAGATCTTGACAAGTCGTTGTCCTTGAGATGATGTACTTTGCATGATATGACCCACATACTGGTTCTCCAGCTTCTGAATCGCCGAGTCCGCTGCCCTCGTATGGTGAAGAACCATGCAAGAATCAAAGCAAGAGGCCATGTTTTGATGCGGCGGCGTATTTTCTTCACGTAGTATACCGAAACCAACGTTGCCGTGAACTTTTGTTGAGAGAGGGTGAGTCCATGCATATGATGGCACGCACCCAATCTTGGAATGCATCACGAAATTCGTTGCCAGATTTCTCCTCAAAATCGAATCCACCAAATAATTTTATAGAGATCAATGGCGGAGCACCCTGTATCTTTGTCGGTTGCAAAAGATCTGAGAACACTGATGTTTCAGCCGGGCCCGAAAAAGGAGAGACCATCACCGTCATCGATGTCACAGGAATTCCATGTTCGCTATCGAGTATGTACACTACTCCAAATCAGAGGAATTCCACGCCCCGTGAAATTTTTCTATGTTGACATCCCAAACCCTAACATAAAACTCTACGATTGTTCGTTTGGCCGTTGGGATTTGGGAATTTGACCATCTTAGGTCACGGGAATCAAAATTTATGGATCCCCACGGACGGCGCCACTGTTCTGGCGTAAAACCAGAACCCTAACCCTGATGGGGCTAGGATGTTGATGTTGATTGGGACTTGACCTAGGAGAGATTCCTAGGGCCTACGTACCCTGAAGAGGGATCAAAGTCCACGTAGTTCGAGGATTGATGAATGAGGCGTTTAGCCAGAGGGGGTCTGTATGCTCTGAGACGGCTGTCTGTGAATAGCCGGAGCGTAGACCGTTGTAGAAGATAGATGTAGAAGATAATAGATGGATAATCTGTAGAAGATGATCATAGATCGATCCTGATCTCTTAGGTTCACGCTCTATATGTAGATGCGGCTCCCACGTTGTGCGTGTCCAAGGATCGTGCAAACCGCCCTGGTCATGGCTGGGTCCCACAGTTAGTGGGTTGTGATAGTGATATAGTGGGCCTTGACTAGGTCCATAACAATAACCTTGCCTGAAAAGTTGCAAAAAAACATATATATTAATTCTAATTAAATTCACTGTAGTAAAGAAATTTAAATTTATTTACATATAAACGAAGTTGAAACTAGGAAAGGAGAAAAACCAGAGTTTAAAAAAAAAAACACAAGATGAAAGTTTTGAATTACCGTGGATTAAAATGGTAACCAGAAATATTAGACACTTCATGCAATGCAAGCTTCCAACTGTGTATCATGTCCTCATTAGCCCTAAGGTTTTTGATATGCATAGATAATGCTTGTTCATAGTGATCTTTTTGATGCCGCACTTCTGAAGGCTCCACATCATAAAAAATTGGCAAAATCAATCGACCCTTTCTCTTAATGCACTCATGAATTTTAACAAGTTCGTTGAGACAAAATGTGGAAGAGGCATAGTTCTTTGACAAAACGGTAATGGCCATTCTAGAATTTTCAATTGATTTGAGAAGTGTAGGTGTAATTTCATCCCCTCTTCTTAGTTCCTCGTCATCAAGGAAGGTGTGAACTCCCGCATTCTTTAAAGCATTATACAAATTTCCTGTAAAACCATGACGAGTATCTTCACCGCGAAAATTGATAAAGACATCGTAAGTCCATTGGTGATGGAAAGAAGAACATGTTGGTGCTAACCCAGTCATGATGGCTTCCTCCAGCTAAAGATGAAGGAAATAATGTTAACTTAACTTACAAAAATTCTGGGATGTGATGCATGTATGGAAATGATTAAGAAATGAATGAGTTCATTTTTTATAACTTTTTGGGCACCCCGATGTCTGGCACTTTTTATTTTATTTTATTACTAGGTTTGAGTAACTGACTAATACGAATCGAGGCTTGTGATCAGAATGCCTCTCCCCAAAGGTCTTTTTGAACAAGATGAGATTCGAACCTAGTTAGCCCATTTTATAGTCTATCTGATCCAGTACTAGACAAAGCAATCTTGGTATCCATTTATTACTTACCAACAATACTAAAATTGTTGATGAGTGGGGCACGCACAATAAAGCAATAGGAACCAACAAAACGAAAGCAGGAGACTTCAACTGCCTTTCTTAAACTCACATCTTTGACGCAACGGGTTGACTAATAATCTAGCCTCTAACAAGAGAGTAATAGATTAATCATAGTAATATTGATCTATTTTTAAGCACAAACATCTAAGATTTTGATCATAATTTTGAATTTAATTAGGAGTGAATAATTAATATTAATATAGAAATAGAGCATAAATAATTACGAGTGAATAATTATAACAATAATATTAATAGTTAGAATATAGAAATAATCAACAAAGAGTTCATATAAAAATTATAAACAACGTACCAACTTGTATTATTTTAGAATTTACCAGCCTAGTTATATGTAAATATATGCCACATTTTATTTTAGTCATGAATGGATATAGAAGCTACACTCTGGGGCCAAAATGCAATATTTGAAAGTAGGGGGCTAAAATTAATTTTAACATTTTTACAAATAAAAATAAGGGAAAATGACAGAAAATACCCCTTGAACTTTAAAATCCTGTTGACAACAACAGTAATGAGATTAATAAGAATAATAAAGCAATTGACAACTTGTTTTGTTGTGAAATCACCTATTTAAGATTTTGAAGTTCAAGTGGTATTTTCTTGAAATTTTCCCTAAAAAATATACAAATTTTGTAGGATGGTTAAGGGAGTTATGGACCAACATAGAGTTTATCTACCGGTGTAAGACCCTATTAGGTTCCCCTGTGTCTCAAGTTCAATTCTCAAATGGGGCACTTATGTTGGAAGGAGCAGCCAGGAACCTTAAACCATAAATACCAAGTAATAATATTTTAAAAAAAAAAAAAAAGGAAAGGGGGCTATGGCCTCAATCCGGTTCTGATTTTAGTATATAAATAAAGGGGTTTAAACTTTTCATGTTGCATGAGAAGAAGAAGATTCCAACACATACATGAAATGGTGGAACCCACATATATATATACTGCTCATTATATATGTGTGGGTTCCACCATTTCATGTATGTGTGACATGAGAAAGCACTTCTCCTACAACATGAGAAGTGTTTTTCCCATAAATAAATTATTATAATTGAATTGAAAATTTCAAACATGCTTTATTTTATAAATTGTTTATTTTAGACAATCACACACGGATTTAATAATAGCTTTTTTATTAAAAAATATATTGTATAAATAACTTGTTTTACTTTAAAATTCGTTGCCCCATGCATATTAAAAATATAAAAAATAACTTTTTTTTATTCATAAACAAATTATTTTACAATAAACTACCTCTTGCGTATTAAGAATATATATAAAGAAAAAAAACTTCTTTTTTTGATCAACATCCATATCACTATTATTTTTAAATTGTGATCTCAATGTAAATTAAAATTTAAACCTTTTTTATAGTTTAGAATTTATTATCATGTGCATATAAATAACCTATTATTTTGTTTTGTTTTAACAAATAAAAAAATAAAGGATTTATTCTTTTTAGTATGCAATTTTTTATATGACGAATAAAAACGATGTTATAAAAGAGTATAGCACATGAGCTTAAACCACAGGAACAGTAGTGCATGCAAAGTATCTACATAGGATGATGATATTTTATTTTGGTTAATCTCATCTTTGGTCCTTCAAGCCTTAAACCATTGGTTTTGTTTTCAAGGGCTAAATGGTCCAAGTTTTTATTGAATTATAAGAATCAATGTTTTAAACTAACTAAAATTTGAGACACCAAAACAGATGGCTTAAAACTTAAAGGACTAAAACCAAAATAAG
This sequence comes from Acacia pycnantha, assembly GCA_025563575.1. Taxonomy (NCBI): domain Eukaryota; kingdom Viridiplantae; phylum Streptophyta; class Magnoliopsida; order Fabales; family Fabaceae; genus Acacia; species Acacia pycnantha. Next base: position 1,593,076 of record JAMWYP010000068.1, on the reverse strand, counting down.
GATAAACTTGAATGACTAAAGATTATATTAACTCTGTATTTTATTAAGACCAATAAATTGCTTCTTTGAGCCAAAGCCATTCAAATTATCTTTCCTGATTGAGGAGAAATTTTCAGATTTGATGATCCACCTTATGCCGGTATGCAAACACATGATAAATTATTAAAAATAATTATAATATATAGGGTTTACGAAGAAGTAAGTTATAAAATAAAATATGTACATGGGGCTAAAATAACAAATTGTATTACAATAACTTATAATATACGGGACACTTAGTCTGCATTTTAAAATATGTACATGGTACCAAAAAATATAATGTTGAACTTTTTCAAAAACATAGGCCTAATTAGGCACGTTGGACTAAATTTTAAGTGACTGAGAATGAGATTAAAATTGGGTTTTGATTGAGTTTGAAATTAGAAGTAAGTTTTAAAACATGTTTAGCATGTCGTCAAAATTGGAAAATTAAAAAAGCCAAGAAGTAAAACTCAACTAAACAAAAGAAAATTTGGATAAAGTTTTATTGAAAATTTTAAGTGTTAAAAGTTTTAGGGAAAATTTCTTTAAAAGTAAATCATTAAGCAGGTGTCAATGTGAGTTGGCATAGATGGTAAGGGATCCAGGATTAGGCCCTTGGGTCGTGGGTTCGATCCCCTCTGCCGTCGCTGGGACTCCTTTGGTAGGCGATCTCGTAAGTCCCCAGTAAGTGCTCATAGAGCCCGGGGCCGTGCCCTGGCCTTGGTGGGGGACTGATGTCGAACCCCTCCAAAACTTTTATGTATCAAAAAAAAAAAAATCATTAAGCAGGTCAGATGTCTTAAATTTGGAGAGAAGGCAGAAGGAGGAGATTTGATCCACAGCAGTAGCTCTATTCAAAGCAGTTCCTAATCTGCACAATTTATTTGGTGTGCGATGTTCTGATGCAAATTTGCAAACTTGAAGGCAAGAACAAGTGAGGTCCGATGAAGCATGTCGATTATATAAATTTCATCGCTTAATTATGAAGATCTAAGAATAGAGACTAGGTTTGAATTGGAGAATTGGTTTTGGCGTTTGAAAAAATATATTGTATAAATAACTTGTTTTACTGATATGAAAATAATTTGTTTTATTAATAAACAAATTATTTTAGAATAAACTACCTCTTGCATATTAAGAATATATAAAAAAAAAAAAAAAAAAAACTTCTTTTTTTGATCATCATCCATATCACTATTATTTTTAAATTGTGATCTCAATGTAAATTAAAATGTAAACCTGTTTTAGTTTAGAATTTATTACCATGTGCATATAAATAACCTATTATTTTATCAACTCCTACCCACTAACAAAATTTCTTTTCCTAAATCCTTCCTTAAAAATTGAGAGAAAAGACCCAAGTATTCCCTTCTTCTTCCCAAGCTCAAACAAATCATGGAGAACACGAATGAAATATTCATATTGGAACATACAAATAAAATATTCAGATAAAGCAGATATGAAAATCACAGGTTCAAGCTCACCAGATCTAGACCAAGGATGGAGAACGTTCTTTGTCGATCTACTGAAGACGGAGATGATGGAGGGAGACGCCACCTTAAGTGGCTTCGCTCGGCAGAGAGATGATGAAGGAGACAATGACTACTTGTGAGAGAGAGAGAGAGGAGTAACCATAAAAGACTCAAGCAGAGATGGAGCAATGTGTAGACTCGTATATATAAATATATATAAACAAACGTGTTTTGCCCTCGTTCTTTTGCATTTTCTTTTTAAATTTTCTTGTGAAATTACATATATCGTGGGCGTGGCTTTGGAGAATTTTCCAAGAAATCACAAACCAATAACCGCTGCCAGGCAGTGGCGGAGCCAGGATTTAATATTTGTGGGTGCACAATTAGTTATGAGATTCGGGGTTAAGGAGAATATAAAGCAACCCACTCCTTCGTAAAGTTTAGAACCAGAAATGAGGTTCAATTTCTGAGGAAATCAATTTAAACACAACAATATACTCTAATCCCAGTTTACAGTACTTGCGATTGACACAACAGCTAATTGAAAGCAAATGGCAGTTCTCATGAATGCAAACAAAAACAAAAGTATTTAAGAGTCACTGATAATGATTGGACTGTTTGGATTATACAGGGGACAAGTTAGTGTGGCCATAGCTATCAGGCAATCAATGAGTCCGTGTCATGATTTTTTAAAATGTAAACATCTGATGATGCAATTACATTATTAAATTTGTGAAGTGTCACTCATTGTAATGTTATGTAACATTATTTAGAGGGAAAAGAATTAAATGTAATTCATGAATGTTTGCCATTAGATTCTTCAATAGAATTATAAAACGTGGAATTGTGACATGTTCAGATGTTATATTTTTACTGAAACACTTAAAAAACAAACAACTAGAGAACTTCACCTATATGGAAAAGAAATAAATTGTTACAAAATGGAAGGATTCAGAAACAGAGGTTTGGCAATGGAGTGAAAATGGTTGTAAGGTTGCTTGGTAAGAGATAAGTGATGATGGAGAGAAATACTAAAATAGAGTGGCCACTGATAGCATGACTGCATGATTATAATAGACTCCAATCAATCACCTTTCTCTGTTAGTTTGCATCATTCTTAGTCCTTATGATAAAGCATAACATAAAAATACAATTTTTAGGGTATAATTTCCTTCCTTGAAACGCAGATCAGATAGGTAACTCAAAATGCAAACACCCCACATAGTTGTAGACAAATTAAGCTAACATAACCATATTCTGTATTAATTGATCATATACCAAAAGAAGCCAGATGGATTTCACTAACTTAACACAGCAGATTCTGTGTTTTGCAGCCAAAAAATGGAAACAGAACATCAATAGGGGAAAAAATAATTTCCTTCTGCATAGGTTGAATAGTTAACGTTTGGTGAAAAAAGTTTCCATTATGCCTAGTGGGTTGTTCAAACTCCTACTGCATAAACAGTACAAACTGTTAAAAACAAATAAAAGTTACTTCTTTATCAACCATCTGCTAAATGCTCGTTACTATTTCGGTCACTTATTAGATAGAAAGTAAACAAAAGGACATCTTCGTCGTCTCTTACACACTCTCATTTTCCCTTGCACTTTCAGAAATGGAGGGACTCATAAAAAACGACAGAAAACAAAAATCAAAAAGCATTTAAGGTTCAGTGAGGAGAAGTAAGAACAATGGCATGGAGGTGAAAATTACAGAGTGATAAAGCATATGCATACATTCAGCAATAATTTCATCCTAAAATCAACAACAAATTCATCCTAAGACCTAAATTCAGAATTCAGCAAAGGAAAATTACCGTTGAGAGGGGGATCTGGAAAATTACCTTCAGACGAATCAATTGAGCCGGCCTTGTTGTGCGACAGTTGAGCGACGGCGGACGAGAGCGGCGAGCGTAACTGCACGATTTGGAGAGTTGGGAGACTGCAAAGGACGATTTGGAGACGATAACAGAGAGATGAGTGGAGAGTGAGAGTTGGAGACGAGAGCCGGGGATGAAAATGGAGACGAGAGGACAAGAGCAGGAGATGAAAATGGAAAAAAAAGGGGGGGGGGTAAAAGGAGGATGTGAGAGCAGGAGATGAATGGAGAGTGAGAGTTGGAGATGAGAGGACGAGAGCAGGAGATGAAAATGGGAGAAAAAAAAGGGTAAAGGAGGATGGGAGGTTCGAACCGGCGAACTAGGGGAAAAAAATGTAGAGTATTAACCAATTGCACCACCTACACCACATCTGGTTATTAAATTCTTTCAAATTATATATATTTTGTGTCTGTACTTGCCCACACTTACCCAATCTAACTCCGCCACTGCCAGGTATAGGCTAACAGGCAGGCTTGGCATGGAAGCCTCGATAAAAGTGATGGATGCATGCACATAAGACGATATAGGGTGGTTTGGGATGGACTCGGCTTCTGTCCACTGATGCTTGCCATCCTCTGCGGTCCACTGCTTTAAAACAGTGCCGTTTTGGCGCAAAATCAACACTGAAGCTTTTTTTTGTTTTTTTTTTTAATTTCAGATACTGTAAAAATTAAAAAGATACTTCAGGATACTGATCGGTACTGAAAAAATACTTCATGATGTTGAAAAATTATTTTAGGATGTTGAATAAATATTTCAGAGTACTTACTGTACTAAAAAGATACTTCAGGATACTGACTAAGGGTACTGGCTGGTACTGAAAAAATACTTCATGATCTTGAAAAATTATTTTAGGATCTAAAAATAATATAAATATCATTGAAAAAATAATATAAATTTATTAAAAAAAATTAAATTTGTTAAAATTACCCCAGGCATACATATGTATATTGTAAATTTGCTAAAATTACCATATATATATATATATTAGTTGTATATTGTCTTCATCACCCATGTTTCGTTAACCCAAGGTCTAGAAATCGCATAGCAAATCATCATCCACATCCACCTCTCCGATATCAGACTCGCCCTCAACTCCTTAAAATCAGCTTCAAAATCATCATCCGAATCCTTGAATGCAGATCTAGTGGGCTTCAAGAATTGCTTACCACAACTGGGTTTCTTCAAATCCGGCTAGAGGATATTAGCGATCAGCCAGCGAGACCTGGCCTGCGGTGTCGGAATGAAGTCGGAGATAATAGCACCTCGACACATCTCTCTTTCTCCAAAACTAGTAAAAGATTATGCCTGTTTTTCTTTCTCATGAATAGAGCCAAGGAAAATTATCAACAAAAAGCTAAAAATTTCTTTAGCTTAACGAAGACTGATGAAGGAGAGGAGATATTTCGAAGAAGAGATTGCGTTGGGGGGAACAGTCTTTTTCTCAGAAAATTCACTGTGATGGAAGTAGAAGCTCCAACAATTTAACAATTAGCTTCACACAAAAATCATGTTTTCACTGCCACTTGACTTTTTTCACTGGACTTTTTTCTTGTTTTGTAACCATCCCAAATAGGACCATAAAAGAACGATTTGATCTACAGAATATTTAAAGTAATTAATGCTTATTTATAATTTTATTTATATAATTAATAATTAAATGTAATTTTTTATAATTTCTTTCTCTTTCAAAATCAAATTTAATATAAGTAAAGTTTGAAAAAATAATTTATGCACCTAAAAAATAATTAAAATTACTGGATGAATGCCGCTTAAACCATAAATGAATGGATGGTAAAAAAATTTAAAAGGATCCGGACAAGAGAGACACGGAGTCTTCTGATTGATGAGACTTTAGTAAAGTAATGTACTTATCGAGCCAAAAAAAAAAAAAGTAATGTAGTAATAATTGAAACTGAAATACTTGGTCTCACGTTCACATTCAATTAAGATAGAGACTAAAGAAACCCCTTGGTCCAAATGGACTCCGGTAATTTGCACTTATTTGTACCAAAAAAAAAAAAAACGTTTTCAGGAAAACTTGACAATTTAACTGATTTCTTTCTTTTTATGTATAAAAAATGATTTTTTTTTTTTGCCCCCAAATCCCATAGACATAAGTCATTTACAACGAATTGATCAGAACTAAAAATTAACAGTAGCTCGTAAAAATTTAAAAAAGTATACACGCTTTGATCATGATTCTTAACTTTAATTTGATCGTCTTAAACAATTTTTCCGCATTTGACCGAAATTAAAAATTTTCATTTTTTTTTAAATTAAAACTTTCCATTATTGCTTTTGGTGGACACATTTAAATTGCTCTGTAGACACATTTAAATTGGACTGTAGGATAATTTTTTCCAAAATAAAATAAATGGCATTTGGTTATGAGTTATCACTAATATTGGATATTTTATATAGTAAATACTCTTAAGTAAAGAGTATTGAATTATTATTATTTTATTTATTTAGTTTTATTAAATAAAAATTAAAAAATGTGACTCGCTAAATAAAATCAAAATGAGCCAATCAACAAGTGAATTTCATATTGAGTGTGTTTTTTTTAACACTTTAATTTAAAATCATGGTTTTGGCCCAAACCATGGTTTTAAAAGAAGCTATAAGAACATTTTTATTTAAAACCATGATTTTGTTGGAACGCAGCTAAACATTATGTTTTTCTCCAAAACCAATTTTTTCCTACATTTTCAGAAATTATTTTCCAAAATCTATTATCTAAAATCATTTTTTTTACTTTTTCTCTAAAAGCTAATCTAAAACATAGATGGGTATCTTAATCCAAACCATGATTTTTTTTTTTATGGTTAAAAGCTATTTTCAGTTTTGAAGTGGAGTTGGGCTATAATCAAATTACAAAAGCGTAAGATGTATGTCACAAATTTTTTATATAAAAAAAAAAACACTAAAACTACTCATTAATTGAATTAAACACAAACCATATTACTTGCTAGTATTAAAATGTAGAGCATAGTTTATATTGCAATATCCTATATTATATTTGAGACTAAAGGTATATTACATTGTTTTGTCTTCATATATGACTTTCAAAGACTTGATGATTCATGTATACTTAGCTCGTTTTAAAAAAAATTATTTATATAAAAATTATATAAACGAATAAGAAATTTCATGGAGAGCTTCCTTGAGAGACAAGTGAATTTGTCCATCATAAAAAGGCAAACAACAGTGAAATTTTTAATTCCCCACTGTCTTCAATTATATATATATATATATATATATATATATATATATTAAAGTCAAGTATAGTTTTGGTCCTTTATGTTTGTATTAGGTTTCGATTTAGTTCCTTAAGTTTACAAAGTGTAGGTTTAGTCCTTTTGACTAACACTGTTAACTCTCACAAACAAAAAATAATGACAAAACATATTTAATTTTTATTTATTTAATATAAAGATTCTTATAATTAAAAATTAAAATTAAATAGAGACAAAAAGATGCCTCTTCCCCACTTCTCCCCGCGAGCCCTCCTCCTTGTTCGACAATGCCTTCCCCCAAATGATACAATACACTAGTCCTATGATTATAGCTGATGCAATTGTGACTATGCAATTTAAACCAAGACCAATTAAAACTGAATTTGGATGTTGGTTCTTACTGGACAGAGGAAGGGGTTACCTCTTCTTGTGAATGTTGTGTGAGCCACCCTGAAGTTTTCACCTTGGTTGGGTTCTCTGTCAAGAATTATCACTACATACTATGATCCAGCAACTCCCAGGGTTTGATTTTCAAATATTATTGCTTCTAACTCAGCACATTATCGGTCTCCCGTGTCTTTCCTCCTCTCCCTCAATGGCCACGGCTAATCGGAGGGTGAAAAGGCATCTTTTTGTTTCTATTATATTTTAATTTTTAAATATAAAATATCTATATTAAATAATTAAAATTTAAATATGTTTTGTCAGCATTTTCTGTTAGTAAGAGTTAATGGTATTAGGTCATCAAAAGGACTAATAATACACTTATAAATTTAATGGACTAAACTGGAACTTAACTCAATCATAAAATACTAAAACTATGTTTTAATACCCAAAAACTTCCATCTCGCGTCTACGAGCAACAACACACAACAAATGACAAGAACATGATGGGAGCGCATAGATTCCAAAAGCACACCTAATATTCCACTTTCTCATTTTCTTATTAATATTTGATCATCAAGTTTACCTTCATTTTGGTTTCGGTCCCTTAATTTCAAATCATAGGTTTTGGTTCTCAAGTTTCATTTAATTTAAAATATCGGTCCATATAACTCAATAAACACTTGTTGGTTCTCGAAGTTTTGATTATAACAAAACTTAATTGATTAAAGTCTTTTGTTGAAAAGAAATTGTGTTTTTGAATCAATAAATATTAATTATATTAAGATTATAATTACTCGAGTAATTTATTTTAGTTCCTCCAGTAACCCCTATCTAATGAAGTTGTTGAGTGTTCACAGAATGCAAAATATCGTTTGGGCAATCAATAGAAAATTACTTGAGTAATTCTTGGTGTTACTCGAAGTAATGTCGGCTTCAAAGGTAAGTTCAGAGGTTGTCAAATATAATTACTCAAGTAATTTTGGTTCCAGACGCTATTCTTCAGGGTGCCATTCGAAATTACTCAAGTAAGAAAATATTACTCAAGTAATATTTGGACATTACTCAAGTAACAAAAATGTTACTCAAGTAATTTTGGTCCCAGTCGCTATTACTCTGAGAGCTATTCGATATTACTTTCAAACCTTACTCAAGTAACATATATATGCTTCGCAAGTAATTTCGCTACAGAGTTTATTATTTTAAATGCTTGGGATATTACTCAAGTAACAAATGTTGTTACTCAAGTAATATCAGTCCAGTGGGATTTTAACTTGAAAATATGCAATATTACTCAAGTACTTTTGAAGGCTACTCGAGTAAGAATCTTCAGAATTCCAAAACACTTTGCTAAATCATTAATCTCAATTCTAGTAATTATGGGTCATTATCTATTTATTCTTAATCTCACTCACACTCATTTATATAATATCTAATCATCTTTTTGAGTGATTTTAAGTTGATTAACCATGTTTAATTTGAGATTAGCCGAAAAGCCATTGGACGTGTCAGAAGCATTTAATGCTTGCCGTAAACAGAGCCTACAACCAGAATGAGACTTCGTAGGAGAAGAAATCATTCCTTCGAGGTATACTTATTCCGGCAATTATTTTGAGCCATCTTTTGTGCACAAGTACATTGATGGCGAACCATTTAATGAAGCAACGATCGACTGTTCACAACGGAATTCATCTATGCCTAACGGAAGATCAAAGAGACACAACAACTATATTCAAAGCTTCACAACGGCATTAATGGAAATAAATGCTCACCACATTCAATTCCGTCAACTACCGAACTACCGAAACTCTGTGCAATCAATTCAACTCAACTACCGTTTACTGTTTCATTAACTTCGCCTAATATCTTCGGATATTATTTTTATACTTCAGTGATTATCATTTATCTACTCAGTGAGGAGTTAAACACTTATTTGATTTTCTGTTTTAAATCTTAAGGTTGAGAAACCTTAAGTGTAAGTGTACGATTATAATTTGTAAGGGAGAGTGAGTCTTAGTGTGATAGGATCATCTCGAGTACAGAGTGTGTGATTGTAACTGTGTTTGTGTATTAGTGAAATACCTGAAGTGTCTGGGGATTGGAAGTAGGTCGAGGAGTTAGACCGAACCAGTATAATCTCTCTGTGTCTATTCTCTCTATCTCTATCTCTTTCTTTGTGTTTTTATTTCAATCCGTGAAGAATTTCGAAATCCCCTATTCACCCCTCTCTAGGTGATATTTTATCTTCAATATTCAGACAATTTCACCTCTAGCTAGAGACCAAAACCAATAGTTTAAAATTTGATGGACCAAAGATATTATCAACCATGAAAAATTCTATACTCTTTAATCATGTTTGGGTCCTCATTACATGCTTTTCTTTAATTTTATGTGTTTCTTAGGTGTTTTTCCTCCTAAGAAGCACATAGAAAAATATTGATGATTTTTATTTTTTATATATATTTTATTTATTTAGATTAAATTATATACTGCATTCTGAAATATTTTTTATACACAATATCTCAAATTAATTAATTTCCAGTCTTGCATTCAGAAATATTTTTCCTGTAACACCAGTATCCTGTAAATTAATTAATTTGAGATATTGAGTACAAAAAATATTTAAGGATACAGTATATAATTTAGTCTAAATAAATAAATAAAATCCATCAATATTTCTTTATGTGCTTCTTAAGAGGAGAAACACCTAAAAAGAAGCACATAGAGAAGAAGCATGGAATGAGAGGATTCATCATGTTTCTTAGCTTTGAACGTCTCAAACATTTAACAACTTTGATTCCATTAGTGGTAAATGGCTTCTTGGCGCCATGTAGCAGTGCATATAGTAAAAGAAAATTCATTTAGTAGTAAAAATTAATATCCTTTAAATAGAGGACAATTGCTACAATTGGAAAATTTTCCACACAATGTTGTTTAAAAAAAATTCTAAATACTTAGCGTTTTGAACATTTTTGGGGTAAAGTAAATTGGGAGAATTCCAAATAAATACCATTTGAATTTGCAAAACCCCCAGAAGTATGTTGAATTTGTAAAAAGACTGAGAGGTACAAAGGACCTATGAGAGATATGCAAATTCAGGTGAAATTATCCTTTTGCCCTTAGTTTTAAATAAATAAAATAAAAACCCTCCAACCCCCCACCACCGCCGGCGGCCGGTGGCGGAGGTGGACCTCCGGCCGCCGGCTGGCGGAGGTGGCCGGCCGTGGTGGGGGGTTGGAGGGTTTTTTATTTGTTATTTATTTATTTAAAACTAAGGATAAAAGGGTAATTCTCACGGATTTGCATATTCTTCATAGGTCCTTATACCTTTCAGTCTTTTTACAAATTCAACAGACTTCTGGGGGTTTTACAAATTCAAATGGTATTTATTTAGAATTTTTCCAATTAAATTTGTACCTTAATCCAAATGATATAAATGACATGTGAATTTGTCAAAAATCAGCATATTTAATCAAATGATTGTCAAACTTAACTTGAATATGATCCGGAAGACATTGTTATATCCAACCGGCATGAGTGAAAACTTTGAGAATAAATTATTACCTCAGCCCATTTAATTTTATAAGAGAATCTTCGAATACATCCCACTAAACCTTGTAGCCGTACATCTATTGGTCCACATATAAGACGATGATTGGTGTCGCGTGTAAATCAGTCACAACTCACAACTATAAAGGATGGTTCATTCCTTATGTGGCTTGTGTTTTTGCTTTGAGTGGTAAATTTAAATTCAAACTTTTAAATTCATGCCCCATCTTTTCTTCTTCTTCCTTCCCCATACGAATTCTGTCAGCGTCCCTGTTCTCCTAATCCATACCATGTGTTAAGTGTTAACAGCTGACTTTTGCATCCATACTTGTATCCTTCTCTCCCGTCCTTCTTCGTTCCCTTTCCCCATAAAATAAGAGCACTTAAAAAAAGCAGTCCCCTCCAACTTGCATCCGTTCCTCTCTCTTTCATGTGCCTCCATTCCCCTTTTTTTATTTATCACACAAAAATTCTCGCCTTCCAGCTTATCCCAGCTACCAAGTACCAACCACCCCTCTGCGACCCCTGTCTGTCCCCATCTCCTTCGGTCCATGTGTTTTCTGGATTCCGATGGAATATATTGAAGGGACCAACGCAATTTGTCACGCGTGGAGTTTGGAAACAAGCATGGCCAACCGTGTTGAAAACAGTTAAAAACCAGCAGAGTACCATTCTAAGCCTTGTGACCGTGGTCTATGGGGAGACTAATTCAATTGGCCGAGTTTCGCTTTGGAATTCCCTTCGCTTAATTGCTTCTCATTCAACTCTTCCTTGGCTTGTCTTGGGTGATTTCAATACCTATTTGTCACCAGGGGTGGATCCAGAAATTTAAGGAAGGGGGCACAATTTGTGGGGATTCGGGGTTCAGTGCGCGCCCCGAAATTTTTTAAAGAATTTTTTTAAATATATTAAAAAATAAAAGAATATAAATGGAAAAACAAGGCGGTTAGAAATAGCAAAAGTGCTGTTAAAAATAGCAAGGCTGGACACTAAATAAGTTCAAGCACATATATTTTAATAATAAAAGTATATTACAATAAAAATAATTACAATGTCATCCTTCTAAGCCTTAATTTTTTGGAATTTCATAGTAATTGTCTTATTATCAATGCTATCAAATACATCTTTTTTAATATAAGACATTAAACTAATGGCGAAAGTTTGATTCAAAGAAGCTGACTATTTGATTCTGCAAAGAAGAAGTTTGATTCTGCGATACGAAAGGATTCTCTAGTACTTGGATTTAATCCTAATTTTTTTTTTTTTTTAAAAAAAAAACCATGCCATTTTAAGGGGGGGCACTTGCCCCCCAAGTGATATACGTGGGTCCGCCATTGTTTGTCACCTGAGGACAAACTTGGCGGGGCTGATCCTTCTTGGGCTTCCATGCAACAATTTAATGACTGTGATACCAGGCTTCTTGAGAGTAAGGCTCAGGGAGAAAAATTCACCTGGGAAAGACAAGGTTTGAAAAAAAGATTGGACTGGGTCTTTTACAATTTAAAGTGGCTTGATTGCTTTCCTACCTCCACTGTCCGACATGAGCTTAAATTTAAGTCTGATCATAGGGTTGTGGTTGTGAATTCTAAACCCTCATCCCATCAGAAAAGCTTTCAGAAAACCTTATCGTACCAGATTGCTTGGACCCTTGAAAGTGATTTTAAGGATATCACCAAGGAAGCCTGGCAAGGGAAGAATTGGATTGATGGCCTTCAAAATTTTCGTACGTCAGCTTTGCAATGGAATGATAATCGGGTGGGGAATTTCAGTACAAAGAAAAAAGAGTTGTTAAGGCGTCTCGAGGGGATTGATAGAAGTAGGAGGATGAACCTTCAGACTGGATTATTTCGGCTTGAGAAAAAATTATGGGAGGAATACCATAGAGTGGCAACTCAACAAGAAATTATCTGGTTTCAAAAATCCAGAAGTAAATGGCTTCAGGGAGGTGACAGAAATACAAGATTCTTCCACGCCTCTACCATCATTAAAAGGAATAAGCAACGGATTGGGGCCATTATGAATGATATGGGTGAGTGGGTTGAAGATCATGACACGGCTAAAGAGATGGCTCACGACTTTTTCCACAAACTTTATACTAAAGATGCTAATGTATCGAACCCTGAGGGGTGGATTTCTCACTTTCCTCCTCTTGAGACCGATGAGTTAACTGCCCTTTCGAGTAAAGTCAATAGAACTGAGATTAAAAATGCAACTTTTGCTATGGGTGCCTTTAAAGCCCCGGGTCCTGATGGTCTTCAGGCTCACTTTTTTCAGACTCAATGGAATGTTGTGGGTGACACAATTTGTGAATTCATTGAAGAATGCTTCCACAATCCCTAAAAAATGTCTGCTATCAATCAGTCTAAGGTTGTTCTTATCCCTAAGACTTATAGCCCTTCGACGCTTAAGGACTTTAGACCCATCTCTCTGTGTAATGTGAGCTTCAAAATTATCACTAAACTCCTAGCTAATAGGTTCAAGGAAGCCATGGCCCATCTCATTGGCCCTGAGCAATGTAGTTTTATTGCAAATAGATCCAGCTGCGATAATATCCTAATTGCACAGGAGATTATTCACTCTATGAGAACAAATGGTAGAAAGAAGGGTTTTGTCGCCATCAAAATTGATATGAAAAAAGCCTTTGACAGACTGGACTGAGGTTTTATCAGAAATACTCTCACTTGTTTAAAGCTTGATGATAACCTCATTGAGCTCATCATGGCCTGTATCTCTACCACTTTTATGTCCATTCTTTGGAATGGTGATGAAAGCTTGACTTTTTCCCCCTCAAGAGATGTGGGACAAGGAGATCCTCTAAGTCCTTATATCTTTGTTCTTTGTATGGAACGTTTGGGGCAGATCATTAAAACTGAATGCGAAGCAAGGCGTTGGAAACCGTTTAAATTTAAAAGGGATAGCCCTCACTTATCCCACCTGTTTTTTTGCTGATGATCTCATTCTTTTCGCTGAAGCTTCCTGTAGCCAAATGATAGAAGTCCATAAAGTAATGCAAAGTTTTTGTGAGGTTTTAGGTCACAGAATCAATCTTGACAAATCTCGTATGTTCTTCTCAAAAAATGTTAATTTTAGCCGGGCTTTAGACCTAAGCCAGCTCCTTGGGATTGGAGTTACTTCTGACCTTGGGAAATATCTGGGGGTGCCGATTATCCATAAGAAAGTTACCAAAGCCACTTATCACCTCATTATCCAACGGGCTAAAAAGAAGTTATCCATGTGGAAAAGTAAATTTTTGACTGTTGCAGGTCGCTCGGTCCTTATTAAATCTATCCTATCTTCTTTGCCTAGCTACTGTATGCAATCGACCCTCCTCCCAATTTGCATTCTTAGTGAGCTTGAAAAGGTTTCCAGGAAATTCCTTTGGTCCTAGGAGGAAGACGTAAGGAAAATGCATCTCACTGCTTGGGACAAAAGTGCCTAAGCAAAGAAGAAAGGGGGCTTGGTTTCAAGGATTTGCGGCGCCAGAATAAAGCCTTCATTTTGAAACTTTGCTGGAGCCTTCTAACCAAACAGGATGCTCTTTGGGTTAAATGCTTATGGTCCAAATATAATTGTGGTAATCTCCTTATACCTAAGGTATCCAGAAAATGAAGTTCCTCCTCAGCATGGAGAGCAATATCCGAAGTTTGGGATAAATTCCTCAGTGGTGTCGGGAAAAAGGTTAATAATGGGGAGGGAACTAAGTTCTGATCTGACCTCTGGCTTCCTATTGATAGACCACTTATAGCCTTAGCTCGAAATCCAACTTTAGTGAATCAGGATGAGACTGTGAAAGATCATGTTTTGATGCATGGGCATTGGGACACTTCTAGATGGCAAGGAGTTCTGTCCCCTGATATTATAAATACTATTATCAAAATGCGCCTGTAACAACCCGACTTTTCTAAAGCAGTATAAATTTTTTTTTTCAAATATCATTTCAAAATGATCAGAGTAGTGCACCGGAGCGATTGAGTAACTGATATGTATATTAAAATACCCATGGTAACATGTTTTGTTGTTTAAACAGATACACATATGCATACAATAAACATCAGAGTTAAGGTTACCAGTACGCGAACGTACCTTCGTTGACGGATTACGGTATTTCTAGCACGTTTTACGGAAAACTGTACTTTTACGGAAAATCGTGAAACAATGCACGTCGGGCAACAGAACGGCGGCAGAATCAACGTTTCAGATATCCTATGAGAATAATGTCACTTCCATTAGTAATTTGACATTATAATCGCATTTTAGGTAAAAATTACCATTTTGCCCCTATAACCCTACTTGGCGGAATTTCGCTACCGCTTACATAGGCTATTTTCTTCCCAAAATTTCGCGAACTTCGACGCATTTATGATTCTTGAAAATAAAGACTAAAATAGCCCTCCCATATGATACCCAAATCATAAAAATAAAGACTATTCTAGCATTACTAACTATTAAACTAAAGACTAAAAACTAAAGACCGAAAGACTTACCCGTTGAAGACTTCAGAACTTCTCCCGAGCTTCTCTCTCTACTCCTTCCTCTCTCTAATTTTCGCCAAAGGCTTGGAAAATGGTGTGAAATTTTCAAGAGAAGGCATGGGTATTTATAGAAAAAGTAAGGGACTTGTTTGGCTAAATTAGGCTTTGTTTGGAAAATCAAGGTTGTAATAACCCATTAATGCAACTTGTTCAAGAAGCCACTTCTTCCACACACACACACTCTTGGCCGAACCCTAGGGCTGATGTGGCAGCCCCCCATTGGCCCAAAAGTGGTGACTTAGCTCACTTTATGCCCGGTATAACCGTTTTCCCGATCGGTACTCCGATTCGCGTGATTTCGGAGAAATCTCAAAATTATGGATTTACAACTCGAAAACATGTTCTCACTTAGTAGAAATGTCCAAGTTAACCTAAATTTTGATTCCATATAGGCCTCCAAAGAATTCAGTTGAAGTTTCCTCGAAAACGTGTCCGAACGCGTCCGTGTCGGAATTCGTTTTGGAGATATCAATCTCTTCGAAATAATTCACGACTCCAAACATGTCTAAATAAATTCAAACCCATTCCTAAATGTTGAGTTAGAATTTATTTTCCTCTTTCCAAAATTATGCCTATATGCATTTTTCCCTATTTTGTTTTATTAGGAAAATGCACAAACGGCCTCGAATTAACTTCCTAAGAGTCTAATGGAAGATAAAATTCCACCGATCAATAATCTACTTTGATATTGATAATCCCATTCCTAGATCTCTAGATAGGGTCCGTTTCCTAATTTAAATATTACTATTCACATATTTTACTTTAATTAAATTATATTATTATAAAATGTGCAAGTTGCCAACTTGGGTTCTATTTCATTTTCATTTTTATTTATTTATTTATTTCGTTTTTCCCCTTTTATTTTCTGCCTTTTCTTTTTTTTTTTTAATTAATTATTTAATTAATTAAATAATTATTTTTACATAATTTCTCACAACATTTTCCTATTGGTCAATTCTTGCATTTAGGCTTAAAAATACCTAAACTCATCCATTTTCCTTCAAATTTTCCAATTAATTAACCAATATATTTATGCTAATTTTTAGCCATTTATCACTAATTTTGGAGCTTTACATAATTATCTCCGAATTTTCTATACTTGTGCTTAAGTAATTTGCTAATAAATACTTAATCACTCAGTTATCACTGCTTAGTAATTTTCTTAATTAGAATACCACATTACCTCTTAACCTTTGCTTTAACATGAGATTTTTCATGCATTCTCGTATTATTCGCATTTTTCCATAATCGTAAGGGTATTATGGTCATTTCCTTACTTTTTGAGTATTCTTCTACAATTTCTCTAAGTTTGTAACTTAATAAATTACCTAATTAGAGATAAAATACTCTCATTTATTCAAATAATTATTTCACTGACTTTTAGGATTTTTCACAATTTTCCTAAATCGCTTATGTCCCTTAGGGGCATTTTGGTCATTTGGCACTTTGGCCCTTAAATTCTCTAATTTCCGAGAGATTTTTCCTTAGAAAATAAGATAATTATATCTTATTATTTGATACCCCATATTCACCTACTTTCTATAGGTATAATCTTACCAAATTAAGATACGTATTATTTTTTTTTTTTGGGTATTACAGCGCCCTCCAAGCAACTCCTTCACTGACTGCTTTACTTGGCGAGCTTCGAAAGACGGTTGTTTCTCTATTAAATCTGCTTATCAATTTCTATCTGACAGAGGAGGAGAAAACACTAACAATTTCTGGGCTCGGATGTGGAAATGACAACTTCCTAAAAAAATCAAATTCTTCATGTGGTAAGTTGGTCACGATAGATTGGTTACTAATTCCCTCAGAGCCAAAAGGGGTCTTACTAATGATAGTACCTGTCCTTTTCATTGTAATAGTGAGGAAAATGTGATTCACATAATCAGAGATTGTGAGAGAGCTAGGAACTTATGGAATCAAATTTTAAAACCTAACTATTTTGTTCAGTTTTTCTCAGGTAGTTTGCAGGGTTGGCTCAATTGGAACATCAACCACAATCCGAGCAAAGGTAGATTCTAGAATTTCTCTTGGCCAAGAGTCTTTAGTCTGGGGTGCTGGATTCTATGGACAACAAGATGCAAATCCTTTTTCCAAGGAGAAAGCACAGACACCAGAGAGATGCTCCACCGATGTCAATATCTCCTTATGGAAAGTGCTACTAATCAAACTCTAGCTCACTAGATATTTCAGCTGGACAAGCCTCAGGAGAAGTCTTGGACGCCGCCTCCTGCACACGTGATTCGCATTGACGTTGATGGATCAGTGCGGCCCCAGCAACAAGCGGCGTGTGGAGGAGTTATTCGAAATGCTCAAGGGGAATGGCTGATGGGTTTCCACAAATCCCTAGGCCTCCATACGGTCCTGGAAACTGAAATCTATGCCATTATGACTGGGCTACATATTGCACATTAGATGGGCTTGCAGAACATTGTTGTCTACTCTGACTCCCTTGATGCTGTCAATATCCTTATGAGAGACTGCTCTATAGATCATCCGTTGAGAGACATTATTGGGGAGACTAGAGATCTATTGTTCAAGGATTGGAGCGTGGAACTCCATCATACCTCACGAGATAACATTTTATGTGCTGACTTTATGGCCAGAGAAGGTCATGGTGCTACTTTTGATGCCGACGTGGTTCTTGTCCCTACTATCCCTAGAGGATGTCTTGATATGGTCTTGAAAGACCAATTGTCTTGTTGCTAGTTTCGCTCTAAGTCTATGCTATAAGGGCTAGACTTCTACAGTCTAGTCTCTATCTTATTTATCAAGCCTCGGCTTGCCTGTATTAAAAAATAAAAAATAAAACAGTGCATCCTGTGATGATCCAAAACAGTGCAGTTAACTAAGCTGTATGCGTAACGTCGAAAACAATGCAGTTTACAAGCCGTCATGAACGCATGAAAACAACTGCTATTAAAGCTTTAACAGGTTGTGTTAATATTTAGGTGTCCTATAGACAATCTGTAAAGATAGATCGGCACCATTTCTACGTTGTAGTATTTCATTATTAATAAATGAGCATATTTTATCTTTATCATATTTATATCTCGCCTTTATTTTAAGGTAAATATGTGTTTGAAGATAAAAGCCCTAGAAATAAAACATGTGTTATTCTTGAGGATCAATGATAGATATCATGATCATGAGGACTCGAGAACACTAGATATCTATTACCTAAAACTTGTTCCTAGTCTTGAATCATCAAGAAAGGGCATTGATGATCTCAATAAGACTAGTACGACATCATCTACCTGTATAGAGATACAAGGTAGGGACCTCATGGAATACAGTCATAGAGATGTCTTAGCTGATGTCATGGGTGGATTTGTTGAAGAATAGATAGCACCGAATTGACCTGCCGAGAGACTCCACAAAGATTCATTGTAGAAATTAAAGTATCATTGGATATGTAAAGTCTCTCATCGTTTGGTAGTGCGGATTGTCTTGGACTTAAGGATGTCATTGAACACTATGTCTTAGGGTTATACTTTGACTGTACAACTTTATCCACATGAAAATGGGGAGAACAGTGTACTCTTGGGTGTAACTCGAATACATGAGTATAGATGGACATGCTGAGAGGACTCACAGTCCCTTACAAGGGATTAGTCATTTACAAGACCGGTAGAGCTTGGATAGCTACTAATTAACTTGGAAGTTTGTGCGCACAACAAGTGATCATGAAGAGTCATGATCCGTTATAGAGTTAATATAAGAAGATTCATAGTTCTGTGAAATAGCTACATTTACTCAATTAAAAGAAATGATACTCTATCTTTGCTCTTGACTAAATGTGAATGACGATGTGAGGGATGATGCCTGCACGGTATCCAAATATGAAAGGTACTCCCTCTGGTCCTTATTATAAGGCACCAACTACCATTTCTCGCGGACCAAGGAATGAAGGTTAAGTCATTAATGAGGTCTAAAAGTAATAAATGTTTCCAACTTTACCCCTACTTTAATGATGTAGGTTTAAATGAGTTAGTTAAAAATGAGGGCATAATGGAAAAATAGTAATAAATGAGTTAGTTAAAGTAAGTTGGTGCCTTATAATAAGGACAAAAAAATGTTGGTGTGATCGTACCATATTTTTATATGATCTTTCATAGTAAAATTGGGACTCTTAATGCATTTTTTGGAACATTATTGTATGATTAAGCACTAATTTGAGTTAGGGACATTTGAATTGAATTAAGTGAAATTAGGGGCAAAATGGTCATAATTTATTAATTATTCATGCAAATGATTTCTTGAAATTTTGATGCTACATTGTGTTTAATCTTGCATTGGAGGTGTTTGAAAGTAATTTAAGATTTTTGAGGACCAGAATTAATGTCAGAGAAGGACCAGAATTACTGTCAGAGAAGGACCAGAGTTACTGTCAGAGAAGGACCCCAAATCGAAATTATATTAGAGAAGGACCTCAATTACTGTCAGAGAAGGACCCAAAATCGAAATCATTTTCCGAAAAGGCCCAACGCGGAAACTGCACCGTTTTGATTAAATTAGGTCTGATTTATTGATTCAGAGGCTGCGAGAACCGGGATGCCGCTAACGAATAAGAAGGATTGGAGATAAAAAAAAAAGGAGATGGCCGGAACAAAGAAACGGAAGACGAGAGCAAGCACGAGACCTGGGCGTTCATCATCTTCCTTTCCCCTCATCGACTTTCCCTCTCATCACCATCAACTTCCTCCACCTACACCATCTTCACTGTCCTACCGTCAATCAAGGATAAAATCAGAGCTGGGCGACGGAGACACTTGTTCGGACCAACAGAGTTTCGAACCAGAGAGGGTTGCTTTTGATTCAGAAATAGAGCTCGAATTTTGCAGACCATAGGCGCCCTTCTAGAGCATTTCCTCCCCTCTTAAAAACCTTCCAGGGAAGATTCTGAGTTTTCCGGCAAGCTTTGATTTTCCAGATTTCGGTGAACTCTGTAATTCCGGCGAAGTCTTTGTATTTTGCGGCAAGCTGGGTTCCTATGGCTGGTTTACTTTTACAGATTGTGTTGGACTTCTTAATGGCTATGTGTAGCTAAACCCTTTGCTTCTTGGTGATGGATGGAGACTTGTGGCTTGAGTATTTGTGCTTCAATAGGGGAGTTATTTAATTCAATCTTTTGCTTAGATTATCTATTTGATTTCCTTGTTTAGGTTTATTATAATTTAGTTGTGAGACTTGGATTGCTGTTATGTGTCCATGTGGATTGATTATTATAGTTTTAATTGGATGATTATTTTGAAGTTCATATTTCTATATCTCTTTATATGCTTGATGAAATTATGCCTGTTGTCATGTTTGTGATTAGTGATCATAGTTGATTTTAGCTTTTGAATGGTTCGTTAGAACATTCTAATTGAGAAGAACAATTTTTATCATCCCAATTTAAATTACACATTAAATGGGTTTTAACAATATCTCAAGAGGTAGTAGTTTGTCTCAAGAGGTAGTAGTGAGACTCCAAACCCAAGAAGATATTTGAATTTTAATTCAAAAGGTTAGGTTATAAAAGATAATTCTGAATTATCTAATAAATATATAAATATACATATGTATGTGTGTGTGTACACACACACATACTTGTATATATCTATACATGTATATATATAAGGTTTATCGTTTGTTATGTCACTTGACATAAGATTATGTCAAGTGAGTCCAAAACTACATCGTTTTAGGAGTTAAGGAAATTAATGAAGGGTGTTTTTGTATTTTTGTTTTAGTATTTATTATATGAATTTTACTAAATGATCATTCATTAATTCCCTTGACCCAAACTACGTCGTTTTGAGAGTTCATTAATTCCTCTAACCCCAAAACGACGTAGTTTTGTAGTGACTTGACATAAGGTTATGTCATGTCACTTAACATAAGGTTATGTCAAGTCACCCCAAAACTACGTCGTTTTGAGAGTTAGAGAAATTAATGAAACGTGTTTTGGTAAAATTCATATAATAAATACAAAAACAAAAATAATAAAATACCCTTCATTAATTCCTCTAACTCTCAAAACGACGTCGTTTTGAGGTTATGGGAATTAATGAACTCCTAAAACGACGTAGTTTTAGGTTGACTTGACATAACCTTATGTCAAGTGACATGACAAACGATAAACTATATATATGTGTGTGTATTTCAGAATGATCCCAAGCGACTTCAGAGTAATTAAAATATTTTGAATGACCCTTTTAAAATTATCATATTTTGGAATTCATTTTTGTCCCCAAAAAATATCGCCCAAACAAATTACGATTTTTTTCATACATGTCTCATGCGTAAATGCTTTATTTATGAATTTATAAATTCAATTAAAACAAAAGGAGACTACACACATATATTGTTTAAAAACTTAGAATTCTATTAAGGTTTTTGGCAAACCTTATAAACTCAACAATTTTATTCAACCAACTGATTGTTAAAGGCTAGAAAAAATTAGGGAGAATTACACACAGGTCCCAAGGATGACAAAAAAATACAATTAGGTCCCAATAAGAATTCACATTAAACAGAAGTCCCTAGGGACTTCTGTGTAATTATATGTGAATGTAAAATGACCATTCTGGACAAAGGAAATTTACAAATGAGACAAAGTATAAAATTTATAATGAGACAAAGTATAGATTTACAACAAAATTTGAAAATGAGTTTTTTGACTTTCAGAGGCTATTTACAACAGACAAAGTATAAATTTACAACAGACAAAGTATAGATTTACAACAAAATTTGAAAACGAGTTTTTTTTTCCATTTTTGACTTCCAGAGGCTATTTACAACAGACAAAGTATAAATTTACAACGAGACAAAGTATAGATTTACAACAAAATTTGAAAACGAGATTTTTCCATTTTGACTTCAGAGGCTATTTACAATGACAAAGTATAAATTTACAACAGACAAAGTATAGATTTACAACAAAATTTGAAAACGATATCAGAAGCAAAATTTGAAAACGATATCAGACAAAGTATTAATAGTTACTCACTCCTTTGGGATCGATCTGTGTTTAAGATTATTTAATGTTTTCTTGTTTTAATTTACTTTTTAGTGTTTATTTTTTTTCGTATTCTTGTTGATCCTTTCGAGCTTATATACTTTGCCTGATGAAATCCTACGGATCTTGTTCTACTTACAAAATATTTGTTCTAATTTTAATCGAAAAAATAAACACGAACCCTAATCCCCCAATGCTTTCTTGGTCCCTTTAATTTCAATTGGGCAAGGTTTCTCAATTTTTATGAGTTTGACACATCACTTTAATTATTGATGGGTGCGTGCTGTCCGGAGAGAGAGGAGAGAGAGAGAGAGGAGAACGGAGAGGGAGGGAGAGAGAGAGAGAGAGAGAGAGAGGAGAGAGGAATTGGAAGGAAGGTCAAATTGGTAATTCTACATTCACAAAATAATTACAACCAGGTCCCTTGGGATTTCTGTGTAATGTGAATTCTTGTTGGGACTTAATTGTATTTTTTTGTCATCCTTGGAACCTGTGTGTAATTCTCCCAAAAAATTGTTGTTGGATAATGTTTCGATTTCAAGACTTATAAATAGGACCCCAAAAAAAAGTACAAGATAGCTTTTGCTAAATATTTAAGATAACAATATTTAATTATAAATTAATTTGGTGGTGCGGTGATGACAAATATTAAATGGTTGCTAAAGAAAGATTTAATTTGTTAGATATTTAGAGTGTCATGTCGTAATATTTTTTCTTCTTAAAAGATCATTGTCGCGATTAATGTGTGGTAGAGTACTCTCTTGGATCTTTTCATAAGCAATAATCTGTCTCATAGATGGTGCTGAATATAAGAATAAATTATTTTGTTTGAAATTTTCAATTGATCTTTCAATTTTTCTTAAATATATGTCAGTTATTATCTTTCGATAATAAATATTCACTCATTACCTCTCATGTATGATTTTTTTCACATTTGTCTCATGCGTAATTCCTTAATTCATGAATTTATAAATTCAGTTAAAACAAAAAGATCGAGACCACACACATATAGTTTTTAAAAACTCAGAATTCTATTAAGGTTTTTGACACACCTTATCAACCATTATTGTCAAACTCGCGAGTTGATTCTCTGAATGTACCATTTTTACGTTTTTAGTTTACCAAATCGAGTCGAGTCACTAATAAACTCGTGACCATTGTAAACTATGTTAAACTTACGAGTTTATACATCGAGTTTACCGTTTTTATGTTTCAAACTTACAAACCGTGTTAACTCATTTTTAAACTCGTGTGTTAACTTTTTCTTATTTGATCATGGTCAACAGCTTTATATGTGAGTTTTCTGAAAATTTCTTTGTTAAATATAGTAAATTTTGAATATTGATGGATTTAATTTCAATTATTTGAATTTAAAATATATTTAAATCAAATTGTTGTCATCTTTTTAAATTTTCATTATTTATTATACACAATTAATACCTATTTAGTAGTGAAAATAAGCTCTTACAAGTTTACGTCATTATCACAAGTTTACTTAAACTCGCGAATTGACCACCTTATTATCAACTCAACAATTTTATTCGACCAACTGGTTGTCAAAGACTACAAAAAAATTCTTGTTGGATAAGGTATTTTTTTTTTTTGGAACAATTCTGCTTAATTTCATTACTCGGAACGTAGCAATTACAAACAAAAGAAAGCAAGGAGGCGGTCAGCCATACACACTGGAAATAACAACAGGGATAAGACAAAAAGATCCAAAACAAACATCAAAAGGAACTCCTAGATTCAATCAGGATCAAAGGTTCTGGGCTGCTCAGAGGCAACTTCCCGGTGACACCTGATGCTCTTTCTATCCTCTTCCAGCACCTGAGACAAAGAAGGTAAGGATATTCCTACCCACCCTACTGGGCACACTTCCTTATTGGTAGATATAGCAAGCCTATCTGCTGCTCGGTTCCCCTGACGGGGAGTAAAACGAACTGAAAAACTGGGTTCAGATTTAAGAGCAAGAAGGATATCATCGATGATGCCGCTAGATTGCCATTCACACAAATCCTGATGAACATGCATGACATATCTTTGCAGGGATTGGTTATCAGTTTCAAATACAACATTTTTATTACCTAGATCATGGGCAATCATCAAGGCTCTCTTTAGAGCAAGAGCTTCAGTCATAAAAGCCGAAATCGATTTGACCTTATCAATAAAGGCCCACTGGACCTGTCCCCAATGATCTCTGCAAATAACCCTATTGTTGCATAAGGATCTCTGAAGGAGCCATCAATATTGATTTTCAAGGAATGCTCCTCGGGAGGTTCCCACCTGACTATTGGCGTAGTCGGCTTACTGACTGCATCGTCTGGGGGCTTTGGGAAGTTTGCATTCCAGTGAGATAGCAATGCCTGGTTCGCTTTTTCAATCACAGCTTTAGGATCTGGTTGCACCTCATTAAAGACCTGATCATTTCTTGCCTTCCAGATGGACCAGAGAAGCCAGCTGATAGATGCAATATCATATTCAGAAAAGGGACAAGTTGGCTGCATAAGAAGGACTCACCACTGTTTGAAGCTATGGATGTTGCCGAGATCACTTTTGATTGATAAACGACTTCCAAACCATACACATTGCACCCATTGGCATTGGAAGAACAGGTGTTCCAGAGTTTCACTCACAACGTGGCAAATTGGGCAGAGATCCGTTTGGCTCCTCCTCCGTTTGACCAGTGCAACATTCGTAGCCAAGGAATTAGAAAGGCACCGCCATAGAAAGTTCACAACTCTAGGAGTGACTTTGGTTTTCCAGGTCTTCTTCCAAACTTCACACGGAATCTGAGTAGGTGTACCAGTTGGTTGAGGAGGTGCCGTGGGGCAGGTTAGCGTCAGGTGATATCCAAGTCTCACACTATACACACCATTAATAGCCAACGTCCACCGTAAGCGATCTTCCTGTGGCCTCCTTGGTAACGAGATCCTTGTTATAGCATCCCTGGCATGATCATCAATATTGCATCTGATAGGGGTGAGATCCCAGCAACTTCTGTCTGCAGCTAAAAGAGACGCAACTTGCTGATTTGATTTTTTCAGGCTTTCGATATCAGTAGGCAGTTTCAAGTTAGGGAGAGTGGGGATCCAGTTGTCTTTCCAGATTCGGGCAGACTCCCCATTACCAATTCGCCAACATAAGTACTTTTTAATGAAGTCTCTCCCTTCTAGAATACTGGACCAGCACCACGAAGCTCTATGACCTTTTTTAGCATCCAAAAACACCCCATTAGGAAAATAGAGCCCTTTAAGGACTTGTACCCATAGATCATCAGGATTCTGAGTTAGCCGCCAAGCTGTCTTTGCTAGAAGAGCATCATTGAACTTGATGAAGTCACGAAAGCCCATACCCCCTTTCAGTTTTTGGAAGTGTAAGTTTATTCCATGCCACCCAGTGTGTCTTATGATGCCCTTCCCACCAGAAGTCTGCCACCAAACTGTTGAGAGTTTTATAGGTTTTGACTGGGAATTTGAAACATGTCATAGGGAATATGGGGATAGCGTTTATGACAGCCTTGATCATGACCTCTCTACCAGCAAAAGATAAGTGTTTGCTACTCCAACCAAGGGTCTTTTTTCCAATCTTCTCCCGAACATAGGCGAGTGCTTGATGTTTGGTCTTCCCCCAGACACTTGGGATGCCTAGGTATTTGCCCTGGTCCAAGCTTTCACCGATGCCGAGAATATCACATACATCCTTCCTGATAGGTTGTGGAGTGTTAACTGAGAACACAATGCTAGATTTTTCAAGATTTGCTGATTGGCCTGATGCTGAGCAAAATTGTTTTAAAGTACCTGCCAGAGTCCGACAGTTCTGACTATCTGCATTCATAAAAAAAAGGCATCATCTGCGAAGAAATTGTGTGAAAGTATGGGCAATTATTACTCAGTTTAATTCCAGTTAGACAACTATGTGACATAGCTTTATTTATCATACAAGAGAGCACTTCCAGAGAGAGGATAAACAAGTAAGGAGATAAAGGGTCTCCCTGTCGCAATCCTCTCCCTGGGGTAATTGAGGCTATTTTCTCCCCTAAAATACACAAGTTGAGGTGAACAGTTTCCACACAATTCATGACAAGGTTAACCCACTTTTGTGAAAAGCCAAATTTTAATAAGACACCCCGCAGGAAATCCTACTCAATCCTATCATAGGCTTTGCTCATGTCCATTTTTAAAGCAAATTCAAACTTGTTTCCAGATTTCCTACGTCTCAAGTAATGGAACACTTCATGGGCTATGATAATATTGTCCTGAATTAATCATCCAGGTACAAAGGCACCCTGGTTAGGGGAGATACACTTATCAAGGCAACATTTCATTCTATTAGCCAACACTTTGGAGATAATCTTATATGAAAAATTACATAGGCCAATGGGGCGAAACTGAGACACAGATTCAGGCCTATCAATCTTTGGGATTAGAGTAATATTTGTTCCATTTATTTCATCCAGCGGGAGGCTCATTTCAAAAAATTCTTTTACCATCCTAACCATAGGCTCGCCCACCTTATCCCATGAGAATTGGTAGAATTTACCTGAGAAATCGTCGGGCCCAGGGGCTTTTGATCCACCCAATTCGAAAGCTGCCGTGCGGACTTCCTAGCACGTTACAGGGTGAAGGAGAAGCTCGTTAGAGGCGTCATCAATTCTCATGTCTATTGAATCCAGAACTGGTGAGAGGTGTGTCTAGGATCTGAAGGGGAAAACAGGTTAGTGAAATACTCTGTGAACATATTGTTTATGGCTCCTTTATCTCGCGTCTACACACCATTTTCATCCTTAATGCTCAGTATTGAGTTCTGCCTCCTTCTGATCAGGGTGGTTAGGTGAAAGAATTTAGAATTTATGTCTCCCGATTTTAGCCACGATATGCGCGAGCGTTGCCACCAGTAATTTTCTTCTTGGTTTATTAGCACCTCAATTTTCTGGAGGAGGGATGCTTCTTCCCTTTTACTATTGTCTGTTTGGTATCCTTGACGAACAAGTGCTAAACAAGCCTTCAAAGCATCTATCATCTTCTTGCGATTGGGGAAGTTCTGTTTGCTCCAAACTATGATATTTTTCCTGCACATATTCAAAGAGAGAACAAAATGACTGATGGCTTGGTGAGCCATAGGAGCGCCAACTCCCCAACTATTATGAATAACCTGCATAAAGTCATTATGGGCAGACTAATAATCCTCAAACCTAAATGGTTTTATTTTATTAGAAGAAGCATAGTTAACATTGACAAGCAAGATATGATGGTCCGAACCGAGTGGTTCAATATGAAAAACTTGACAATACGGAAATTTATGACAGAAAATATCATTTCCCATAGCCCTGTCTATTCTTTACCTAATAGTTGCCTCGCCTTGCCTGCGATTGCACCATGTGAACCATGACCCATGAAAGCCCAAATCAATAAGGGAACAGTCCGAAATAAATTTTTTAAAATTAAGGATCTTCCGGATGGCTCTTGGGCTGCCTCCCTGTTTCTCCTGGTGTGACGTGATGTCATTGAAGTCTCCTATGCAGAGCCAACTTTCATTTCTTTGGGATGCAAAGTTGATAATATTTTCATATTCTGCCAGTCTATCCTTCTCTGTTGGTGGCCCATAGAAAAAAGTAATATAATGCGGAAATTCAACTGATGGGTCTGAAACTGAGGTGTGGATGACATTTCTGGATGAGGAGATAATATTAACAATAGTATTGGTGTCCCAGAATAAGGCAAGACCACCGCTCAAACCAATAGGATCAATTATCCACTCTTCATCAAAACCACATTGCTGTCGAATCCTGCTAACATACCGGCGCTTCTTCCTGGTCTCCATAATGAAGACAATATGGGGATTTTGTTTATTGCATACCTCTTTAAGGTTTTTGACTGACAGGGGAACCCCTAACCCCTGGCAGTTCCAAGCCAAAAGACTCATGGCGAACCGATGGCTGCTTGGTGACAGCCATCGGCGTGTGGTAGCACATTACAATCATTGGGTGAGGTGGTAGAGAGGGAAGTTTCATCAGGTCCCATAAAGAGAGGAGGCGCTGGACCCACTTGAATAGGGGCATTCCTTGCTTTAGCATTCTGTTTGTTCTTTTTTCCCCTTAAAGAATTTTTTAATTTTCTGATATTTATATGGGATGCTTCAGGCTTGGCAGCCGCTGGTTCCAGACATAGGAGCCTCTTTTTTGGGGGGTTAAAAGACCTTGCTTCTTCCTCCAAAGATTCTTGGTGACGCTTCAAAGAAATATTTTGGACTCCAGAAGTAACGGCATTAATGAGGGAGAGATCAACGAAAGGGATGATGGCTCTTGGTTCCTCAACATCAATGGCCGGAAAATCAACACGGTAGAGTGGGGCCTGATTTGTCGGCCCAGGTTTCGAACTAGCAGCAACCACCTGATCCTGAGATATCGGTGTAATACCCAGATTTTATTATCTGGAATATTATGAATAGATTGGATATTTCTGATAAGTGAAATTAATGTCTCCAGACTTGTGTGAATTTAGCCTATTATTCTAAGTTAAAATTCTGTAGGGAATCAGGGAATTTAAGGGCCTAAGTACCAAAAGGACCAAAATACCCCTGGGAATGGTAAATAACTTAGAAAAATTATGAAAAATCCTAAAAGGCAGTAAAATGACCAAGTGAATTAGGAGAATATATTATCTCTAATTATGGTAATTTGATAAATTATGAACTTGGAGAAATTGTATAAGAATGTTCAAAAAGTAATAAAAAGACCAAAATACCCTTGTAAATTATAGAATAATGCAAGAGACATGAAAATTCTAATGTTAATGCAAGACTTTGAAGGTAATGAGGTGTTCTAAGTAAGAAAATTATCAACTTGTGATAATTAAGTAATTAAGTAATATTGGGCTAATTACTTAAGCATAAGCAAAGGAAATTCACAAGTAATTATGTAAAACCCTAAAATTAGTGGTTTTGTTTTAAAATTAGTAAAAACATGTTTACTAATTAATTGGAAATTTTGGAGAAAAATAGTTGAGTTTAGGTATTTTTAAGCCTAAATACAAGAATGGACCAATTAGGGATTTTTGTGGAATTTTTGGGAAAAATTAAATAATTAAATAATTAAATTAAATAAAAAATAAATATTTATTAAATAATTAAAGGGGCCAGCCGAATTTTGCCCCAAGAAAAGAAAAAAAAAAGAGAAAAAAAATGGAAACTTAGTTTATAAGTTTTATTATTTTAATAATATAATTAATTAAAGTGAAATAGAGTGAATAGTAATCAGATAAATAGGAAACAGATCCTATCTGGAGATCCAGGAATGGGATTTCCAAAGTCAGGGTAGAATATTGATCAGTGGAATTTTATCTTCCGTTAGACTCTTCCGGAAGTTAATTCTGAAGCCGTTTGTGCATTTTCCTAATAAAACAAAATAGGGAAAAATGTAGATAGGCACATTTTGGATCTCGAAGAAAATAAATTCTAACTCAACATCTAGAAATGAGTTTGAAATTATCTGGACATATTTGGAATTTGTGAATTTTGTCCGTAGTTGATGGTTCCGAAATGCGTTACGTAACCGGGCACGCATTACGAGGAACTTCGGACTGACTGTTGGAGCCCTATATGGAATCAAAATTTAGGTTAACTTGGACATTTCTACTAAGTGAGAATATGTCTTCAAAGTTGTAAATCCAGAATTTTGAGGTTTTTCCGAAATTACGCGAATCGGGTATCGATCGGGGAAATCGGCCAGACCGGGCATAAAGTGACTGTGAGTCACCATTTTTGGACCAATCATGGGCTGCCACCTCAGCACCCTCATGTCGGCCAGGAGAGAGAGAGGGGAAGAAAAACTTGTTGCAAAAGTTTTCCCTGGACGGTCCAGATCGATTCTCACAAAGTTGATCCGACGGCCGAAACCCTTCCTCCAAATCTATAAATACCCCTCCCCTCCTCTTCATTTTTCTCACATTTGAGAAGTGGAAACCGATTCTAGAGAGAGAAAGAGGAGAGAGGAGCTCTGGGAAAATCTGCAGCGAAGCTCTTGGTAAGTTTTCTGGTACCGATCTTTTAGTTTCTGTAGTTCTTTCAGTAGTTAGAGTAGTAATGCTAGAGTAGCCTTTATTTTTCAAGTATGATTAGATATCATATGATAGGGCTATTTTAGTCTAGAATTTCGAAAATTATCATTGGGTCAAAGTTCTGGCAAAATTTTGGAAAATCGGAGCCAAAGTAACGAAGTGCTGGTAAAATTCCGCCAAATAGGGGTATAGGGGCAAAATGGTAATTTTTACCTAAAATTCCAGTTATAATACCCAATCACTAATGAAAGTGATATTACTCTTATAGGACTTCAGAAACTCTGAACTGCTGCCGTTACGCTGCCTGACGTGCCGCTGTTTCACGTTTTTCCGTAGAAAACAAGACTTCAGACCCGTGCGTTGCACGGAGTATGAAGTTTTATCCTGTTTTAAATATAGATAACAAAGGCACAAATGTAATAACCAAACTGTTTTATTAATTAATATGTAAAATGCAGAAGTCAAGAATTACACAAATTAATGAAGTAAAATATTGAATTCATGTAAATATAAAATTTAAACCACAACAATAACAAATTCAAATAAAGTTCCCCCTTACAACTATGAATGTGGTAAAATGTTTTGGAAAACTTCTATGTGTACAACATTAATTGCGTTGTCAACACACTTGTTAGACTCATTCAAAATCAATATTTTCAAACCTTTGAAACTCTTTACCTTAGATAAAGCAACATAAAGTTGTCCATGTGAAAAAATTGAACTTGGTAGGTAAAGACCTACATGTGACATAGATTGTCCTTGGCTCTTGTTAATTGTCATTGCAAATGAAATAATGATTGGAAACTGCCTTCTCGTCATCTTGTATGGAAGTTTAGATTCACATGGATTCATATCTATTCTGTCTATCAAAATGTCTTCGCCTGCGCTAGTGTCATTCAACGCTTTCGTCATAAGATGTTCTTGCCAACTTGTGTAATTTGAAGCCTTGTAGTATAACACAATCCTGATGCCTGGTGGTGAATGTTTCTTATTAACATATCTTGTACTCCCACCTTCAATACCAATTTTGATGAGGAATCCTAGAACGTTTAATTGAATTTAAAAACTCTGTGTCATATAGATAATCAAAACTGTCATTTGCATAATCTATACGATTTATAGAGTCAACACTAAAGTACACTATTTCATCTCCTGACAACAAAGTGTTAGTTCTCTATGTGTTTTGATGATTAATAACAATTTTAAACAAGTACGAATGCTTTTAAAATGACAAAAGAGTCAAAATCACTCTGTCACCTCAAAACTCGAGCCTAACTAAGCAAACTCGAGTTTTCTGCAAACAGAGCTCATCGGGATATTTACAAAGATAACGAACTCGAGCCTGAGTAAATAGACTCGAGCCTAAACCCTCATGATATAATAATAAAGAGTTTACAAACAAGTAAACTCGAGCCCATATAGACAAGCTCGAGTTTTCCCATGGTATGGGAAGTTTTCTAATTAAATTGTATCTCTTTAAACTCCAGAGTTTATTGTTTTTTGAGTAGAGTTCACTTGTTTCTATGGCTATAATTTAAAGAACACTCGAGCCCAAGTATATGGACTCAAACCTAATGCTTTTGTGTAGAGTTTACTCTATGGTTTGACAAACGAAGAAGAGTTTACAAAATAGGTAAACTCGAGCCTGTTATTACAAGCTCGAGTTTTCCCTTGCAGAGCTCCCAAGTTTTTCCTTCTTTTCAAACTCCGAGTTTAAGCTCAAACCTCCAGTTCACTTCAATAAGTCATGGAATAAATTAAGCTGAACTCGAGCCTAAGAATAATGAACTCGAGCCCTTCATCGAAGAAAGAAAAGCAAGTGTACAAACTCCGAGTTTGTACTCGTGCTCTATCCACTCTAATCGAGCAACCAAAACTCTTAGGCATGAATAGTGTTAAACTCGAGCCTAATCACTAATGGACTCGAGCACTGCTTATCTTGTGAGATATTACTCCAGGTGTTCATTCGACAAAAGACTTAAAGAGTATTCGAACTCGAGCCTACCTTCGTGAACTCGAGTTCACATGGTGAAACAAAATACAAACTCCAGAGTTTACATCAAACTCCGAGTTTGCTCTCACGAAAGATAGATACTCTAAAAAACCTTACGAACTCGAGCCTGACTTGGAGAACTCGAGTTTACGACGGAAGCAAATATGATCGTTACTGATTTCATCCTGATTCTTTTAAACTGCAAAACTTACCATGTTTATACGAATTGATTGCATTCATTTAGTATATTCAAACGTATTTAACTACTCTATATTGAGAATGTTTCAGGTATTAAATTGGATCAAACGAATCATTGAATAAACGCGAAGAATCGAAGGCGAAATGATTTCACGCGTCCGGGAATTGAATCGGCAAAATTCGGGACCCAACGGCTATAATCCTCATCAAACTGAATTTCAAATGAAGAACATGCTAAGTTGAGAAGTAACGGTCACATAGCAACTCACCACTATATAAGGAGCTGATTACAAACTTAGAAAGACACAAAAGATTAAGCAGAAACGAAAAGCAAGCTCAAGAGTTCTTATACATTCAGTTTTCTTTCTGTATTGTATTTTGATATACAAAGAGCCTCAGTGTTTATCATTATCTTCTCTGTGAGAGAGATTTTATTCAAATTATTCATTCATTGTAAAAGATCTCAAGTCAAGGGGACTTGGAGATTGGGATTTGATTACAACTTGTAAGGGGAGTGTATCCTAGAGAGAGGATAATCCTTGAGTACGAGTGTGTATACGAGTTAAGTGATAGTAGAAAAACCCAGAGTCCTGGGACCGGACGTAGGTCAAGAATTTAGACCGAACCAGGATAAACTTTCTGTGTCAAGCTCTTCTTCCCTATCTCTTTACGTTTAGCTTCAGCTTGGGTGCAAAGTTATTATAAAAGTTTTAAAATCCCCAATTCACCCCCCTCTTGGTGATTTCCTTTCGTTTTCACAAAGAACAAATGTACTCATTCAATGAATCGACATGTTCTGTTGTTGGGGTTAAAATGGACTTGTTGTTTGGGTAGTCTTTGTTGAATAAACGCTCCACTAAATTTGAGTATGTAGATTCAACGATGCACCTTATTGGATTATCATCATCGATCAAAAAGCAGCAAATTTGATGGTAAGGATATGTATAGAATACCAACATGCGGTAATCCAATGACACCCTCTCCTACAAACAATAGCCATTCAGAGAATGATTTAATTTTTTCCTACTCATCTGGATCGGTGGAAGACTTGAGTCTTATATTTTTTGTTAATTGCAATAAGTGGCATTCATTCCACAGAGGAGAAGCAATGGAAAAACCACGTTCACGATGCTTCCAAAGCCTTTTTTCCCTAATAAATGTAAAGTAGTTAGGGAATTGAGAATAAGTTAGCATTCTTGCAAACAGGTCATCCTTATTCTTTTTTAACCAAGCAAGGAACATTGATTCTTCATCCTTATTTGTGAAGAAATTGTACTATATACTTATCTGACCAAATACTTTCTTCTGCTCATCAGTCATTAATCGTTTCATTCTTTCAGAGTCTTCTCTCTCCTTTTATTTGTTTTAGTTTCACTCTTGCAGAATGAGCTAGCTTGAAGTGTCAAATGAATATAATTAAGTAATTAAACTCCCATGATTAGCTCACTTTAAAATATCTCTCTATAGACTAATAGTATATTGGTTATCTAATTTGTACATTTAAATATTTATTTTATCAAATAATAATAATAAATAAAAATGTTTATATCCATTAAATGAAGATTGATTATAGATTGAGATTTATATCTTTTCTTACTTTTATAAAAGACCTTCAAAATCTTCCAAAAAAAAGTCCACTATTGACCTTTTCTATATTAATTCATTTTAATCAAGTTCAATCTCAAATATCAATAATTTTACTCATACTAACCTGAATTAATAAATTAATAAAGAATAATAAATACAATCATTTGAATTCGGTACATAATCCTTTAAATCCCGTAATTTGTGGTGAGCCCTAATCAATTTTTTTTATATTGAAATTCAAATTTTAAATCTCCTAATCAATTCAATATCATTATCAATATAATAATTTGATATAATAATAATAATAATAATAATAATAATAATAATAATAATAATAATAATAATAATAATTTGATATCCTTTTCAGATTGTTGACAGAATGGATAAGACGATGAAGATAAGACTATGCTGAGGAAAGAGGGGTAGAATGATATATATCGAGGAGCGAGATTATGATGAAGGTGATTTTGGAGGAATATGAAATTTGAAATCCCCACCTAACAAAACCAATCGAAAGCCCCACCAAATAAACAAATATAGGCTAAGTTATTGCCCAATTTTTTTAGCCAGGGCACCACCTAACTATACTAACCAATGATGTTTTCGCAAATATTGACTCCACGCTTGAAAATAGATGCGTACATGGGAAAGGGATGGAAACGTGGAAAATTATACAATGTTAAATGATGCAGTTCATGCATAGAGATTAAACCAATGCTCATCCTATGGGAGGTCACCGCTTAAGTAGGAATCAAATACCTAAATAATTTATGGCTACACCAAATCCAATCACATGGAAGTTCATAATTTAAAGGCTAAATTACCGTTTCTGGTTTTTTTTCCCCAAAATAATGACAACAACCCTTTTTAAATATACAAGTATTAATTTGAAAGTAATACCCGTCTCCAAAATAAACGTGTGAACGAAGTCAGAAGTAATTGAAAAAACTCATCGACTCATTCAAGAGAATAAAGACATTTAAATTATCAAGATATAATTACATGGAAATCATGATGGGGAAAAAATTAAAACACCATATTCTCTTGTACAGTTAAGATAGGAAATTAAAACAATTAGTATTTTTAATATATATTTCCAATATGTTATTCAATAAATAATAAAATTTTCAAAACACAAATATAACTTGATATTACCAATCTTTGAAAAGCAATTAAAACCAGTATGCGTTTATTGCAACAGAATTATTGTTAAATCGTGGACGGTAGGAGGTTAGCGCTTAATATGACCATATTAATCACTAGTACTTTATTTAATTTTTCAGATCAAAACTTCCCATATACATTATAATGAGTTTTTGCTTCCCAAGAATCTCTCACTTCCTATACCTTTCATCTACTTATCCTCCATATTTTGATTTCAAATTCAAATATCATATTAATCTCACTTTCCATCTCTTTTATTTGGATCATTATTTAAATTCCTTCTGATATTGTAGTGTCATCGGTATCATGATAATATTTTTCTATATATATTTATATCATGGAGATGGAAAGTGAGATTTGTGAATTCACTTTCTAGTTAATTTTTATAATTTTTAATTCTTTTCTATACATAATTTTTATATCACGGTGTCAATTCATTCTAATCTTGAATTCGATAATTAATCTCAATTTCTTCTCTCTTATTTCCACATCTCTATTTTGTTTTTGTGCACTCATGAAGATAAAAATGATAAATTCTTTCCTCTTGAAATCAAATTCAAATTTTAAATCTCCTAATGGATTAAAATCGTTATCAATATATATGTTAATAATAATAATAAATATATCATCAATAAATGAATATTAATAATAAGTATAATTACAATTTGCACCAAAATTATAAGTCATACAAATTAAATAATTAGGTATGTGATATATTTAAAATCATCGGAACGTCGGACATAACAATAGGGTTGTAGTGTAACGCGCTCATATCATCATTAGTTCACATCAAAAGCACTACTTCAACTTTGATGACATTTAATGCACTGACCAATTAGGTAACGCACAATGAAAACTGGTTGTCGTAAATTGATTAGAGATTTAATGCAGAGTCTCACTTGTTTAATTAAATGAAACCGAAACTGAACAACTACACTTAAGTATATGTGCATTTGCAAATTATTTAATATTTAATCCCTATGAACTTCTAAAGCACACAATGGATTTATATGACAACAAAATATGAATTACTAAGTAATAGATACACAATAAAATAAGTACCTTTAACAAAACAATATATAACATAGTGTGCTATGACTATGGGGAAGAACTGATGCACTCCTTCACCACCATCCCGTACCAAAAACCGACCAATCTCATA
Organism: Acacia pycnantha; assembly: GCA_025563575.1. NCBI lineage: Eukaryota > Viridiplantae > Streptophyta > Magnoliopsida > Fabales > Fabaceae > Acacia > Acacia pycnantha. The sequence continues at coordinate 1,556,832 of JAMWYP010000068.1, read as the reverse complement.
ACACGCACCCTCACTTTAACTTCCAGCAATGATTGTGCATGAGATCAACGGAGTTGAGCCTAGCCATAATGCGTGTATCTTTCTTAAAAAAAAAAGGGAAAAAAAGTAAAACATGTCTACAATGTGACAAAGCAAGTCATCTTGCATGGAAGATAGAACAAAAAGAAAGTCCGAAACATCACCGATGTACCAAATACGATCAAATCAACGCTCTGAAGTTCCAGCAAGGGACGGATATGACTGCTGCTACAACGCTCAACGTATCTGTGAATGATTCGATCAACTTTCACTTTCAAGATCAATTTAGAAGAACCTTTACCCAAATTTGGCAGAGTAGTTGACGTGTTCATTGCCATTTGAGAAAGGAGACAGTACAATCAAAGTTTCAGAGAAGATTTTTTTCGGTAAAACATAGTAAAGTAAGATAAACAACAGCAAATAAGATGGTAAGTATTATTAATTAGTATACGTGTGTGTGAAAGCAACGCAGAAAGTGAACGTGGGGAGGAAAAAGGAAGTTGGATACAAATGCATGTAGCATATTGTGGAAACAATCTATTATAAACCGCCAAATAAGATAAAGCAAACCGAACAGTTGTGTGTTATTATTAGAGGTTATTTATGACCATTTACTTAATAAACCCTTTTGTGCATTTTAGGAAATAAGAAAGAGCATTTAACAAATTAATAAGTGGCAAAAAATACGTGAAAGGTTATATATGAGCATTTGCTTAATAAACTCTGTGCATTTTTGGTATATATAAAAGTATATATATATATGTGTGTATAAACACATTACTGTTATTACAAATTAATTTGACAATATACAATTAATAAGGACTCAAGATTGTTATATTTTGTATTCGTCAAGCTCCCTTCTCGATGTATCAAAAAAATGTGTGAAATATTTAAAAGAAAAAAAACTTTATTTTTTTATTAGAAAGCTATTAAAACGAAGTTCCAATGTTTGAAATAATGGTATATTTTTTCGACATCCAATAGTATAAAAACACCGTTTGAAAAGGATTGATATTGATAAATGAGTACTAAGTTCCAACTAAGGAGGATGACGTGTCTGCATATATGGCCTTTTCTTCATTCTCTTTCCCTCGTCGTCCTCTCACTCACTCTCTCTCCTCACCCTCAACCATGGCTTCCCCACCTTCTCAGTCCTTCAACCTTCAGATTTCCACAGCCCCTCCATGAGACGAGTTCTACTTTTGAGCCTCCCCCTCTCTTTCCTGAAAAGCATTTCACCTTTTTCTGCGCCACCCCCCTTTCTTTGAATCCTCTTCTCCTCCATTATTTACCCCCTCCTCCCAACAATCTCAAACTCTCTACTTATCAATCAATTGGGATTTGCTATATAATGTTCTATATGTTCCATTAGTTCCATCTATCATAATGGATATGCCTGATACTCTTTAGTCTAATGAGCTTTACAACTTTGTCGTCCATGAGACTATCTCTGCAACGATCCGTTTAGCATGCATTGTGATTCCTCCTTAGAAGCTAATAATATTAACTCTACGGAGAGCTTATCTACGCATCACCTCCCGCTTGCGCAGCACTGCCAAGTACAAGTAACCCTACATGCAGGAGTAAGAAATGAAAAAGCAATGAGATGAGACTAAACATAAAACAGTAATAACAAAAAACAAAAAAACAAAAACGGGAATTGATAAACTAAAAACCTTCGAATCTGTAAGCACAACATTGTGTGTGATACGTTCATGCATATAGGTATAGGGAATGTCGTTACAATGAGAGACCACCTTCACCTTAATGGACCACATATTGCTTTGACCATTGAGTCATTGAGTGAAAGATATTCTGTAACATTGCACGCAGCCATTTTAGTATAGTATGGAATTTGGTATTAAGACAGTGGCAGACGAGTTTTGCAACTGACCCGAAAAGAAGAATCTACATGTATAAATAGGAGTCCAAGTGTCCAACGTCAGTGTTATCTCAAGAACAACAATTAAATGTGGCCGGTTGATTACACCAATGGTTGAATAGTGGTTGATTAAATGTGGCAATTAAATAAAGACGACTGGTGAACTGAAAATGCATGGAAAAAACGCACGTATGCATCGGAAAACTGGTGTTTTAAATGATACAGTTGAGCCCAATAGAATTCCACTATCACGTTTGAATTCCCAGGTTAACTTACTATCGCGGATCAATAAAGGCAATGAAATAACATTGATAAACGAATATTCCTATTATAGATGGAGAATTACGACGTGTTCATCAGTTCGGTTTTCAACAAAGAATTGAAGAGTCTTCTGACCTGGCCAATGGAATTGAAAGAAAGGTTGAAATTATCATTACAATATTAAATGGTGCTGAAGCGGCATATATACGCGGTGCTTGAGACAGTTCAGTCGAGATCCAATTGAAGGTGAGTAAATCAACATGTAGATCAAACAGATGGACCAATGGTTGAGTGGCTAGGAGGTTTATAAGGATATATTTGATTACGTTTTCCGCCAGAAGTACCGAACGCCGTCAGCGAAGGTACGGACGCGTACTGTAACACTAATCTTGTGCTGCTTAAATGCATATATGTCAAAGATACGTTCGTAGACCGTTATACAGATAGTTTTATACGGGTTATGTCATAATAATGCCGTTATGTTTTCCTAGCGCTGAGGACACGAGTGGTATCGTGGCACTGGTGAATAGTGCAGGCTGCTGTTGTTGTTTTACATTGTGGGGCTTGCATACTGCTTATCGCTTATGTTTGTCGGCATAATGATCATGCATCTGCTATATGCTTATGTAGTGATATACTGTTGTATTTGCTCTAGAATATCTATTGTCTGTATACTGTATTGTTTGGGTATGAGGTTAACCGTTACTTGAGATTCAATGTGGTAAATTGAATCTCAGCTATAGCTTCAGGGTCCGGAGGACCGCGAATCGAAGTCCGGGGCAAGCAGCAGGAGTAGACTTGCGGACGAAGTTATCTTATCGTTTTCTGTACTTACCTTCAAACAGTAGTTTACTTTTGTACAGTAGGATCACTGTAATGTCATTACAATGTTACACTATGGTCCATGTTATGTTATGTTATGATCAGTTACTCTTTCGCTCCATTGCTCTACTTTGATTGGAAAAAAAAAATTCGCTTTAGAAAACGGGATGTTACATTTTTGGTATCAGAGCAAATCTTTCTGGCAAGTATTTAACTATGTTACCACGAACAGTTTGGTGCCAAAGGCAAGACTAGTCTACGTGGGTATGCCAATCAGTCGCCGTATAAGTCGGTGAGGCCCCCATGGTAGACACTTACAGCCATTCATTCGGATAACGGAGTTAGGTTCTTAAGCCTTTTAACTTTGAGCATTGTTTTTGAAAATGAGTACTGATAGGACCATTGGTGTAATGTGTAGAGATGGACAGGACCGAAGTCCCATATACGCGTTATTACGGCCGATGGTATCGTGCTGCTCATAGATCTGTAGTTCCACCGTCTGTACCGGAACCCGAACCTCCGACAAGTCCACAAGACCCTGTACTTGAGTACTATCATAATCTCATAGTTGATCCAAATTTCTCTGTGGAACAACCGATCGAACCAGAGCCTGAACCGGAGCCTGAAAATCACTCCGAAGGTTGGGTAGTGGAGTTGACTGCGCTAGACTTGGGACCGTGAAATTAGGGATTTCAGCGATGCGAATCCCCTTATTAATTGAATCGAGATTCCGTCCGCCCTAGGTGAGAACACAGACATTAGCTTGATCTTCACCCAATTGCCTATTGGAGATTCGGTAGGTTTGAAACAAATTATTTATGTTTTGGATGGATTCACCATCATAATTTCCCATAGCAATCACCGGATTTGTAGGAATTGATTCAGTCTGAAACTTGCCCTGATTTTCCTCTGTGATTCCGCTGGATAAATCTATGTAGATTTGAAACGGCTTAATTCCTTTTGGGGAAGATACACCAATTGGAGGTCCCATACCACTCGCCGGATTTTTAGGGATAGAATTAAGCTGAAATCTGCCCTGATTTTCCTCATTGGATGCGCTGTGAAAGCTTCCTTTTCCAGTTCCTTTATTCTCGCACTGAAGTAAATGATTTGCAGATTTCTTGCCACCTTCTAAGTTGTTTCCTTGCTGGGGGATATCGCCGATCAGGGCCTTGGCAAGTCGCCGGGGGATGCTTTTTGTGCAGTAACAGTGTTTCCTCCCAGGTCAGGTCGTGTGCCACTAGGGCCTCTTCCATGGTCTTCACATGTGGAGTTCCAAGGTCGTTTCCCACACGAGTATCTGCCATAACGTCGTCGGTGTATTCAATCTGAAACTTGCAGATTCTTGCTTCGTGTCCAATTCTCCCACAATCATAACAGTAATTTTGTAATCGTTCATACCGAATGGAAACCCAATTCGGATCCCGTTGAGGTCTTGGGACCCATAAGCCTGCTGTGAGTGGGTTCAGGATATTAATTAGGACTCGGGTTTTGATGAAGGTGCGTGCCAAACGACCCTGTATCTTTGGAGTTTCATACATAAGAGTTTTCCCAATTGCATTACCCAGAGTTATAGCATTCTCACAGTCAAATGCTATTTGCGGGAGGCCATGGAATTGGATCCAGAATGGGCATCACTCAAAGTTAACCTCCTGATACACCATATAGTCATCCCAAGGTTGTAGATTAAGAAGTACATTTTGAATCGACCATGGGCGCCCCTTCAGAACACGATGGAAATCTTCCTACCTTGTGAATCTGAAAAGAAAAGCATTCTTATCTGGCATCTCGTGGATCTCCATCCCTTTGTCAAGTCCCTAACCCTTCTTGATCATAGCAATCACAATGCCTCGATTTAGAGACTTGTCGGTCTCCAAGCGTCCTACCAGGGCACGTCCCTTCTGGCCATTAATAGATGTGTTGAGGTTCAGGTGAACATCCTGTGGGCGTCTATTATCGTTGCTATTCATGCCAAGCTCCATTGTCTAAGGAAAAAAAGAAAAGAAAAAACAAAGCCACCAAACCAAAAGACAGTGAAGAAAGAGTATCACAGGGTTAGGAAGTAACGAGGAAAGAGAAATAAAGAAATAGAAAGAGGAAGCAAAGAGAGGGAAAGGTAAGAATTCTCTCACAGAGGAAGAGAAAGGGAACTCACAGGATGGTGAGGTCTCTCACAGATGGAAAGGAAGCTCTCACAGTAGGAGAGAAAATTTTTAAACGATTTGAGTATCCTTCACTCTTCACTTGTTGGATAAGGTATTGATTTCCATGTAAATAGGAAAAAAAACTTACATCAAGGTAGTTTTTGCTCAATATTATTTAAGATAACAATATTTAATTATGAATTAATTTGGTGGGGCGGTGATGCTAAATATTAAAGGGTTGTCAAAGAAAGGTTTGTTAGATATTTAGAGTGCCATGTCATTAGATTTTTTATTCTTAAAACATCATTGTCGCGATTAATGTGTGGTAGAGTACTCTCTTGGATCTTTTCATAAGCAATAATCTGTTTCATATAGATGGTGCTAAATATAAGAATAAATTATTTCGTTTGAAATTTTCAATTGATGCTTTCATTTTTACTTCTATGAAATATATTTCACTTATTATCTCTTAGAAATAAATATTCACTAATTATCTCTCATGTACTCTTTTTATTTATAAATAAGGATATAATTGGAAAAAATATATATCTTACATATTTATTGTTTTTAACTTAATTTAACTAATATTTTAAAGGGTTAAGGGACAATTTGGCCAACCAACTATTGGCTCAAGAGCACCCAGCACAAAAAACTATTAAGCGTACAAAAAATACCAACAAACTTTTAAAAAGGAGCACTCAGCACAACGCCGTTAACAAAAAGTTCGCATGTTAAACAGCCCGCACGGGCCAAAAAATTATATAACCATAAGGGTTAGGGCCAGCCCGCGGGCCAAAAATCATTTTAGAATAATCAACTTATACTTGAATAATCAACTTCATTTCCAACTAGAATATTGTTCCCAACCATTCATTATCTGACTATATAGAGGGAAGGATATTTCAGGATACTGTAGTTACTAAAAATATACTTCAGGATACTGACCGGTACTGAAAAAATACATCATGATCTTGAAAAATTATTTTAGGATGTTGAAAAAATATTTTAGGGTACTGACTGGTACTGAAAAAAATACTTCAAGATGCTGACTGGGGATACTGGTTGGTACTGAAAAAATACTTAATGATCTTGAAAAATTATTTTAGATCTGAAATAATTTTTCAAGATTCTAAAATAATTTTTCAAGATCATTAAGTATTTTTTTCAGTATCGGCCAGTATCCTTAGTCAGCATCCTGAAGTATTTTTTCCAGTATCAGTCAGTACCCTGAAATATTTTTTCAACATCCTAAAATAATTTTTCAAGATCATGAAGTACCGTTAGTATCCTAAAATAATTTTTCAAGATCACTAAGTATATTTTCAGTATCAGTCAGTATCCTGAAGTATTTTTAAGTACCAGTTAGTACCCTGAAATATTTTTTCAAACATCCGAAAATAATTTTTCAAGATCATTAAGTATATTTTCAGTACCAGTCAATATCTTGAAGTATTTTTTAAGTACCAGTCAGTACCCTGAAATATTTTTTCAACATCCTAAAATATTTTTTCAAGATCATGAAATAGCTGTTAGTATTTTTTCAGCACTAGTCAGTATCTTTAAATATCTACAGTATCCTGAAATATTTGTTAAAAAAAAAAGAGGGATCAGTGTTGTTTTTTGCACAGCGGACCGGAAGTGAACGCTAGTGGCAGTGGACTGAATCCAATTCCTTGATTGAAGAAGGCGAGGAGGTGTAGTTTCAGATGAATTTGTACAATTTTTTAATGTTAAAAACGGGGTTGATTGGTGGCTCACGGGTTGGCCTTAACATAACCCAAAAGAGTGGGGCTTATTTTGAGCTAAGGCAAAAAATGACCCCATCATATAGGGACTAAAAATATGGGGCCAAACATGGGGCTTAATGGGCTGGCCCATAGGGTCCAGCCCATTTTGACAGCTCTACTAATAATCTATCCTCTAACAATAGAGTACTTGTTAAATCATTGTATTATTTATATATTTGTTCACACAATCATCTATGATTCTGATGATAATTTTGAATTTAAACCTGTTTTAGTTTAGAATTTATTACCATGTGCATATAAATAACCTTTTATTTTGTTTTGTTTTAACAAATAAAAAATAAAGAATTTATTCTTTTTAGTATACAATTTTTTATACGATGAATAAAAACGATGTTACAAAGAGTATAGTACATGAGCTTAAAAAAGTTATAGGACAATTGAGTAGGGAGAGAATAAACCACACGAACAGTAGTGCATACATAGTATCTACATAATATGATATCTTATTTTGGTTAATCTCATCTTTGGTCCTTCAAACTTTAAACCATTAGTTTTGTTTTCTCTAAGGTCAAAATGGTCCAAGTTTTCATTGAGTTATAAGAACCAATGTTTTAAACTAACTAAAATTTGAGACACCAATTTGAACTAACCTGTATTCTATCAAGACCAATAAATTGCTTCTTTGAGCCAAATCCGTCCAGAATATCTTTCCTGACTGAGGAGAAATTTTCAGATTTGATGATCCACCCTATGCCAGTATGCAAACACATGATAAATAATTAAAAATAATTCATAATACATAGGGTTTGCGAAGAAATAAATTATAAAATAAAATATGTACATGGTGCTAAAATAACAAATTGTATTACAATAACTTATAATATACGGAACACTTAGTCTGCATTTTAAAATATATACATGGTACCGAAAAACCATAGGCCACATTAGGCACAATGCACTGAGAATGCGATTAAAATTGGGTTGTGATTGAGTTTGAGATTATAAGTAAGTTCTTAAAGCATGTTTAGCATGTCGTCAAAATTGGAAAAATAAAAAAGTCAAGAAGTAAAACTCAACTAAACAGCCGATGAAAGTTAGCACAGATGGTAAGGAACGGGCTCCAGTCCCAAAAGGACGAGAGTTCGATTCCGGCTCTTTTGGTAGGCGATCTCATAAATCCTTTGTAAGTGCTCAAAGAGCCCTGGGGCCGTGCCCTGACCTTGGTGGGGGGACCGATGCCGAACCCACCTAAACCTTTTTGTTTAAAAAAAAAAAAAACTCGACTAAACAAAAGAAAATTTGGATAAAGTTTTATTGAAAATTTCAAGTGGTGAAACCCTGATTACCTAAACCTTTAGGGAATTAGGGTTTTTTTGGTAGAGAATCGTTCAAGGGGGTCGAGGATAGGGGTGGGAGACGGGGAAATGTAAATGTGAATGGTTTTTTTTTTTTTTAAATAATTACTGGGCTAGTGGGCTTATTTTGAGGCAGACATTATATATATATATATATATATATATATGCAATTACACTTTTACCCTCCTTAACAGGTCGGCCTGACAGGCTTTTCAGGCATATTCAGAAGCCTAGGCCTGGCTTGTTAAGGCAAACAGGCCTTAAATTAGGCCTTGGCCTGGCCTGTTAGCCTGACAGGCCAGGCCACAGGCCTGTTTCCACCATATCTGCAAGCCAATGCCTCTTATCAATCTTTTACACTTCTTTCCCTCCTCGTGGGCCCCACCCCTCCCGTGTCTCTCTCAAATTCCAAGTTCCACCAATCGCCCTCCTCCTCTTCTTCCCCCACTCTCCTCTCTCCCGCGTCTTCTCCACCTTCTTTTTCATCTTTACTTTGCCAATCAAATTTTTAATAAATGTGAAAAATAAAACTTTTATCCATATGGTGATGTTATGTTTGGCTTTTTAATCAATTTTTATTGGTTAACAATCATAACAGTCAAATGTTAGTAGACTTCTCGAGGGGCAACATTGATAGGTTAGAGCTGTTAATAGAGGGGTAATATTGCTACAGTTGTAGACTTTCGGGGCAAAATTAAACCCCGAAAAATTTCGAGGGCAACATTGCTCCTGGGCATGTACTTCAGGGACAAAATTGATAAATAACACATTCTTATTCTATAAAACTTATTATATCCATATGGTCATGTAATGTTGTAGCTCTCTCTTTTAGTTAGTGCTCATAAAGTATATTCACACAAGTCTAGATAAAACTTTCTTCATATACCATAAATAACATTGAAAAAGTTCCGAATAACCTCACTAGATACCATTTGCCCAAGCCGAGAATAGTCCCAACTACCATTAGAAATCCAATCTGACACCTTACTAGTCCGCTCTGCATCTGATATGGGCCGCAGGCAATGGTTAAGGATTTTCATACCTTGAGAACACCATGTATCAATGAAGAACTCAACTTTGTGCCCATTCCTAACTCGCCAAAGAGTGCCATCCTCAACAGTCTGCTTCTGTTTTCAAATGAAGGACCAAAGAGTAGAGTCCCCTGGCCTCCGTACAAAAAGATTATGTTCATCTCTAATCATATATTTATGGAACAGTAGATCCGCCCATAAACTCCCAGCTCCAGTTACCAACTTCCAAGCCAACTTACATCCAAATGCCTGGTTCAAAGAATCTAGCCTTTTGAAGCCCAACCCCCCAAATTTTGGTTGAGTGAGCATCTGCCATCCCACATTATGATACCCTCGGGAGTTTGACTTCCCCCATATAAAATTACTCTGCAACCTCTCCACTTCGCAGCAAATAGATTTAGGGATCTGGGAGACTTGCATAGGATAAATAGGGACCGAGCTCAAGACTGATTTTGCAAGCGTAATTCTCCCAGCAATAGAGAGCGAACTGGCTTTCCAAGCAGAAAGTTTAGCGTTAACACGCTCTACTATGTATTGAAATGATTCCCTGGGCTTACGTTTCCGGGATAATGGAAATCCCAAATAATTGCCTATGTCAGTGGTACTCTTCATCTGGGTAATGCTTTTAATAACACGCCTTTGTGAGCCGTCTACTCCTTTAGAAAAGAAAATTGAGGATTTTTCTTTACTAACATTACTTCCCGAAGCTTGACAAAAATAGTTAAGGCATTCCATGAGCACCCTAGCTTGAGGAGCAGTAGCATTTCCAAATAACAATATATCATCCGCAAAAAGGAGATGAGAAATGGCAGGACCTGATCTGGAAGTTTTAATAGGAGACCATTTTCCTCCCCGGACAGCATCATTAATAGGACAAAAAGGTAAGGGGAAAGTGGGTCCCCTTGCCTTAATCCCCTTCCTGGTTTAAAAAACTCTGTACGTTCTCCATTCTAGAGCACATTGTAGCTCACTGTGGAGACACAATCCATAATCATATTTACAAGGTTTGCTCCAAAGCCAACATCAGTCAAAACTTCCTTGAGGAATTTCCAACTAATCCGATCATAGGCCTTCTCAAGGTCGATCTTAACTGGAATCTTCGAAAAGAATTGGGGAGAAGTTTGTCTTCTAACTGGAACCTCCTTTTTGGTGTATGCATCTGGAAACTTTGGTCTTGGCGTAACTTATTTGCTTTTCAGGATGATTTTGTTAAGCCTAGTTGTCCTGCTGTTGTTATTATAAATTCGTGGAGACTGTTTGTATTTGATAGTAATTTTTCCACCCCCTTGCATCCTGTATCATGGAAAGCTCCTATTCTGGATTGGATCAAGATAAATGTAGATGAAGCTGTAACAGCCTCGGGCAGGTGTGCAGGTTGTGTGGGCTTTTAAGAGATTCATCTGGGAAATGGATTAGTGGGTTTTCTTTTCAGATTGGTGTTTGTGAGCCACATGTTGCTGAAGAGTGGGGTTTTTTGAGGGGCCTTCAACTTGGTTGGGACAAGGGTTTCAGGAAAATCTGTATTGAATCTGATTCCAAACTACTAATTGATGCTCTTACTGAGGATGGGCATATCCATATGCAGAGTCTTGTGGTATGTCAAATCTGAGAATTATTGGCTAGAGACTGGGAGGTTCGCTTTGTTCATATTTCCCGAGATCAGAACCGTGTTGCGGACAAACTAGCTAAGAATGCTATTTCTGGGTCTTGTTTTTTTGATGTGTGTCCTTTTTTAAGGACTTTAGTTCTTCAGGATTATGGGAATTAATTCCCCTCCTTCTTTATTTTAATGAATTGGCTTAGGCCTCCTTTGATACAAAAAAAAAACATTGAAAAAGTTACTTTTATTGTTAATCCAAACGGACACCCGGGCGTAACTAGTATCTTCTATTTTTTCTACCTTTTTATGTTTGGGAAACACTCAAACCGGGGTTTCAGAATCCCTTTTCTATAAGTCAAGATAAAACTCATCTCACATGCTTACCTTATAAATCATAAAAGTTATTCTCAAAATTTAATATATTCTCCAAAATCACATTGTTTTCAATTTTTCTCCAAAAACTAACCTTCAAAAGCTAATCCAAATTATTCTCCAAAAAATATATATTCTCAAGAAGTTAATCCAAACATCTATTCTTTTTCATCACTTTTTTTTTTTTTACTATTAACTCTAATAATATTTAGAGTAAATACCCTTTTTGGTCCCTGGAAAAAACACGGATGCCCTTTTTGGTCCCTGAAAAAAAAGTCACTTTTAGTCCCTAAAATGGAAAAATAAGGTCCCTTTTAGTCCTTTTGATCATTTTTTTGCACATTTTAATCCCTCAGAAATTCCCAAAAAGGTCCTTTTTAGTCCCTAAAAAGGACCAAAATGACATTTCTTTTACTCAAGGACGAAAAAGGGTCAAATGTGTTTTTCCAGGGACCAAAAAGGGTATTTACTCTAATATTTATGCCATGAAATTTCAATTGACAGACATGCCTGATGATAACCTCTTCTCAAAACTTTTCAATAAAGCATTATTGAATATTTTTTAAAAATTAAATGAAAGATTAATAAAATCCCCTAGAAGATTTGATTTGATTTTATAAAGTGATTAAACAAACAAATGCGTATGAAGAGCTGTTCTTTTACGGGAGAAATAATGTTGGGGTTCTAATGATAGTTTAACACTTGCACGGATGGAAAAAAGGCTTTTAAAACCAGACAAAAGAGGTACCGTTAAACCGGACCCACATCAGGTCTTGTTCCAGGCGGTATTAAAAGTCTCCTAATTAAGACCGGACATGAAACCAGTCTTAAAGAGTTTCTTTTAGACCGGACATTTTAAACCTTCGATCTTAAAATTCGTACTAAATAGATCTGAAATATTTTTTGTTCGGTCCTAAAACTCAACCTTTAAGACCGGACAAAAACTCGACCGCTCTTAAAAGATCCGAATATTAAGACCGGACAAAGATCAGTCCGGTCCAAAAATAGCGGATTCTAAAACTGACGACGATTACCGGTCTTAAAGTGACTTTCAAGACCGGATGTTATATATGTCCGGTCTTAAAAATTAAACTTTTAGACCGGACTTATAATTAGACCGGTATTAAAAGACCAACTTTTAAGACCGGCTTAATACCTTTAAGACCGATCATAGAAATACATCCGGTCTTAACAATTGGACATTTAAGACCGGCTTATTTATTTGCGGTCTAAATTTTCCCGAATTTTTTCCCTGTTCTGTTCTTCCTGATCATATATATATACACAAATCCACCACCCAAAACAACACATAAAAATCGATAATTTAAGCTACAAACTATGAACAATTATGAATAAATTGAATTGAGAAAAAGAATACAAATATTATCCACCATGAGTTATGTGGCATCTTAAGACTACAACAGCTAAAGTAATTTATACAATAAGCTAAGATAACTTACAATCACAATGAGTTACAAATACAACACGTAAATCAGTATACATGTCCAATATATTATTCACCATGCCTTCATCTAATTCCCACCCAACAACGTAACATGCATCCTCTTTTATAAATATGCCCCTTTGAATCGGATCCTGCCACAAAAACAAAACAAGAACAAATTCATAGTCAGTGTGACACTGTTTAATTAAGAACATAGAAGGAATATAATATAGTAGTTAAAACCTTAAAGTTTTCAAAGAATTCTGCATATGAATATTACCTTATGAATTGACTCTTTTATAAAGTGATATCCTCCCATATCCCTTCTTGATGATCATTTCTTATGCCGGGTTCATTATCCGCTTCATCTTCTTCGTTCATGTCGGTAGACCCCTTGAAAAGGGCTACTCTCGGGAAGACCATAATTTGAATGACTTTCCTCATCAATATCAATGACCCTCTTTCCTTGGAGAGCTACAGACCACATTTTATTTTCTTGATCGGTGATATAGAACACTTGTTTCGCATGGTCTGCCATAATAAAAGGTTCATCTCCAAAACTTCTACTATTGACATCAACTAAAGTAAATCCTAGCCGATCGATCTGAACACCATTATTGACATTAACCCACTTGCATTTGAAGATGGGAAATCTAATTTTGACATAGTCCACCTCCCAGATCTCTTCAATAACCCCATAATATGGCATGACTGCCAATTTAGGCCTCTTGTCTTTTGATTTGGAGAAGTGCATAGATTTAGCCTCTAACATAACACCAATGTTCTGGACTGTGCTCCTATCATCTAGGGACTTCGTGTAAAATGTATAACCATTGATCACATACGAATTCCAACTTATGACATCAACCTTAGGACCACGTGCTAACCATTTCATTGTATCAGAAACACATTCAGATCCCTCGACCTTTTGTTTGAACCAGTTTGCAAAAGTTTTGTTATGCTCCCTAATCAACCTTTGTTCGGTCATTCGATGGTTTTCTTTCCTTACAACTTCTTTATCTGCAGATATGCTGGCTTGAACTTCATCAACATTATTCAAGATGTATAAGTGGACTTGTGACAATTCATCAGGATCCACACTCTTTACCGAAGCCCCTCGTCTACCCCCTTCATCGATTTCGTTAAACCCATGAAAAACCCAGAACGATAAGCTGGAAAATAATAAAGTTATATAACCGAAACACCTCTTGCAGCTTCGTCTATAGACGTTTAGCTAAGGAACCAGAGAGTGATTGTCGAGAGAATACGCGAAGCAATGACGAAGCAACACACAAACACCGGAGTCGGAACCCGAGTAATCACTTTGGTAGCGACAAGAGATATTCAGAGAGGGAAATTTAATTTTCCGCGCGACAAAGCCACCTTATTTAGCTTTTTGGATTTTATTAATACCGGTTAATTATTAAATGTCCGGTCCTAAAGATATATTAACTTTTTAAGACCGGAGTTCTAAGAGTATCCGGTCCAAAAGTTTTATTAGTCATTTAAGTTTAAGACCAGCGTTTTATAAAACATCTGGTCCTAAAATTCAAATACTTTTTAGACCCGTTACTTATAAAATGTCCGGTCTTAACGGCCTTGGTGAATGAATAAAATAAAGGATTTTTTTTGGACAAAAAATAAAGGAAAATTGGAGAATAAACTTCTTTAATTAATTACTGGAGAACAGCAAAAAAAAAATACAGAAGCTTATGTTCTTAATGTGGTCTTACATTACTGGAGAATGCACGTACACAAGAAAAAAAACAAAAGAAAAAAAGATGAAAATTATCATCCACAAGAATCTGACTGAACATGCTTGGCGATATCGGCGTGAAGAGCATTAATTTCCCGCCGGATATCAGCAAGTTCCTGTCTTAGTTGCTCCAGCCTCAAAATAAATGCATCATTAGAGGGAAGCAAAGAGGGGTTAGAGGTAAGCGCGCTGGGGCCAACAGGTTGGAGTGGGGGAGCACGAACCTTTGCATGGTCTGAAGGCTGGAGGGGGCTGACAATCTCTTCATCATCCGAAATAATAATGGGTCCAACGACCCGAGACCCTTCGGCAACAATAGGACGCACTCTCGCTGGAGGAGGCGCACCGTATAACAATCTAACCATGGCACGAGCTTCAGGTGTAAGAGTATCCCTACGAGCAGTTCTCTTGTATCTAACCATGGTTTCGGACTTTGAGCAATGGGGCGAGAGAGCTAGGTAGTGAGGAGTTACGAGGTAGTGAGGAGTTAATAAGGATAGAGAGTTCGTGTGAGGAGTTAATAAGGACAGAGAGTAGGAGAGATACGCATCTGGTGATGATAAAGTGAATTGGTACAAATGAATTTAGTGTTTCTACTTTAAGAGCGTATTTATATAAATATATGGTCCTAAAAGTCATTTATTTTGTTCAAATCAATTCAATTACTTTTAAGACCGACATTTTATATTGTATCCGGTCCTAAAAGTCATTTATTTTTTTCAAATCAATTCAGTTACCTTTAAGACCGACCTTTTATCTTGTATCCGATCCTAAAACTCATTTTTTTCAATTCAATTACTTTTAAGACCGAGCTTTTATCTTTTATCCTGTCCTAAAACTCATTTCTTTTTCAATTCAATTTTTCATTCAAGTAAGAATTTTTGGTTAAAGAATATTACTTTTAAGAACGGATCTTTCACAGTATCCGGTATTAAAAGTTCATTCTTTTCAAAATACTCAGATAGCAGAGTCTATCCTTACCCTATGTTGAAATGAATGATTCAGAGAGTCTCTTCGGCTTCCACACAAACTTCCCAACTAGGCGTCTCCTCGTATTCTGAGGAACTATACGTCTCCTCGTTAATGTTTCCAGCGTTTCACATTGTTCAGGATGGGTTCTCTATTTAAACACATTGTTACTTTACTTTCTTCACATTCATCTCCATCTCCTCCTACAACCTCCACCATTATGGCTCCTCCACCACCACGAGGTCCTCCTTCTCGACGAAATCCTCAGCCACCTCCGTACCCTCCTCCGTTGCCTCACAACCCATCATTCTACCAGATGATGGAGCACCTGATAGCCTGCGTTGATCATATAGACCGATGCTTGGGCCAAGCTGTTTAGGTCTATCACGCGGTCAACAACAAGGCGAACGCGGTACTCGACGCCAATGACGTTGAATACCATACCTCTGATGACGACGTCTCTGACACTTCCCTCCCCTTCGACAACGATGGGGAGGATTAGATATTTTATGTTTTTTTTGTACTACTGCTGCCTCACAAGGCAGCAGAAAAAATAATAATAAAATAAATTTTTTTAGTTCCCAATCGCCTTGTACTTGTCTTTATGTTCTTTTTTTTCTGACTAAAAGGAAAAAAACAAAACACTGTCCTCTTCGTGGTGATCAACATTAAAACTTTGCATAATACAATTAACAGTTAAGACCGTACAAAACAAAACAAAAACATTGTTTACCTTATTCGAATAAAAACAAACAGAATGACGATTCTTCTCAAGGTTGGACCATCGTTGTCGTCAATTTGACCTCCCCTTCTTTGAACATTTTCAGTGTCCTTTTCATTATCACCTTCTTTTTCCGACAAAAAGAAGAAGGACAAAGAAAAGGGACACCGATGATGATCTTCAAAAAAATGAGAGGTAAAAACGAGGACAACGAAGCACAAAGCTTGAGAAGAACGCCAAAAACTTGGTTGTCTTGAACCCTAATGATTTGTCTGAAAACTGAGTCACCAATCATATTTAAAGGAAGACTATTAGGACCGGACATATATCAAATGAACGGTCCTAAAATTTAAGCCATATTTTTAAAAATGAAAATTTAAATTTAGGAGCGGACAATTAACAAATATACAGTCCTAAAAGGCTCGGGAAACTTTTAAAATAAACGAAGACTTTTAAGACCTGACTCCTAACAAATATACGGTCCTAAAAGTCTAGCCATATTCTTTAGAATTAGACGAAGACTTTTAGGACCGGCTATTTAATAAAAACACGGTCCTAAAATTCTAGCCGCATTTTTTAGAGACTTTTAGAACCGGATATTTAACAAATATACAGTCCTAAAAGTCTAGCCATATTTTTTAGAATAGAGAAGACTTTTAGGACCGTATATTTAACAAATATACGGTCCTAAAAGTCTAGACATATTTTTTTGAATAGATGAAGACATTTAGGACCATACTTTTAACAAATATACGTTCCTAAAAGGCGCGAATACTTTTCAAAGTCTCTTATGACTCATTTACAACATCCGCCTGTACCTTAAATTTGAAGCACTAAATTGCTTTATCCACCATCCCATTCATTCAAAAACCCAAAATGGACACACAAAAATTGTTCGAAAAAATAAACAAATTTATTATTGAATTATATATCGTTATATTTACAAATGAATAATTGGTCGAAAAAATAAACAAATGTACAGAAGGCTATTTTTGCTACAGCATATATTTACAAATGAATTAATTTAGGACATTAATTATTGTCCTGACTTGTTTAACTCATTATACAGATATTCACAAAACACATCGCGTATGTGCTCCACTTCATCATCAGAAAATGGCTTAGGACAGGCAAACCTCTGTAACATCAAAGACAGAAACAGAAGTAACTTACGTGCATATTTCATATGTAACATTAAACCAGAGACTGAATTCAGCCATAACATTTACCTTTGCAGGGAATTTATTAGTCTTTCCTTCCGTCACAATATCATTGATAGCGACTTCGGCAAGTGCACCGGTCGTTATAAGTAATAAAGTATGTGAGAAAGAGATCGTCCCACGAGGAATAGTATTACAGCCACTAATTAGTTATTTCAGCTTTAGTTGGATGAAATAGAGTAATAGGGGTGAATTGTAACTAAAAAGGTTTTAAATAATTAAAAAAATAAGAATTTCAAGAATTTCAAGAACGTTT
This sequence comes from Acacia pycnantha, assembly GCA_025563575.1. Classification (NCBI taxonomy): domain Eukaryota; kingdom Viridiplantae; phylum Streptophyta; class Magnoliopsida; order Fabales; family Fabaceae; genus Acacia; species Acacia pycnantha. The sequence goes on along the minus strand of JAMWYP010000068.1, from coordinate 1,539,232 downwards.
TAGAAAAGATGATTAATAGAGAAAAACGCAGCTAGGGCATAGAATTCCCCTATGTTCCTCTAAGTATTCGAATTAAATCCCTAATTGACTGTTATTCCCATAACTGACGATCAATTCTCTAATATTTAACTAAGTTCCAATGTCTTGATGCTACCTTAGTCGTTATCTTTAAAAATAACCTAATGTCTCAGTATTATTTAGAAAGATTATGTAAACCGGAATTATAAGATCACATAAATTTGTAAGCCTATGTCTAGGTCATGCAATTTTATGATGAATTAAAGGTTCGGTTAAGTGCACCAACATCTCTATTGTCATGCACTAACCTATGGGCAATCTAAAAGGTGATCATCTTTTGAGAAGGCTTTAAGTAAATATAACTCATTCAATATGGTAAATAACATTCAATAGAGAATTTCAAATAAATATTCAAATTAACATAGGGTTCATCCTCGCCCTAACTACTAAGGAAATTAGCCAAGCATGGCTAGGTTAAAAAATTAAAAGATGAAAAGTCACAACTACTCTGCCCGTCGTCCGTGCTTTGCGTTGCTCTCATCCGTGTTTTCTTTCTGATGCGTCTCGACTCCCTCCTATTGCGTCAATGCTTCGTTTTTATATATATTGCATCCGCGTTCTTTTTCCGGTTTTTTCGTTCTCGCCCCTGCGTCGTCCAGGTTTTTTGCGTTCCTTTGTTCTAATATCCCCTCTTCAATGCGTCTCCATCTGTTTCCTTTATATATTACTTTTGGTTGCTCCCTGTGGGTCCCACGTTTCTATCTTTTATAATCAATTCATCCGATCTTTGCTGTACGTCTTTTATTCTTCATAGTATATTACATTATATAATTTAATATATAATATATTATATCTTTTTTTAATTTAATTCGATGCTTCTTTCAGATCACATAATATCTCCTGCACAACAAAATAGGATATCAATAGATTTTCTGTTATGATATTCTTTTATCCTATATTTAATTAAAAGATAGATAAGTAAATAAAGATAATTAAATAAGTACAAAATATCAATAAATTCAATCCAATATATCCCAGAATCTACCCTTATTTAATCATAAAATATCTACTTATCAAACTCTCCCACACTTAAATCTTTTCTTGTCCTCAAGATTTTAAAATTCCAAAACAACCAACTCATAAAAACCATGGAAGCGAAATTTTTGAAGCAAGCACTACAAAATTGAAGTCAATTCAAACTTTCAAGAAACAAAATTTTCTCCAAAAATTTTCTCCACATTCCAATAATGCAAGTAGCAAGACAGTTAATTTGGCAATGATAAATCACAAGAGAATGTCCCTCACAAGTCAAGTGTTTACACTCATTTCTCAAGATATTCTAGGGCTTGTGTTTCACTCATTTCCACCTATTGCGACTTACCTACCATAAGCTTGTTTATCATCTCAATCTCCACTTTATACATTATCCAATTGCACACTCAAATCAAAAGGACTTTCTCAAGGTTGTAATGATCAAGGTAGGATAATGAAATGAAAATGATCAAATGGTCTGGAAAAATACTTTAATTAGTGCCAAGTAATTTAATGAAATTCATGATGAAGAATGAAGGAATACTCACCAAGAGAAAACAAACTCACTAACACCATATATAACATTTATTCTTTTCATCTCAACAATCTTTTTATTTCTTTTTTTTTTTTTTTTTTGGGATCTCTATTTTTTTTTCATATATTCCTTTGTTTCTATCTTTCTCTCTCTCTCTCTCTCTCTCTCTCTTTTTTTTTTTTACATATTATCTTATAGTGCTGACTTTTTAACTCCTTCATTCTTTTAAATTGGATCACTTAGCACTTACTAAAGTAATAACATTGAATAGGAAGAAAAAGATATAAAAATTGCATATCTCAAACAAAGGGCTATCTATTCTATGCAATTTTTTTTTTATAATTTTTTTTTTTTAGAGGCTCAAATGGTGTAAACAAATGGTTTTCATGTGATAAGGATGGACATTTGGCCAAACTAGCTATGAAATGAATGCCTAAATCATATTTGTGCATGCGAAAGGATTTCAAATTTCAAAAGAGATTCAAGACAAGTTCTAGAGATGAAATCACAATAGGTGTACTCCTCTTAGACAAAAATATAGGCTCAAATTCCTCACAGGTTCTTTGACATCCTAAAGTAAAGTATCCAAACCAAATCTTTACCTCTTTACTAACATTCAAAGAACATAGAATCAATTCCTGGTCAAATTCACTCCTTTTCGTGTTTGAATTAAACCAATTGTAGTAATGCTCACATATACTATTCACACTTCCATGAGTTTTTTTTTTTTAAACAAAATTGATGGCAAAGCAAGTTAAAATCAAGGATACTCTCACACTTAAATGTCACATTGTCCTCAATGTTGCAAGAAAATATAAAGAGGGAAAGAAACTAGTACTCCCCTGGTTTAGGTCTCTAACTCCGATGTGGAGTTCTTCATCCGGTATCATCCATGATGTTTCACATTTCTAAGGAGGGGCGAGTGCACACGCAAGACTTTGCAACAACAAAAGGAGTGATCATCTCTAAACCTAGAAAAATGAAAGGAAAAAGAACAAAATAATAATAATAATAACTGCAAGAAAAACTTATTGGGTTGCCTCCCAATCAGCGCTTGTTTACCGTCTCGAGCCTGACGGATGTCACCTTAATTCTCAACTTCCAATGCCACGGAGGTTCTTCCTCTATCAATGTCTCCTCCGTGGTAATGCTTTAATCTCTGCCCATTTACCTTAAAAGTTCATCTGAACCTATTGGTGCGATGGCTATTGCACCAAAAGGTGTGACTTCTTTGACTACAAACGGTCCTGACCACCTAGACTTCAATTTCCACGGACAAAGTTTTAAACGAGAGTTATTAAGTAATACTGTTGTCCCGATGAAACTCTTTGGAAGAATCCTCTGTCATGCCATCTATTGGTTTTTTCTTGAATGGCAAATGAAAGTGGTCCTTGCGAGTGGCATCATCCACACACATTCTCCACTGCATCTAACAGGTTTCACCACTTCCTTTCTCACCACTTCCTTCATAGTCGGGTTAAGTCTCCTCTGGGGCTGCCTTACTCGGTTTCACATGGTCCTCCATAAGAATTTTATGGGTAGCGCTAACAATAACGGGATAAGTGTCATCCTTCCCTAGAAAAACATACTTCAGATTAGAAGGGAGCTCCTTTAGTTCCACCTTAGGAGTAACAGGTGGCGCATCATAATCTTTCTTCTTCAGCTCCTCAACCTGTAAATCAGAATTCTCCTTTGCAGAAACCTCTTCTTCCACTTGTAATAATTGAGCAAGATCATCCTTCATAGGCTCATCTGAACCTTCTTGAAAAACTTCTTGAATGGCCTCATCAACCACGTCAATTTTGAAGCAGTCACTATTATCAGCTGGGTGTTTCATGAGTTGAAACACATTGTAAGTGACTTTCTCATCATTCATTTGAAACTCCATTTTTCCCCGCACTACATCAATTACCGCTCTAGCAAGAGCCAAGAAGGGTCTTCCCAAAAGTAAAGGAATTTCAGCATCTTCCTCCATGTTAAGAACCACAAAATCCACCGGAAGATGAATTTGTCCACTTTCACAAGCACATCCTCAATGACACCTTCTGGCTTCTTAATGGACCTATCCGCCAACTGTAATGACATCATAGTAGGCTTCATCTCTTTAATTCCGAGAGCTTTTGAAACAGATAAGGGCATTAAATTAATACTAGCTCCTAGATCACAAAGTGCTCTGCCCATATTGACATTCCCTATTGCACAAGGAATGCTAAAGTTGTCCGGATCTTTAAGCTTTGGTGGCAACTTAGTTTGAATGATGGCACTACACCGCCGAGTCAATGCCACTGTTTCGCCTCTTGCAACTTATGCTTCTTGGAAAGCAACTCTTTCATGAACTTTGCATAATTAGGCATATTTTCAAGAGCTTCGCAAAAGGAATGTTAATCGCAATTTCTTAAAAATATCCTTAACCCGGCATACTGTTGTTTCGAATCTGCTTGCTTGAACCTTTGGGGGTAAGGAGGTTTTGCATAAGAAGGAGTGGGAGACTTCTTTGTAGCTATCTCCTTTGGAACCTGCTGCACATTACATTTCTCAACCTCTTCCTCCCCTTTCTCAGACTTGTCCTTCATCTAATGCATTTCTCAACCGGCTGAACCACTATATCACTCCTTGTAGTTATGGCCTTACAATGCTCCTTTGGATTGACCATAGTATCACTAGGGAAGGACCCTTGGCTTCTCTCTACCATTTGCTTTGATAACTGACCAATCTGATTCTCTAAATTCCGGATCGAAGCCCCCTGATTTTTGAAAGCAGACCTTGTTTCATTCTGGAAAGCTTTCGACCCCTGTATGTATTCAGTAGTGGTAAGAGTCAACTGTGTCAAAGCCTTTTCTAGATCAAGAGTGGTGGTTTGGTGGAACTGCTAGGTGCCGCTTGGGGTTTATAGGAGAAGTTTGGGTGAGATTTCCAAATGATTGTATGTGTTGCTATATGGATTAAACTGATTTCTAGGAGGATTACCCATGTATTTTACCTCACTTGTTTCTTCGCAATGAATGCTGCACACTCTCCATTAGCGTGTTCCCCTTGACAAAAATCACAAAGCAAAGGAGGCCGAGAAGTGATAGATGATACTTGAGAAGAGGCAAGTCTGTTTAGTGATGGAAGCTAATTGTTGTTGGATCACCTTGTTTTGTTGGGCAATGGTCTCATTGTGGGCCAACATTGTATTGTAAGAGTCTAGCTGAAGAACTCCCCTCTTTGGTTGTGGAGTAACAGTTTCATTCTCAAAGGACCCCATAGCTTCAAACAACTCTAATGCTTCTTCGGGAGTTTTATTTTTTAGCGTACCACCTTTGCCTTGAGTAAAGCAATTGATGTCCGAAAGTAGCTTTGTATACTTAGAAGAGGGAAAAATTTCTCAAGGAACTTTGTGGTAATAATGTCCCAAGTGGAGAGACTTCCATTAGGACAAGAACGAAGCCAAGCTCCTGCTTTCCCCGTCAAAGAGAAAGGAAACAGTCTCACACGAATAGCTTCTCCAGAAACCCCATTCATCTTGATGGTATCACAAATTTGCAGAAAAGTCTCGATATGCTGATTAGGATCCTCTAAATCACTCCCACTAAAAGAGCGTTGTTGAACCAAGCTAATGAGGGATGGCTTGATTTCAAAATTATTTGCATTCACAGCAGGATTGACAATGCTAGTTGCAGCCACGGCGTGATTAAGCGTCATGTAATCGCCCATGGTCTTTTTGGAGGAGGAGGATCTATAACATTTTCTCGCCATTATAACCGGTTCGGTCTCGATACTAGAGCTACTAGCCTTTCCTTTTCTCTGTTTAGCAAGTTTCCGCTTTTCCTTGCTTGTCTTTTCAATTTCAGGATCAAACTGCAGTAATTTCGTCGGTGGTACTCGCATAAACAGAGTAGGATAACAAAAGAAAAAGAAAAATCCAATCTAGAGTTTCAATAACTACTCTTAGTGTTGAAATAAAACTATTCCCCGGCAACGGCGCCAAAAACTTGATAGCGACTTCGGCAAGTGCATCGGTCGTTATAAATAATAAAGTATGTGAGAAAGAGATCGTCCCACGAGGAATAGTATTACAGCCACTAATTAGTTATTTCAGCTTTAGTTGGATGAAATAGAGTAATAGGGGTGAATTGTAACTAAAAAGGTTTTAAATAATTAAAAAAAATAAGAATTTCAAGAATTTCAAGAACGTTTTAGAAAAGATGATTAATAGAGAAAAACGCAGCTAGGGCATAGAATTCCCCTATGTTCCTCTAAGTATTCGAATTAAATCCCTAATTGACTGTTATTCCCATAATCGACGATCAATTCTCTAATATTTAACTAAGTTCCAATGTCTTGATGCTACCTTAGTCGTTATCTTTAAAAATAACCTAATGTCTCAGTATTATTTAGAAAGATTATGTAAACCGAATTATAAGATCACATAAATTTGTAAGCCTATGTCTAGGTCATGCAATTTTATGATGAATTAAAGGTTCTGGTTAAGTGCACCAACATCTCTATTGTCATGCACTAACCTATGGGCAATCTAAAAGGTGATCACTCTTTTGAGAAGGCTTTAAGTAAATATAACTCATTCAATATGGTAAATAACATTCAATAGAGAATTTCAAATAAATACTCAAATTAACATAGGGTTCATCCTCGCCCTAACTACTAAAAGGAAATTAGCCAAGCATGGCTAGGTTAAAAAATTAAAAGATGAAAAGTCACAACTACTCTGCCCGTCGTCCGTGCTTTGCGTTGCTCTCGTCCGTGTTTTCTTTCTGATGCGTCTCGACTCCCTCCTATTGCGTCAATGCTTCGTTTTTATATATATTGCATCCGCGTTCTTTTCCGTTTTTTCGTTCTCGCCCCTGCGTCGTCCAGGTTTTTTGCGTTCCTTTGTTCTAATATCCCCTCTTCAATGCGTCTCCATCTGTTTCCTTTATATATTACTTTTGGTTGCTCCCTGTGGGTCCCACGTTTCTATCTTTTATAATCAAGAGTAAATACCCTTTTTGGTCCCTGGAAAAACACATTTGACCCTTTTTCGTCCCTGAGTAAAAAAAATGTCATTTTGGTCCTTTTTAGGGACTAAAAATGACCTTTTTGGGAATTCCTGAGGGATTAAAATATGCAAAAATTGATCAAAAGGACTAAAATGGACCTTATTTTTCCATTTTAAGGATTAAAAGTGACTTATTTTTTTTCAGGGACCAAAAAGGGCATCCGTGTTTTTTCCAGGGACCAAAAAGGGTATTTACTCTATAATCAATTCATCCGATCTTTGCTGTACGTCTTTTATTCTTCATAGTATATTACATTATATAATTTAATATATAATATATTATATCTTTTTTTAATTTAATTCGATGCTTCTTTCAGATCACATAATATCTCCTGCACAACAAAATAGGATATCAATAGATTTTCTGTTATGATATTCTTTTATCCTATATTTAATTAAAAGATAGATAAGTACATAAAGATAATTAAATAAGTACAAAATATCAATAAATTCAATCCAATATATCCCAGAATCTACCCTTATTTAATCATAAAATATCTACTTATCAATCATATATGTGTTTCATGACGTACAAACCACTTAAGTTCGATTGTTTTGGTTGCCGACGGGTCTAAAAATAACAATAAATATATATAAGAGCATATATAGTTAACTGACCAAGTTCACAAGGCAGTTATGTAAGTGTCCAAATATGTACTAACATTTGGTTGGAACCATTTAGGATCTTTGAGCTCATACCCATGCTTTTTTTTACCTCAATTTGGAAGGTCCTCATGGCACTATCATCAAAATCACAAATTTATCAATAATGTTCACTGAAAATTCACAGCAAAGATTTCAGACAAGACAAACAAAATGACATGCATGCTTACTTGTTGATGGTCTCCTTCAACGTAGGCCCTGGATCGCCGTGAATGGAGCATAAGAAGATAACTATATGCATCTCCATGACATGACGACCAATTGCCAGTGGTGGCTGTAAATTCACAGCAGTAAAGTACTCAGTGATATATATATGTAGCAGAATTAAGTGAATTGCAGACAAGAATTGTGATATGTACCCTTGGTAGTATGGAAACAAGTACACCTTTCTTCTCACTTCACACACCCTCTTTGATATGTACTGCTGTCTCAATTCCAAAGGTGTTGAACTTGCATAGACTGGGCACAAGAATCCAAAATCATCGATTCTGCCCTCTTGAACCAGTTTATCATGCATGCACCTACAAGAATGACATCGATAAGGGAATTAGTATATATGTATATGTGGCTAAGAGATGCATTTAAATTATGTAATCAAGGAAGAAGATACTTACCTTATAAACATTTGAACATTGGACTACTAACCTCCTGTCCAGGAAGCAGCATGGACTTTACATCAACATTATCAATGTAAACCGGTTCAGGATGAGGGAGGCCTACTACTTCATTGACAGACCATGATTTATCTTTAAAATATCCGTTGGCTACCATATCGGATATTTTTTCCCTGGCCGTCAAGTTAGCAGTAAGGGATGGAATTTGAGCAGGGGATGGAGCTTGAAAAGGGGATGGAGCTTGAGGAGGGGGTGGAGCTTGAGGAGGGGATGGAGCTTGAGGAGGAGTAGAGACATCTACAAGCTTCACTGGCCAAGAGATGAAGGTTCCCTTGACATCACTCACAAGCTTCAGCTAATCAGTTGGGAGAGGGACAGGTACGGCATCAATGATCACCTCTTCAACTGACACTCTGACTTCATCATCAACCATTTGTTGGTGGTGTATAGTTGATCCCAAGTGTTGGACAGTCCCTTTAGCAACTAATTGTCTATGACTATCACGATCCTCCACATACAGGTGACAAGGTTGCTCTGACTGTCCAACAATGAAGCTCCCTCTAGTGCTCTGCTGCATATGTGTAGCTGAAGGTGTCAAGGGAACACTGGTCTCTGGCAGAGAGCTCAGGAGACACTTCATTTTTTGATCCATCTCCTCTTTCATCTTGCTCATCTCAGCTTGAAACATTGCCCTCAATGTAGCTTCTCTAGCCGCAAGCATCTGATCCATCTCCTCCCGGGTAACCATACTTTGTCTGTGGCGTTTGGATTTACCAAAGTATTGCTTTAGGCCTACCCGTCCTCCAATCCCCCTTACACGCCCCGAGTGATCTGGTTTTCCGGTCACAACGGTCAGAACATCATTCCTCCCGTCCGACGCAACAGATCCCTCTACTTCCTTCTTTTAAAGATCTTCCTGTAAGATACATATAACGAGAAGCTTAGTAATGAAACATGTTTAGTAAGTAAAAAATGACAATATCGATACTTACAATTCTTTCAGCAACTACACGAGTTTGTTCACTCGTGTAGGAGCCGCTTGGCTTTTGCCGAATATACAACCACAACTCCTCGCGACGTAATGGAGATGGCTGGTCAACTACCGCAGAAGGATTGGATTCAGCTTCATCTTCCAATCTCTTCCGCTTGGCTGCCATCAAATATTTTTCGGCCTTTTCATATCCGCTGCGAGAAGTCCTGTGTGTGCAATCATTTTTTCTCCCGATCTCCTGTGCTTTTTCCCTTCTTTTCTGTGAATCAGGATTGAAAACAACTATCAATTATGAATTCCAGCCATGTCACTAACAGAACTTAGAGAACTTTTGCTTGATATGAACGTCAAACATTAGTCAAATTCACTTCATCAAGTTTCAACATTTTATTTAAGGAAGATGTAGCATTGTAGAAGAAATTGAGAGAAACAAAGGAAAGGGAGTTGCAGAATTGCTGCCAACTCAGTCAATTCATTCATTCATCATAACTGGTTCCTACACATATTAGAATAACTAACTAACTAACTACTTGCACCAAAACCATTACACAGTTAACACACTAACTAACTAACAACAACGTCTAACCATTATACAGTTTACATATCAGACTTGCATGGAACAAGGACATGCTCCTTGATGCAGGACAAAGGCAGGAAATGTATACTTCTATTCACACACCAAACCATTTAACTAACAGGATTAGATGAACACAATAACATTCACATATCCGCACAGGTTAATAAGCAAACAAAAGGGCAAACAAAACTAAATATAAACTCACCAGAGCTTCAGGAGTGGTCCGCAGTTGAACAAATTGTTGCCAAGTTTGTTCATCAATAAATTTGTACTTGTCCCAGGGTTTATGGTCAGGAAGAACCTCGGCAAAAATATACGTGTTAGCGAGAAAGGTTTTAAACTTCCTCCACCGATCAGCACAATAAGACAATGTTGAGTCTTTCAACTTCTCAGAGTCAGGGACAGAGTATGTAAGCCGGATAGTGTCCCAAATAGGATCCTTTACTGTGCTTTGGTCCACATTTTCCACTCAGCTGTCAAGATGCTAACCTTTCTGCGTACTAGACAGCCGACAAAACTAGTATATGTGCTTTTATTAGGACCGACAGGTTGCAAATTTTCATCAAACTGAATCTCGAGCTTCGTCCCAGAATTCCGACTAAGGGATACATCCATCATTCGTGTGCCGCTTCTATCACGGCGTGCACGGCGCTGAGGAGGCTCATTGTGAGATGAAAAGGGTTCATTCTGACCCACATCAGTCACACCAGTACCTGGCGTTCCAAGAACACGACTGGAATCATTTTCACCGTCCATTTTCAAGACAATAAGAGAGGAATGCCTGGGCAAATGAGGGAGTAACAGAGGCTAATGGTACGTGGGCGAGGAAGAGAGGTAATGCAACATGAAGGGTTTCGCAACGTGAACATGGGTTCTTCAGTGAGCGTGAGAAAAGCTTCCGCGCGAAGAAACATATATTTGGCGCCTCATTTTTAAGACCGGACAAATTAGTATACACCGTCTTAAACGTTAACCTTTAAGACCGGTCTTTCTTTAACTCCGGTCTTAAAATTAATTAATTTTTTATTTAAAATTTAGTACCGGCCTGATTTTATGTCCGGTCTTAAAAGTCTAACTTTTAAGACCGGCTATTATATATGTTCGGTCTTAAAAATTTAATACCTTCATATTTAAATTTTTCCGTATTATTTTGGAGTGTAGAAAATATAAGTCTGGATGTATAAGATTTCTCCATAAAGTAATTGATATTTCAATTTTTTTAATAACATTTTTAAGACCGGTTGTTTTTTTAACAGGTCTGGATAATACCTATGAAAAAATGATTCAGTATAAGAAGTTCTTTATATTTACAAAACTGCCACCGGTCATACCTTTAAGACCGAGCCATTGATAGTCCGGTCTAAATGAGGCGGTCTTAAAAGTCTTTTTCGTATAAGAAGTTATTTATATTTACAAAACTGCCACCGGTCATACCTTTAAGACCGGTGCGTCGATGATCCGGTCCAAATGAGGCGGTCTTAAAGCCTTTTTTTGCACTAGTGCTGTAATGACAATTTTACCTCAGTAAGTTCCTTTTTTTTTTGGTGTTCTATCAAACACTTGATATAGTATGTTGGCCTTTCTTGTTAATTAAGAATGTTTAAATTTATGACATTTAATTTGCAGAGTTCAAGTGTTTTTAGATGCTCAGAGAGGAAGAAAGAGTTCAATCATCAATGAGGATGACAAAGAAAAAATTGATATGCAAAGAATAATATTACTTGATCTCCTCGTATATCCTTGTTTAAAAGCATCCATGAGGGACCTTGAATAGAAAATGATACTTCATTGCTAATGTTCTGATGGACAAGACATGTTAGTGACATCTTCAGAACACTCCGTCCTATATTATTTGATATAATTAAAGTAATTGATATTTCAATTTTTTAATAACATTTTTAAGACCGGTTGTTTTTTTAACAGGTCTGGATAATACCTATGAAAAAATGATTCAGTATAAGAAGTTCTTTATATTTACAAAACTGTCACCGGTCATACCTTTAAGACCGAGCCATTGATAGTCCGGTCTAAATGAGGCGGTCTTAAAAGTCTTTTTCATACAAGAAGTTCTTTATATTTACAAAACTGCCACCGGTCATACCTTTAAGACCGGTGCGTCGATGATCCGGTCTAAATGAGGCGGTCTTAAAGCCCCTTTTTAGCACTAGTGCTGTAATGACAATTTTACCTCAGTAAGTTCCTTTTTTTTTTGGTGTTCTATCAAACACTTGATATAGTATGTTGGCCTTTCTTGTTAATTAAGAATGTTTAAATTTATGACATTTAATTTGCAGAGTTCAAGTGTTTTTAGATGCTCAAAGAGAGGAAGAAAGAGTTCAATCATCAATGAGGATGACAAAGAAAAAATTGATATGCAAAGAATAATATTACTTGATCTCCTCGTATATCCTTGTTTAAAAGCATCCATGAGGGACCTTGAATAGAAAATGATACTTCATTGCTAATGTTCTGATGGACAAGACATGTTAGTGACATCTTCAGAACACTCCGTCCTATATTATTTGATATAATTAAAGATTTAGTCTCATAAATGACTTTCAAAGACTCGATCATGTGTGTTTACTTAGCTTGTTTTAAAAAGAGTAAATACCCTTTTTGGTCCCTGGAAAAAACACGGATGCCTTTTTTGGTCCCTGAAAAAAAATAAGTCACTTTTAGTCCCTAAAATGGAAAAATAAGGTCCCTTTTAGTCCTTTTGATCATTTTTTTGCACATTTTAATCCTCGAAATTCCAAAAAGGTCCTTTTAGTCCCTAAAAGGACCAAAATGACATTTTTTTTACTCAGGGACCAAAAAGGGTCAAATGTGTTTTTCCAGGGACCAAAAAGGGTATTTACTCTTTTAAAAACTTAACTTATATATAAAAAATTATATGCAGGAATGTAATAAGCAATTTCATGGAGAGCTTCCTTTATACACAAGTGAATTTGTCCATCATAAAAAGAAGCAAAGTGATATTCTCAATTCCCCTTAAACTTCCATCACTTCCGTAGATTTTTTTCCCCAAAATAAAATAAATGGCATTTGGTTATGAGTTATCACTAACACTGGATCTTTTATACAGTAAAAAAAAAAAGAAAGAAGAAGACTCCATCATGCGTGTTTACTTGGCTTGTTTTAAAAACTTAACTTACTTGGATATAAAAATTATATACAGGAATAAGCAATTTCATGGGGAGCTTCCTTCATACACAAGTGAATTTCTCCATCATAAAAAGTCTAAATAAAAGTTATGTTCTTAATTCCCTTAAAACTTCAATCACTTGTTTGGATTAATCATGGTTTGGATTAATCTACTCAACCATGTTTTAGATCAGCTTTTAGAGAATAACCTTACAATACTTGTATATAGTTGAATATATGTTATGTTGAAGGTCGTAATAGAATTGTTACACCCATTGAAAATAGATTGTCCGGCTAAAACATGAATCATTGGGTAATTTTGACTTGTAAATTTTGCACTTAAAGATTTTTCACTCAGTAAGTTTCTAAAATTTTGATTGACCTTTTTTATAACAAATTGGGGCTAAAGAGCAAAAATTATTGTGTGCACCTTTTTACAAGAAACTCTTGTTCATTTTCTTAAATTTATAAGGGTTGTGAGAGTTTTTATTTATATCTAATACACACACACCTTTTTCGATTCATAATACAACTTGTTTCTAGGGAAAAAAAAAATTGGTTTACAATATGAGCAACTTGCAAGATAATTAATATATATTTGACAATTTTATTCCTATAATTAATTATTAAATGTGACTTCTTGTATTTTTTTTTTCTTCCTGAAATCTTTTTTAATATGAGTAAAATCCAAAAAGAAAGATTTAAGCTAGGACTATTTAGTTATGATTGATTAATTGCAAGGGAGCTATGTATATCATATAAATTGTCTAAGTTTTTTGAAAGAAATCACTGCAAATTAGTATTACAGCAGTCAGTGACAGACTGTAGGATAAATATTTGGGAGGACTAAATGTATATTCATTAACTAATTTTAAAAAATATTTGGGGGCCAAATGTATAATAAAGTATTTTAACAACTCTATTATATAAGATAACATACTTTTTTTACATTAAATTATTTTTTTAAAAAAAAATCTCAACCAAGGCCCCCATTGTATCCACTGAAGGCAGTCCATGGGACCCATGTATCTTTAATGTTTATTTCAATTCAATGTGAACGTGAGACCAGCATTTCAATTATTACCAAAGTACAGGCTTTTTGACCAATCTAATTTTTTGAAAAAAAATATTTACCAAAATAAATCAAATTTTAAACTATTTCCCAAAATAATGCAGTTGGTGGCGCTGGCTGACAGAACGCAATAAGAGGTGTAAGAAAGCTTTGCGGGACTTGGAAAAAGTAACCAAATGGCGTGGGGGCCCCACGCCATTTGATTACCAAATGGCATGGGGATTTCCCACGCCATTTGGCCCTCACCTTCTCCCCAAAAATTATAATAATATAATATAATAATAATAATAATAATAATAATAATAAATGATAAAAAATTGGAATAATTTAAAGCTCTACTTCATTTAATTTGAAGTCAAAAGAAAGAAAGTAGGGAGTTGAAATAACTCATTAAGAACGCCTTTTAAAAGATTACACGGTATAATTTGGTTTTAACAATGGATCACAATACAGGATCTATATATTTGTTATACACCAAATATTTGTATAACAATGAGCATTGATTTTGGGTTCAGTATAAAGATACGAGATCCCACAAATGCTAATTATATATATATACATTAGCATTTGTGGGATCTCGTATCTTTTTATACGACCTCAAAATCAATATCAAGTAGTTATACAAATATTTGGTGTATAACAAATATATAGGTCCCCTCAGATTGTGATCTGTTGTTAAAACCAAATTGTACCGCGTAATCTTTTAAAAGGCGTTCTTAATGAGTTAATTCAACTCCCTACTTTCTTTCTTTTGACTTCAAATTAAATGAAGTAGAGCTTTAAATTATTCCAATTTTTTATCATTTATTATCATTATTATTATTATTATTATTATTATTATTATTATTATTATTATTATTATATTATAATTTTTGGGGAGCAGGTGAGGGCCAAATGGCGTGGTTTGGTTAGCAAATGGCGTGGGAAAATCCCACGCCATTTGCTAACCAAATGGCGTGGGGATTTCCCACGCCATCTGGTTACTTTTTCCAAGTCCCGCAAAGCTTTCTTACGCCTCTTATTGCGTCCTGTCAGCCAACGCCACCAACTGCATTATTTTGGAAAATAGTTTGAAATTTGATTTATTTTGGTAAATATTTTTTTTCAAAAAATTAGATTGGTCAAAAAGCACCAAAGTACATTACTACTTTATTGAAGTCCCATGAATAAACAAGCAATCAATATATAAATAATAACACATCCTTAGCCATTCAAAAATGGCTTAGTAATGGCTCAAGACTCAAAACACTATTCATAAGCCATCCAAAATTTACTCTGGCTTTGCATCGGCTCACTATGTTATATTACATGCTTTTTAATTTTTAATTACAGAATTCCAATTCCCTTATTTCCTTTTTTTTTTTTTTTTGCACGGGAATTTCCCTTCTTGACAAGGTTCAACTCAAGACCCAAAATACATTGTTTTTTCCTTTTTCAAAGTATAACATTAATGGATGAAGTATTACATGTTTTTTTATTTTTAATTACGAATTCTATTTCCTTATTTCCTTTTTTTTTTTTCGGAATTTCCCTTCTTGACAAGGCTCAACTCAAGACCCAAAATACATTGTTTTTTCCTTTTTCAAAGTATAACATTAATGGATGAAATATTACATGCTTTTTCATTTTTAATTACGTAATTCCATTTCCTTATTTCCTTTTTTTTTTTTTTTTTTGCACGGGAATTTCCCTTCTTGACAAGGCTCAACTCAAGACCCAAAATACATTATTTTTTCCTTTTTCAAAGTATAACATTAATGGATGAAATATTACATGCTTTTTCATTTTTAATTAAAGAATTCCATTTCCCTTTTTTTTTTTTTGCATGGGAATTTCCTTCTTGACAAGGCTCAACTCAAGACCCAAAATACATTGTTTTTTCCTTTTTCAAAGTATAACATTAATGGATGAAATATTACATGCTTTTTCATTTTTAATTACAGAATTCCATTTCCCTTATTTCCTTTTTTTTGCTCGGAATTTCCCTTCTTGCCAAGGCTCAACTCAAGACTCAAATTACATTGATTTTTCCTTTTTCAAAGTATAATATTAATGGATGAAATATTACATGTTTTTTCCTTTTTCATTACAGAATTCCATTTCCCTTCTTTCCTTTTTTTTTGCTCGGACATTTCCCTTCTTGCCAAGGCTCAACTCAAGACCCAAAATACATTGTTTTTTTCCTTTTTCAAAGTATAATATTAATGGATGAAATATTACATGTTTTTTCCTTTTTCATTACAGAATTCCATTTCCCTTCTTTCCTTTTTTTTGGTCGGACATTTCCCTTCTTGCCAAGGCTCAACTCAAGACCCAAAATACATTATTTTTTCCTTTTTCAAAGTATAACATTAATGGATGAAATATTACATGCTTTTTCATTTTTAATTAAAGAATTCCATTTCCCTTTTTTTTTTTTTTTTTGCATGGGAATTTCCTTCTTGACAAGGCTCAACTCAAGACCCAAAATACATTGTTTTTTCCTTTTTCAAAGTATAACATTAATGGATGAAATATTACATGCTTTTTCATTTTTAATTACAGAATTCCATTTCCTTATTTCCTTTTTTTTTTTTTTTTTTGCACGGGAATTTCCCTTCTTGACAAGGCTCAACTCAAGACCCAAAATACATTATTTTTTCCTTTTTCAAAGTATAACATTAATGGATGAAATATTACATGCTTTTTCATTTTTAATTAAAGAATTCCATTTCCCTTTTTTTTTTTTTTTTGCATGGGAATTTCCCTTCTTGACAAGGCTCAACTCAAGACCCAAAATACATTGTTTTTTCCTTTTTCAAAGTATAACATTAATGGATGAAATATTACATGCTTTTTCATTTTTAATTACAGAATTCCATTTCCCTTATTTCCTTTTTTTGCTCGGACATTTCCCTTCTTCCCAAGGCTCAACTCAAGACCAAAAAAACATTGGTTTTCCCTTTTTCAAAGTATAAAATTAATGGATGAAATATTACATGTTTTTTCCTTTTTCATTACAGAATTACATTTCCCTTATTTCCTTTTTTTTGGTCGGACATTTCCCTTCTTACCAAGGCTCAACTCAAGACCCAAAATACATTGTTTTTTCCTTTTTCAAAGTATAATATTAATGGATGAAATATTACATGTTTTTTCCTTTTTCATTACAGAATTCCATTTCCCTTCTTTCCTTTTTTTTGGTCGGACATTTCCCTTCTTGCCAAGGCTCAACTCAAGACCCAAAATACATTATTTTTTTCCTTTTTCAAAGTATAATATTAATGGATGAAATATTACATGCTTTTTCCTTTTTCATTACAGAATTTCATTTCCCTTCTTTTCTTTTTTTTTTTTGGTCGGACATTTCCCTTCTTGCCAAGGCTCAACTCAAGACCCAAAATACATTGCGTTTTCCAATTTCAAAGTATAACATTAATGGATGAAATATTACATGCTTTTTCCTTTTTAATTACAGAATTCCATTAAAATAAATTGTTAAAATAAAAGTGAATCGGCGGTGTGGAGAGCAATGGTGAAGAAGCACCCTGAAGGTGTGTGAAGCGAGCCAGCATTTCCTCACTTAGAGGAAGATCGTCGTCGGACGCGGCCCATCGTTATCCGCTCTTCAGCAAGTATTGAAGACGGTTCGAACCCTAGGGCTCTGTCTTCTCGCAAATTCTGGTGAGGTTGATTTTTTCAATCTGGCTTTGAAGCATGTTGTAGTAGCACGAGGAAGAAGCACCCTAAAGTGTGAGCATCATATAGCATTGATTTCTCTGGAATTCTATTTTCTTGATATTTTGATTTCTCTGGATTTTCGGCCTCTTTCTATTTTTCAGGATATGTGAGCATCATTTCGTTCATTTACATTCCATAAACACTCACTACCTAAAAAGATGGTTCGAATGAAGAAGCGGTTCGATATTAATAGCGGTACAACAACGAAAAAATACATTTTTTTAATGACCTTTGCATCTCAGAAACGAACTTATGAATTGATGGTTTTGTTTTATAGCTGCGTGTCATACTCGATTCATGTGATTATAAAGGGGTGCGATCAACATTCAATGAATTGAAGGGATTTAGCATTCTCTACTGCATCTTCATTAACTTGTTTTGCCATTTTTCTTAATTAGATTTTTTATATAAGCACTTGGTTTATTGGTACTCATTCATGTTGGATAAATTGGATTTATTTGATTTTCTGAACTTGAGCTTTTAACCTTGGAGGCAATATGTGCACTCTAAAAGGTTTATGCATAGAAAAAAGATCAATGCTCCTCCTCCTTTACATTATACTTTTCGATGAGATTAATTTTTTGGTGCATGTTTTATCACATCAAGGTTCAATTTTTAGTGGTTGTGCCTTATCACTCCTTTTTATGATCTATATTATTATCTGATATTGTCTTTTTTCAATAAAGTATTTAATCCTTAACATTAATTCTCTGCATCTGCAGTTAAGTTGTAGATTTTGGCCTCATCTAAATTATCTAAATTATGGTGATTTCATCTTTGATAGAAAGGTAAAGGTTATCTGAAGATATTGCATTTAAAACTTTGACTGTTGTAGGAATATTTTTTTCTTGGCTGAACCAATTCTCAAACTTCTATACAGGGCATTCTGTCTTCTGTTTATCTTGATGAGGAAACTTTACATGGTTGGAAAAGGCTCCCTATTCCTTTTCACAACCTCAATGAATTTCCAACTCCCAATCCTATTACACAGTTTGCTTTTTCTACATTCAGTAGAATGTCGACTGGTGAGGACCAAGGTATTCATGTTTCCCAATATTGAACTCAAGTATCACTTCCTAGGGTTGTAATATCCAAATCTGTAACCAAGGTTATTCTTTTGGCGAGAGAATACCGCATGTGCACCCGCTATCAAGGATACATTCATATCATTTGACAAATGGGGCAAAGGCATTGCATTTGTTAATGAATTTAATTTAGGGAGATATTGGCCGGTAAATATAACTTCTCTTTTGTCTCTTTGGTTGTATTTTGTTTGTGATTAGATTGCATGGCTATATATAGTTTGTTTTTTATATTTATGACGCTTTCCTCTTGAAGTATATATATATATATATATATATATTGGTAATAGTCGAAAGGACCTCAGCGCAACCTCTACGTTCCAGCTCCACTCCTTAAGGAAGGGTTATACCCTGGTATGGCTACGTAGGAGCTATTATTTGTCTTCAATATAGAGATATTCAATCAGAATTATTTTACAAATTAGAGTATTTTATGGAAATTCATCTTTCTTCTTTTATTCAGTTTGAAATCTTGTGTTTTTTTTTGGAGTAAATTGATGCACATGTTATACTTGAGTTTTTTTTTTTTTTTTTTGTCAACAGGTTATATTTGAGTTGGAATCTCCAAACCCTGAACTTGTGGTACACTCGGTCAATGAGCCAGACTTCACTTGTGGCTCAACCTCAAGTCAAAGGTAAGAATCATGGGTCCAAACTACTCCAAAACCAATGTGAGGGGACTATTTAGTTCAGTTAAAAAAAAAACCATATATGATAAGTGTAATAAATGGAGGATAGTATCTTTGAAAGGATCTTCACACTGTTGCATTTGATGGATTTATTTGTCAGATTTAATGGTTTCTTTTTATTTGTCAGATTTCATATATCAGCGGAAAGAAGGAGAACAATAAGGTAGAGGAAGGAAAAAAAAGCACAGAAAAAGGCACAGAAGTATAAATAAAGAGACAAAGGCTACAGTCAAATTTTGCAATTACTAAATTTGACCCTATGGTAAAAGAAGAAGAAAGAAGCTTTCATTAAAGAAGTATAGAGGCTTTGACCAAAAAAGAAAAGAAAAGAAAGAAGTATAGAAGCAACAGAAGTTTTAATTACCAAATGGATAAGACTTAGAATTGAACCACTTTTGTGAATATTTTTTATTGATAGTAAAGTTAGAGAAATTACCAACTCGAAGTACTGGTGCTCTTTGACAAAAATGAGTCTTTTGACAAAAGCACACTTTATCCTTCAGACGGCAAAGAAAGGAAATGGCACAGGAATGCCATAAATGCAAAAGATAAAGGAAAAATTAAATTAAAAGGGAAAGTTATTGAAAGAATTTTATATTTATTTAATGAAAAGTGGGGCAGATGGATAGATGAAATCCAGTGAAAGTGGCGTTATTAAAGAAAAGATTTTAATGGGCCAATTAAAAACAGGAAAGGCCATTGTGGCAAAGCAAAAATCACACCACATTGTTAGTGGCGACTTGGCATTCCCTAACGTTGCAGTCAATGAGATTATCTAACAAAAAGAATCAATCAAGTCTTCATTTTCGTCCCATAGAAAAGCAAAAATGATTCAAATGAAAGCCTCATGGTTGAAGGGCTATAATGTATTCGGAATAGATGAAAGCTTCATGGTTGAAGGGCTTTCATTAAGTTAATGGAAGCCTCATCTATCCATCTGCCCCACTTTTCATTTATAATATGTACTCTAAATTGACTAGAGGATATCATTGATTAACATTGTTGAGGTTTCATTTCTAATCGGTAGTAATTCGTTGATGGTGATGTTTTAATATTCGTTAAAGACAAGAAAATTATATCACTTTGAAAGTAAAATATGTTTGAGTAACCTATGAAATACTATCATCCGTGCAACGTACGGGGAAGTAAAAACTCGTTGAACAAAAACGACGTTAGTAATGCGCGTGATTCATCATTTAGTTTTAGACTTTTATTAATTAGTTTCATTTCAATGCTGTTTGACCACCGAGCAAAAAAAAATGCTGTTTGACCAAAAAAAATTCAATGCTGACGTAATTTTTTATCCTTTTTATAATTACAATTTTTTATCCTATTTTATTTTGTTATGAGTTATGACTATGAACAAACTGGTGGGGCCTTTTCTTATAAACAGTTTAATTATTTGGGAAAATCTGTACCAAGGTCCAATTAAGGTCTAAAATTACAAAAAAGACCCCAACAACTTTCAACTACCACAAATGGCCCTAGGACCCTTTCTGACATTCAATTTGAAAGCAAAATGACCAAAAACCCAAATGACTTTTCTTAAAAAAAGCATTGAGCACACTCTCAAAATCATCTTTGTCTCCCTTGCTCGATCGCTCTCTCAGTTGCAGTCATCTCCCTCGCTCGTTCGGTGACCTCTCGTCTGTGTGCTTGCCGCCTTGTTGCCGTCTTCACTTTGCTCCGCCACCGTCTGAAGCTCGTGTGTGTCGCCGTCGACGTCCTGTTTTGCCTGTAGGTAAGATTTTGGGGATTAGGTTTTTTCTGTCCCATTTTTTTAAGGGAAGTATAATGCTGGCATATTTCTTAATCGCACCCCCCTTCCCAAAAATGGAGTAGATCTAAGCTTAAAGTAGGTCTTGGATCGGGTAAGCAATTCTGCTTCTGTTGTGTGAATATGATAAATACTCTCCATCTCTCTTTCTCTTTCACGCATTGCTCATATTCTTTCTTACTTGTATGTACTTCTTGATTTCACGTTTTGATCGTATATCTCTGTTTCGGGGTAGTGGTTGGGGTGAATTTTGCAGTTTCTACCTTTCTTTCGTTGAATTCGGACGCTTACATCTTGTGTATCACTGGATTTCCTTCTCCGTCGAAGCGCGTGCTAACAGTTCGAGTCATTTAAGCTGGGATGTCTATATGTTCTGATTCTCCCAAATCTGATTCGTTGTATGTCGTTTGCATGCCTGAGTTATCGTCTTGTTTATGTTCGAAAGTGGGTCATTTGTTTCACAACGAACGAATGTAATTTTTTTTAACGCAAACTTTTTTTACCCAGTCTATGGTGTGAACTATGAATTCTACATTTTAGTGTAATTTCATAGCTTTTTGATTCAATATCATTCGGCATCTGTGACTTCCTTTATTTGTGTGATGCTATTATACCTGGTGATAAATATTCCATCATAGACATTCCTTTTATCATGCATTTGTATATGTGGATAGATGGTAGGGTGCTCATGGAAATGGATTGCTTTGCTCTGTAGGTGGTTTCCATAAAGATCATACGTAACAAGATAACCGGACAGCCTGAGGGCTATGGATTTGTGGAGTTTGTTTCTCATGCGGCAGCAGAACGTATTCTGCAAACTTACAATGGGACGCAAATGCCTGGAACAAAACAGACTTTCAGATTGAATTGGGCATCTTTTGGTATTGGGGAGCGGCGTCCTGATGCTGGGCCTGAGCACTCAATTTTTGTGGGGGACCTAGCACCTGATGTTACAGATTACCTTCTGCAGGAGACATTCCGAACCCATTATCCTTCAGTTAGAGGTGCTAAAGTTGTGACTGATCCTAATACAGGGCGTTCCAAGGGATATGGATTTGTTAAATTTTCTGATGAGACTGAAAGGAATCGTGCAATGACTGAAATGAATGGTGTTTATTGCTCAAGTAGGCCAATGCGTATAAGTGCTGCAACCCCAAAGAAGACCACAGGTTTCCAACAGCAATATGCTGCAGCTAAAGGTGATTATTGCTTTGATACTTTTCATATATTTCCTGGGGAACAAGGACTATGCTCCCCTCTTCACTAGTGATTTGATAAAAGTCAGTACCAATCTAATTGACAAGTCTGAGGTGTGCCTTGGTGTTTCATGTGTTACATTAAAGTCTTCTAGTGCTTTTAAAATATAGCTGGATTTGCTGTTTTGAAAAAAATAATAAAGGAAAAAAAAATTACTTCACTTTAAGGAATGAACAAGAAATTATGTAGTACTGTTGTATTTGTTTTGGTGCTACTCTACTAAAGAAGTCAAAGCAAAATAAAAAATAAAAAATCTACTTTAAGTAGTCAATGTAGATGTGAGAAGAGATCTGAAGATTTGTACTCATGACTCGGTACCTTTAATAATTACTAGCTATATTTTAGGATGTTGCTATTTGAATTTATTGCTACTTACGTGAGGCACTTACTCAAGGATCTCTTTGCCAGCCATATATCCGATCCAGGCATATACTACCCCAGTTAATGCAGTTCCACCAGATTATGATATGAATAATACAACTGTAAGTTAGACCCACAATATTTTGTAAATTTCATTCTTTTATGATTGTCTTAACCCAGTTTGTATTGCAGATTTTTGTTGGTAATTTGGATCTTAATGTCCAAACAGACACGTATGTTTCTTAGCCGGTTTTTTTTTCCACCTGTTATTAGAAGTTTGATGGCTGATTTGACTAGAACGTGTTTGTCTAACTTATTTCAGGCACTCTTGTGGGGTTCATGTGCTTACCTGGTTCCAGATGTGGGATGGCTCAGAGCATGGGGAAGATGGGCACACGATGCCATTCTACACTGACGAAGAACTTCGTGAATTGAAGGTCGGGTTGTTGTGGTGGCTGATCACCCATCCTAGCAACAACCATCAGGAAAAAGTGTTGTCGTTAATGGAGAACTTCCAGAAGCAAAAGAAAAGACATTAGGAGGCATAGTTGTTAGGACACATGTATATTTATGACTCCTTTTGTATTTCATGAGGATGACCTTCATTTGTTCTTTTGCAAATAGCCTACTGATGTTAACTTTACAAAACAGTTTGACAAATCTGTCTATAATAGTGAAAAATTGAGGCAAAAGTGTCTCAAGTTTCCATGTGTCCAATGTTACTTGTTTACTATATCTGATTGTCATGAGTTTTTTTCCTACATATTTGTTACTGGAAACTCTGTCAGTGTATGTTAAAGAGTTAGAGTATTGCCAACACTATCAGATTGCTATTCTTTTCAGGCCTGTTAACAACAATATCAGGGGTCATTAACAACAATAACAGGGGTCATTTACAACAATATCAGGGGTCATTTACAACAATATCAGGGGTCATTTACAACAATAACAGGGGTCATTTACAACAATATCAGGGGTCATTTACAACAATAACAGTGGTCATTTACAACAATATCAGGGGTCATTTACAACAATAACAGGGGTCATTTACAACAATAACAGGGGTCATTTACAACAATAACATGGGTCATTTACAACAATATCAGGGGTCATTTACAACAATATCAGGGGTCATTAACAACAATAACAGGGGGCGTTTCCAGCTACATTTTTTTTTCTCATATCATGAACAAATATCATATAAGAAGGAAAAATTTCCTCTTGTAATTGAATTCAAATGGTCAAGTTAGCATCAGTAGACAATTTATAGAAATACAAATGTTGAAGGTCATTCTCATGAATACAAATTTTTCATAAACACATATGCACGTGTACACAACAAGTGATCAACTACAATGTGTCCTAACAACTATGATGCCTAATGTCTCATCTTCTACTTCTGGGACTCCTCAATGATGGACAACACTTTTTGGCTTTGCACGTGTTGCTTGAAGAATTCTTTAGTGAACCGAAGAACCTTGTGTCCCTTTGTGAAGAACCCATAAGTTTGAAAAGAGCCTTCTGAGTTCTTCTTTCAAGCTTATCAAGCTTCTTCTGCACATCTCATAGAAATTTAACCTCTTGCTACATTGCTTGCTCAAACTAATGCACCTTGGGCATTTTATTCACGGCATTAGCCATAATTTCTTTTTCTGGCTATAAAAAATATATGTAACATTGCATCTCTATCCAATTGTGTAATCTATTCAAGTACCTGTACACACAAAGGCAAACATCAGTTAGCTAGAGAATTGATACAATAAATATGCTCACAAGTGAAATTCAGTTAAAGGCTTAAAGGCATTTGATCAAACATATGCTGATTAATATTGAAATATTATTACTCGTATTAAATAAAGCCTTTTCAACAGTTTCTCCTAAATTGAATCAAAGAAAGTATATCAAGAGGAAGATAATAACATAACAAATAGCCTATTCCAGCAAGATAGGTTGTGGAGAACTAATTATTAAGGTTCCACTAAACTGATTAAAAAACCAATGCTCTACTGGAGATATTTCAGCCAAACCAAAGAGGCAAGTTTTGTAAACTAGTTTTGATAATCAGAACCACAACATAAAATGATTGACATTAGTTGACCCGAAAAGAAAACTAAAGATATAGTATTATTTTTTGGGAGACAAAAGACGACAGAGAAAGACTTTAGTAAATACTCCCTCTACTAATTATAGAAAGAGGCTTCTTGTTTCTATTTTGGATCTAATTCTCCATAGCATATTAGCAAATAATTATCTCCCCCAAACGTTTTCAAGTTTCTAACTAACCAGTACAGAAGCATAGAAGGATAACAACCATCTGAACTCAATTAAGAAGTGGTCTTAATTGCAGGATCACTCCTTTCACTGCAGCAAAACGACAAGATCCGTTTTAACTATGCCAATAAACACAGTGCACCAACAATCCAACCAACACAAAACGTTAAAGAAGAAAAAGAGGGGCGGAACATAAGTTCGTTTATCTGCTTGCCTGCACCATCTTTGATTAAAAACTGGAAAAGCAGGTCAATATATAACTCCAAAATACAATTTGATTTACGCCAGATATAATTACAAAGGAATTTTACGAGTTACATTCGAGAAAAAAGTGCTAAATCGGTAGCCGGAGCAATAGCTACTTGAGGTTTCACAGAAAAGATGACCACATCACTGTCTTCAATCACCTGTGATGAAAAACGGAGAGAACTTGTAATCCGATTAGCAAAATAAGGAGAAACAAATATTAGGGGAGTCAGTTAGTTAGGCAGGAAAAGGCGTAAATAAGAAAATAGTCTTGTTTGCTCAAAAAAGAAAGAAAGAAAGTACTTCTTGATTGCAAGAGAGAACATTGACGCCGATAGAATCGAAGGCGGCACGGCGAGCAGGATTGGAGTGAGCAGTGCGAATCCGAGAAGGGGGTAAGACGCTAGATCGGATGGCGCCTCTGGCTATACTCTCCGCCATCTTCGCTGCTCCAATAAAACCTACATTGCACTTGTCCACCGGAATAGGAACAATCTCCATTTTAATTGAACAAGATTGAGAGCTCAGGGCTGTCTCAGCAGTACCTCAGCTTCACCTTTCCAATTGCTCCACGCAACAGCTTCAACTCTCACCAGTCACCAGTGAAGCGATCCCGTTTGGCTCCAAGTGTAGCGTACTGTTGTGAATATTTTATAAGGAAAATCCGTACCAGGACGTCGACGGCGATACACACGAGCTTCACGGTGGACGGAGCAAAGCGAAGACGGCGACAAGGCGGCGAGCACACAGACGAGAGGTCACCGAGCGAGCGATCGAGCGAGGGAGACGACTGCAACCCAGAGAGCGATCGAGCAAGGGAGACAGGGATGATTTTGAGAGTGTGCTCAGTGCTTTTTTTTTTAAAAAAAAAGTCATTTGAGTTTTTTGGTTATTTTGCTTTCAAATTGAATGTCAGAAAAGGCCCTAAAGCCATTTGTGGTAGCTGAAAGTTGTTGGGGACTTTTTTACAATTTTGGGCCTTAATTGAGCATTGGTACGGATTTTTCCTAATTATTTCTGTGTTGCAGACCTGCAGTACTCCTATTTCTGTATAACCACTCCCCTAGATTTTTAGAGTTTAAATTTATTCTTCTTAAAATTTTAATTTTTATCATTAAAAACATTCTATTAATTTTATGTTTTAAATTATAGGGTTAAGGTGTAAATTGACCAACGGAGTTTTACCTTAAGAGCACCAAGTACAGAAATGTTTTGAATGGAGCAAAAATCTCATTCTTCATTAGTATTTTTGCTTACTTTCACAAATTTTAAATTCTTTATTGATATTTTTGCTCTCCTTCAATTGTTTATTAGCATTTTTGCTCCATTCAAAACATTTCTATGCTCGATACTTCTAAGCGTAACACTTTGTTAGTCAAACTACACATTAACCCTTAATTATATTATATTGGCAAAATGAGAAAAATAACTAAAATTACTCATTAATTGCATCCAGCACATGTACTACAGAAAAGAAAAAAAAAAACTCGATCATGCGTGTCTACTTGGCTTGTTTTAAAAACTTAACTCACTTATATATAAAAATTATATGAAGGAACAAAAGCAATTTCATGGGGAGCTTCCTTCATACACAAGTGAGGT
Source organism: Acacia pycnantha (assembly GCA_025563575.1). Classification (NCBI taxonomy): domain Eukaryota; kingdom Viridiplantae; phylum Streptophyta; class Magnoliopsida; order Fabales; family Fabaceae; genus Acacia; species Acacia pycnantha. The sequence goes on along the minus strand of JAMWYP010000068.1, from coordinate 1,512,544 downwards.
GAGTTTGTTCCATCATAAAAAGTCGAAATAAAGTGATATTCTTAATTCCCCTTAAACTTCCATCACTTGTTTATTAACAACTAAGCACAATGAACGGCAAGATGGGAACGCATTGACTCCCAAAAACCACACCTGTTAACCCAACACTCCACTATCGCGTTTTCTTATTAAAAAATTGTATACGCTTTGATTAGGATTCTTTAATTTGATCGTCTTGAACAATTTTTCCGCATTCGACAGAAATTAAAAATAAATGGTATCCTTTTTTACACCACGGACCACTGTGATGTGTTCCCTTGCAGTTTTTTAAAATTAAAACTTTCTTCTGGTGTACACATTTTAAATTGGACTGTAGATTAATTTTTTTCAAAATAAAATAAATGGCATTTGGTTATGAGTTATCACTAACACTGGATCTTTTATATAGTAAATACTCTTAAGTAAAGAGTATTGAATTATTTTCATAAAAAAATATTGAAATATTGTTATTTATTTATTTGGTTTTATTAAAAATAATCATTAAAAAAAGAGAAAATATCAGTGGGGTCCCAAGATACATAAAAAATATAAAAAAAGTCTCAACCCTAAACCTCCTCTTAAAAATGTCCCTAAGGACTTTTATATTATTTCATATTGAGTGTGTTTTTTCGTAACACTTTAATTTAAAATCATGGTTTTAGCCTAAACCTTAGTTTTAAAAGAAGCCAGAAGCACATTTTTCTTTAAAATCAGGATTTTGCCTAGCTAAACACTGTTTTTCTATGGAATCTATTTTTTTTGCTAGAAAACTATGGATTTCCAAAAAAAAAAAAAAATTCTACATTTTCAGAAACTATTCTCCAAAATCTATTATTTGAAATCACTTTTTTTTCACTTTTCTCTAGAAACTATTCTATAAAAGTTAATCCAAAACATAGTTGGGTAGCTAAAACCAAACCATGATTCTGATGGTTAAAAGCTATTTTCAGTTTTGAAGTGGAGTTTGGCTATAATCAAATTATAGAAGCGTAAGATGTAAGTCACAAATTTTTTTTTAAAAAAAAAACTAAAACTACTCATCAATTGCAACCAAACTTCTTAATTCCAAATAAAGTGATATTCTTAATTCCACTTAAACTTCCATCATTTGTTTATCAACAACTAAACACAAGGAACAGCAAGATGGGAACGCATTGACTCCAAAAAGCATACCTAACCTAACATTCCACTACCACGTTTTCTTATTAAAAAATTATATACGCTTTGATCACTATTCTTAACTTTAATTAGATCGTCTTAAACAATTCTTCCGCATTTGACAGAAATTAAAAATAAATTGTATCCTTTCTCACACCATGGACCACTGTGATGTGTTACTTTGCAGTTTTTTCAAATTAAAACTTCCCATTATTGCTTCTGATGTCCGCATTTAAATTGGACCGTAGAATTTTTTTTTTCTTTTCAAAATAAAATAAATGGCATTTACTTATGAGTTATCACTAACACTGGATCTTTTATATAGTAAAAATACTCTTAAGTAAAGAGTATTGAATTATTTTAATAAATAAAAAAGAGTATTGAATTTTTCTTATTTTATTTATTTGGTTTTATTAAAAATAATAATTAAAAAAATGTGACTCACTAAATAAAATCAAAATAAAGCCAATCAACAAGTGAATTTCATATTATTTTAAATTGAGTGTGTTTTTTGTAACACTGTAATTTAAAGTCTTGGTTTTAAAAGTTACGTAGCCACACTCCACTTCAAACTGAAAATAACTTTTAACTATCAAAATCATGGTTTGGATTAATCTACTCAACCATGTTTTAAATTAGCTTTTCGAGAATCACTTTAAAATATTTGTATATAGTTGGATACATGTTATGATGAAGGTCGTAATAGAATTGTTACACCCATTGAAAATAGATTGTCCGGCGAAAACACGAATCATTGGGTAATTTTTAGTTGTAAATTTTGCACTTAAAGACTTTTCACTCAGTAAGTTTCTGAAATTTTGATTGACCTTTTTCTTATAACAAATTGGGGCTAAAGAGAAAAAATTATTGTGTACAACTTTTTACAAGAAACTCTTGTTCATTTTCTTAAATTCATAAGGGTTGTGAGAGTTTTTATTTATATCTAATATACACACACACCTTTTTCGATTCATAATACAAGTTGTTTCTAGAAAAAAAAAATGGTTTACCATATGAGCAACTTGCAAAATAACTAATATAAATTTGACAATTTGATCCCTATAATTAATTACTAAATGTGACTTCTTGTATTTTCTTTTTCTCTTCCTGAAATCTTTTTTAATAAGAGTAAAATTCAAAAAGAAAGATTTAAGCTAGGACTATTTAGTTATGATTGATTAATTGCAAGTGAGCTATGTATATTGTAATAGCCTCAAATTTACACTGAAAAATTCCATGTATGATGTATTTACGTTTGGAGAAAAGAAATTGTGAATTTTGACTAAAATGTCAATTTTACCCAAAATACCCGATTTCGCCGAAACCGAAAATTTTGAGACATATGTTGGCACCAATGGATATAAGGACTCAATACTTCTTTGTTTCATTATGGAGTATTAAATTGGACTAAAAATAAATGAAAAGAAGTTGCTTGAGTTTCATTGGAAACTATGAGAAAATTGAAGGAAGGTTAAAACTGCACCTTTACGAATTTATGTCGTATGTCTCATAATTATTTAAAATTTATAGACACATGAGTATGGGTTATGAGCTAAATGAAATGGTTCAAAATATTCCTAAGAATATCCCAAAGTTTCAGCCAAGGAAAAAAAAAGGTTGAAACATGGAAAAATGGCACAAATGGTAATTACAGGGAAAGTGAAGGGCAAAATTGGAATTTTCCCTTCTAAACCAACTTATGAAAATGGAATATCACCTAGAGGGGGTGAATAGGTGATCTCAAAAACTTTTCGCAAGTCACACACGAACACAAATGAAACAGAGGTAGAGAGAAGAGAAATAGACACAGAGCAATTTATACCGGTTCGGTCTAATACTCTAACCTACGTCTAGTCCCCAAATACACATTGGGATTTCCACTAACTCTTCAAATACGAATACAATTACACATTCTGTAACTTAGGATGATCCTTCCACACTCAGACTCACTCCCCCTTACAAGTTGTAATCGTACACCCGCACTTAAGGTTCCACAACCTTAAGATTTAACAGCTAAACAAATAATCAAATAGTGTTTAAACTCCTCACTGAGTAGATAAATGATAAACACTGAAGTACAAGAGATATTTGAAGATATTAAGTGACATTAATGAAACAGTCGATCACAATAATACAGAATTGAATGCGTAGAGTTTTCGGTAGGTGACAGAATTGAATGTGATGAGCTTTTATAGCGTCTGCCATTAATGCCGTTGGGACATTTTGAATATAGCCGTTGAGTCTCATCGTATTTCCGTTAGGCACATATGATTTCCGTTGAGGATTTTTTACCGTTGTTTCATTAAATGCTTTGTCGTCTTTTGAACTTGTGCAGAGAATGGCTCAGAGTGATAATTGGATTAAGTAATCCTCAAAAGAATGATTTCGTCTGCCACATACTGTAATTCTGATTGTTGCTCTGTTTTCTGAAGCGCGCATTTAATGCTCTTGTCAGTGCGTTCGCTTTTCACCTAAACAATGGTTAGCAATCTGAAACACACTCAAATAATGATTAGTAATTAGATTAAATAACTGAGTGAATAGAGAAAAGGATTGAAGATGACCCATGAAATTTGAATTTAAGAACATCTCGTTTAATTGAACAGACGATGATCATGCTTGAGCATGACTTCTAGTATGCTCGGGCATCCTCAGAAAAAATGGATTATAAAACCAAAGTATCGTCTTATGCTCAGGCATTATCAAGCTATTACTCGAGCACTCAATTATCCTTGCTTGGGCATGGTTAGAACGATGCACTATAAAACTTTAATAATCGCTGATGCTTGAGCAAACTAGGCTTTATGCTCGAGCATCATTCAACACTAGTACGCCGGTGCTCGAGCATCCCAGAAACGATGCTCGAGCATGGAAAAGGTCAAGAGTTATCAAAAGGTAAGAAGCATGTCTGCTCGAGCATGCTGCTCGAGCAAGATAATATCTTGCTCGGGCACAAGGCAAACAAAAACTAAAACTAAGAGACTCAGCGATACTGCTTGAGCATCCCTTTTCCCTTGTTAACACATTTATACTAACAGAATCATTATCAACACAGTTACTCTGTTTTCTGATAGTAAAAATACTCTAATCACCCTTCTATTTTATTTTAATTATACTGACATACCCTCTATTTTGAAAACATAGACTTAATCCAAACCATTCACTCTGTAGAGAATATTCTAACAGGATTCTAAAAATTTTTAATTAAAAAATATTTATTTATTTACTAATTTACCCTTAATACTAAATCCCAAATTTTAAACGGCAGCTTGTAATATCACAATATTTTAGAAGTTTGAGTAAGTTTTTTTAAATATTTGTAGGAAAAAAAATATGAAATTATAAATTTAAATGACTTCTACAATCTCTCTAAAGTCTATAGAGTTTCTTATTTTTTTTATTAAAAAAATGTGTTTGATATATATTATTTATTCATTTCAGAAAGTAAAAATAAATCATTTTCAATAAATATGATGAAAAATTATAATTATAAATTTTATAATATCAAAATTGATAAATTTTTAACATTGAAAGCTAAAAAAGTTTGGTAAAAAGCAATGGTTAAAAGTCAACTTAACGGTCAACTAACAATTTGGATAGATGAAAATAGGATATCAAAATATAAGGGAGCTTTGTGTAACGTACATTTTAATAAGGAAGGTTTATATAGTTTTTCAAAATAGAGGGGATATCTGTATAATTAATGATATTAAAGAGGTATTAGAGTATTTTACTCTGTTTTCTTTTAATACATACAAGGGACCGTCTCTCTCTTTTTTATAAAAGAAACAATAGTACTTTCACACAACAACAAAAACAAAAGTACAATTAAGTCCATAACATAAAAAAGGCCTAACCCCAAACCTAAAGAACACAAGAAAATAACATAGTAGTCATGCAACCACCAGTGCGCCAAAGAAAATCCGGAAAACACACTGGAAATAAGAAATGGGGGTTTGTTGAACCACCAATCAGTCTCGTCCCATTTAGTGACATAATTGTTATCTTTAGCGCAGTTTTAAAAGTATCTCACGTCCATTGACTGTAAGGTCAAGAGCACCAGAATAGAAGGGTGGTCAGTATAACTACTCCTATATTTATTTTTCAAGTTCTTCTAAGCCCTCATTACTCACTCCCAATACTTGTTGAATGTCTTCATGAAGACTTAATTTATACGTGTCAAGTGCAGATTCCCATTCTTTTATAGTCTTTCCACACAAGTTAGAGCCTATTACTTCAAGGGCAAGTGGAAGGCCTTGTGCATAAGTTACTGCAAGATTCAAAACATCCTTGTAACATGGATCTTCTTGGCGATTTCTAAAAGCAATCCAGTTTAACAATTCAAAAGATTCTTTAGCATTCAAAACCTCCATGTGGTATCTACTTTCAATCCCATGTGCTGCAAGCAACTGTTCCTCCCTTGTCGTTATAATGATCCTACTCCCAACGCTGAACCAATCACAACCACCAGCTAATTTTTTCAATTGCTCATGATTTTCAACATTATCGGGAATCAAAAGAATTTTCTTTTCTTTGAATCTCTTTTTTATTACTTGAACTCCTTCATTATCATCCAGTATTTTGATGTCCACTCCTACAATCTTTGAAAGTATTATCTCTTGAATCCCTTCAAGGCCAAGTTTCTTTGATTTTCCTTCGACATCGTGGAGAAAGCACAAACCTTCAAAATTATCTGCAATTGAATTATACAAATCACGTGCTATTGTTGTTTTACCTACTCCCCCAATTCCACAAATTCCTACCATGATGACCTTGTCATTTGACCCAATTTGTAATAGAGAGGTTATTTCTTTCACTCGAGATTCTAACCCAACAGGATATTCAGAAACTTGTAAAGGAACCCTATTGATTCTACTAGAGATTTCTTTCACAATCGTTTCAATAAATTGATATTCATAACCATTTTTTCCTGAAAAGTTGCAAAAAAATATATCAATTCAAATTACTTTTATCCTGACAAAGAAATTTAAGTTTATTTACTTATAAATTAATTTGAAGCTGAGAAAAACCAGAGTAAAAAATAAAGATGAAAGTTATGGATAACCCTGGAACAAAATGGTGGCCAGAATTATTTGCCACTTCCTGTAATGCAAGGTTCCACCTCTGCATCTTGTCCTCATCAGCCCTACCTTTTTCCTTGTGCAAAGATAAATCTTTTTTATAGTTGCCCGTTTGATATCGGACTACTGAAGGCTCCACATCATAAAAAATGGGCAATACCAACCGACCCTTTCTCTTAATGCACTCATGGATCTGAACAAGTTCGTCAAGACAGAATCTGGAGGAAGCATAGTTCTTAGAAAATACGGTAATGGCCATTCTCGAATTTTCAATTGCATCGAGAAGCGCTGGTTCAATCTCATCCCCCCTTCTTAGATCCTCATCATCAAAGAAGGCGTAAAATCCTACATTTTTTAAAGTATTATGCAGATTTCCTGTAAAGCCATGACGAGTATCTTCGCCTCTAAAATTTATAAAGACATCAAAAGTCCATTGGTAACTGAAGGAAGAAGAGGCCAGTGCTAACCCTGTCCCTGTCATGATGACTTCGGGTAGAAATGAAGGAATCAACGTTAATTTAACTTGCAAAAATTATGAAGTGCAAAAATTATATATATGGAAAATGATGATTCGAATGAGTCTATTACTTACCAACAAAACTGAAATTGTTGATGACGAAGTAGTTGTGGGGCACACACAATGAAGCAATGGGAACTAATTAACAAAAAAATAAAGAATGAGGGTTCAATTGCCTTTCTTAAACTCAAATAAAAATGTTAAAATAAGCATTGAGTTTGAGAGGACTAATAATCTAGCCTCTAACAAGTGAGAGTACTTTAAATCATAGTACTCCCTCCTGTTCTAATCCGGTTCTGGTTCTAATTGCTGGGCAAATTGCACTATAAAATTCCTATAATTAGAACCGGAGATAATATTATTTATGTATTTTTTCGCACAATCATCTAAGATTTTGATGATAATTTTGAATTTAATTTGAAGTGAATAATTAATATTAATATAGAAATATATAAATAATTATGAGTGAATAATTATAACAATAACATTAATAGTTAGAATATAGAAATAATCAACAAAGAGTTTGATTAAAAAATATAGACAACAAATTGTATTATTTTAAAATTTATCATCCTAGTTATACGTAAATATATACCACATTTTATTTTAGTCAGGAATGGTTACAGAAGCCACACTGTGGGGCCAAAATGCAATACTTGAAAGTAGGGGGCTAAAATTATTTGTGAGAATGATTTATATCTGAATCTTTACAAAAATTTATCACCTCCTACCCACTAACAAAATTTCTTTTCCCAAATCATTCCTTAAAAGAATAGAGAGAAAAGACCCAATTATTCCGTTCTTCTTCCCAAGCTCAAACAAATCATGGAGAACACAAATGAAATATTCATATCGGAACACGCAAATAACATATACAGATCAAGCACATATGAAACTCACCAGAGGTCGACCAAGGAGGGAGAACGTTCTTTGTCGATCTACTGAAGACGGAGATGATGGAGGTAGACGCCGCCTCAAGTGGCTTCGCACGGCAGAGAGATGATGAAGGGAAGAGAGAGAGTGTGTGTGTGACAATCAAAGACCCAAGCAGAAACAGAGATGGAAGCAATGTGTAGACTCATAAAAATGGATAAAAACCAATGTGTTTTGCCCTCTTTCGTTTGCATTTTTCTTTTTCTTTTTTTCTTGTGAAACTACATAATAGTAATACCGTAGCTTCGGAGAATTTTCCAAGAAACCACAAACCAATAGCCACAGACGAATAAAGGCTGACAGGCAGGCTTTTTTTTTTTTTGCGCGTAAGGGACCGCGTTTCCTGTCTATCCTTTGACAGGCAGGCTATCAGAGGTTATATAGGGGCGCTCAGCTTTTGTCGTTCGTTCAGATGCCTAAAGAGCAAAAATTCTTTGTCCAACTTTTTACAAGAAACTCTGGTTCATTTCCTTAAATTCATAAGCGTTGTGAGAGTTTTTATTTATATCTAATATATATATACACCTTTTTTCGTTCCATAATTCAAGTTGTTTTTGGAAAAAAAATTTAGCGCAACTTATAAAATAATTAATGTTTATTTGACAATTTTATGCCTATAATTAATTATTAAATGTGACTTATTGTAATTTTTTTCTCTTCCAAAGACCTTATTTAATATGAGTAAATGTAAAAAAAAATCAAGTTATGATACATTTAATGAGTTAATTATCATTATTTAGTTCTGATTAATTAATTGTGAGTGAGCTATTAAAAAACACAGTGCAAATTAGTATTACAGCAGTCGATTGGCCCATTTTGTCAAACTTTAATGTTTATTTGAATACAATGTGAACGTGAGACCAGCATTTCAATTTCAATTATTACCATAGTACCAGGACATTACTTTATTAAAGTCCCATAAATAAACAAAGCAATTGAATAAAAACGACGTTTGCGTGTTCCGAAAGTAATTAGCTTGATTTACGGTATAGTAATGCACGTGACTCATCATTTAGTACACTGGATCTTTTATACAGTAAATGCTTAACGCCATGAAAATTTATACCTTAACCCATAGGATATAGATAGCCCGCGTCAACTCAGTATATTTAATTAAATGATGGTTAAATTTAACTTGAATATGATAGACATCATTAAACTTAAAAATACTTCTAATATCTTAGTACTTCTGAGTGAAAATTTTAAGAATAAATTAACACCTTAGCCCATTTAATTTTATAAGAAAATGGAAAAAGAAAAGGCAAAAGAGATTACCACATGTGCATTTGTTTATGATTTTTGAGTGTGAATTGACCCATTGAGTCAATCTTAGCCTGAGTCTTTGATGATCACTCCTGCTGTTTCCTTCGAACCTGCCTCTCTCGTTCAAGGCTCAATCCTTTAAGGCAATTTCTTTTGCTTTTTTATGATTGTACTATATGATTAACAAGCTTTTCAGATCCGAAAGAGATCGATGCTTTTTAATTAGATTCATAAATTATAGAGTAGGCTTCCTGTGTGCTTTCTCAAATTGTTAGAAGTATAAGGTGATTAATTGATTGGTTAGTTAGTTAGTTAGGTTCTACTCTATATAAAAGGTCTTAACTAATGTGGTTAGTGTATAGAATGTGGAGTAGTCACTAAAGAGAGAGAGTTAACTTGGTCCCCTCCAAGAGAGAGTTAACTTAGCCTCTCTCCAAAATCCTAATAGTTTTAGGTGGTTGGTTATCTTGCTCAAGAGACGGTAGATTAGAAATAATCCAAGTAGGTTATTCATTGTATGAGCATGTTCTCTTAATAAGCTTAATACATGATTCTTCATCTTCTCCATATTACTTCTCTAATTACTATTGTTAACATGGTATTATGGGCAGGTTGTTCTTGGGCTAATATTTTTACCTTTTCCATATTACTTCTCTAATAACTATTGTTAACATGGTATTATGAGCATGTTGTTCTTGGGCTAACATTTTTTTAGGCCCACTGTGTTATTTTTGTTGCTTGGTCTCCCTTCTTGGTAAAGCCCTGCATCTTGTTCTTTTTTTCTTGGAAAGAAGCCTGTTTTTTCGGTATACTCCACGGCCCTGTTTGTTACATAGAAGTCAGGCGAGGGAAAGGGAAGATGACAACGTTCCTAGTCAAAAAAACACGTTTGGCACCCAAAGGTTCCGGCAAAGTGACTTCCAGCCTGTGGCTCAGCTCCTTTAAACGTGGGAAGATGAAATCCCTCTGAAAGTGGCGGGATCTGAGAATCTTCCTAGGAGAGACATTTTATAGGATAAAAAAGCTCTTTGTATGAGAAAGCCAAAGGTTCAATCTGAAAGTGGCGTTGGTGATATGGAGAAAGAAGGTGGTGGTGTTGAAGTCGTTGACCCTCCCCCCTCTCTCTTTTCCTCGTTCTATCTCTGTCCCAAGGTCTGATCTGCTTGATAGTGATGATGGTGTGATGCAAGAGGGCACCGGCGATGTGGATGAAGGAGAGGGCACCGACGATGGTGGATGAAGGAGTGGGTCAAATCGAGAAAAGACGCAATGAGTTTTTATTGTTTGAGTGCTTTGTGTGCTAAAACCGTTGATGCCATATTTTTTCCACCTCGGGATACAGGCACAGACAGCTTAAGTCATTGTCAGTTTTTGCATTCAAACTCAAGCGCTTAGTTGCATGTTACGTTCGAACTTACATTTTTCATTCGAACTAATTTTAGGGACATTGTGGGAATTTTACCTCACCTTCCCACTTAACCAACACCCAGTTCTTCTTATCAAACATTTTATTTTCCCTCAATTTAAGTTTCATTCTCATGTATACCAAACAACTCAACTTTTTAAGTTGCTCTCAATCTTTCTTTCCATTCTTTTCCCTCCTCTAAACTCCCTTCCTTCTTTAAATATTCCCAGTACCAAACGGGGCGCAAATGTTGCAATTTTGCTAGCGAAATCTTTGTGAAATCGCAATAACAATGGAGTCTGAGTACGACAGAATCAACATCGGACCCTCTCCGTTCGCCGCTGTTGCCGAGGCTTAAAGCTAGCAACGGAGCACCACTAGCCGACGTTGGCGAGGTTTAAATCACGCCTCCTTCAAGATTTTGTCGAAGGTGCGTTGCGGTCTTGTTGAAGATCGCTCTTCTTTCTCACCTTGAAGATTCTTCAAGATCTCGCTTAAGGTAGATTCTGGCACCTCTGTTTCTTTGTCTTGGGTACAATCCGTCATTTCCGCCATTTTCCGCAGTAGGTTTTCCGTGTTGTGGCTCTTTTCTCTATCGTCGGCTAATCTCCTCCGTTTTCATTCTGTCTCTTGCTATGATCCGTCTAGATCGCTGGACTTTCTCCAGAAATCATTGAGAAAAATCATCACCAGAAGCTCGTTTACCCACCGTCAATCTTAGACTCAGTCTTGTCCAGTTTCAAGATTTTCTCAGTTTCTTAGATTTGGCGTTCAAGATTTGTCATGGTCATTGGCTCATTGCTTCCGTCGCTTCTTCTCTCAGTCGCCGAAATTGCTGGCTTCTTGCTTTTTTTTTTTTTTTTAAATTCTAAAATTCTCACTGCCACCAGCTTAATCTCTTGGTATGGACTTTTTTTTCCTCTTGTTTCTGCTATCTTTTGGGAAATTGTGATCGCGCCTCGAGTTCTTAGTGTTGGATGCCATTATTTGTATTCAAGTTGTTTTTTTGAGTTCTTGTTGCTTCATGAAAAATCATAATTTGCTACCAAGGGGATTAGAACTTCGAAGCAATGTGGTGGAGATCCGCTCACATTGTCGTGTGGTGGCAAAGGACTTTGTTGAGTCATTATGGGTTTTGCTTCAACTTTTCTATTTCACTGAATTTGATCGATTTATTGTCCCCACTGGAAGCCAGGAATTTTTATGTTTGTCCCTACTATCAATGATTTGGTGCACTCCAAATGGCTCTAGGGAGATATTCCAGATTAGACAACAAAAGATCATCATCGAGTTACTGGTCAACAGTGATTGTTGTCATGTTTGTGAGTTTATGCTTGGTGGGGTTTGGATGATGATATCATCCTCTGTAGTTCCCGTCCAAAACATGGACGTGTCTCAGAAGAATAAGAACGACATCAAAGAACAAGATGTCAAGGAACAGAGTGGGTTGAAAGATCAGGTGAGCGAAAGTAACGAAGGGAATGCTCGGCAATTTGAAGATAATCCAGGGGATTTACCTGAGGATGCAACCAAGAGAAGACAGAGTAGAAGTCTTCTGAAGATGCCAGGAAAGAAGATGGAGATCAAAGAACTGGAGACATGGATTCCAAGACAGAAAATTTAGGATCAAACCCAGAAGTCTCAGAAAAAATGAAGACAGTAGTGAAACTTCCAATAAAGGAGATGCTGAAGAAAATTCATCTGAGAAGAAATCTGATTCTGATGAGAATGAAAAAAACTCTGTTCAGATGAAAGTGAGAAGAAATCAAATGATGCACATCAAGCATGCAGAAAAATATTATGAGGGAATTTTGTATTATTTTTGTGAATTGAAAACAATTTAATTTAATTCACTCCTCCCCTTATTTTTTTTTTTGTGTTGTTTAAGTTGAGTATATTTGAGATAAATAGTGTTCGATTTGATGGGTGTGTTAAGGTGATTAATTGATTAGTTAGTTAGAGCCTAATCTATACAAGGTCTTAGCTAATGTGGTTAATATTTGGGATATGGAGTCTTCACTACAGAGAGAGAGAGAGTTGACTTGATATTTCCCAAGAGGAAGTTAACTTGTAAATCCCTCCAAGAATTTTAGGTAGTTAGTTATCTCTCAAACTTGATAGGGTAGATTAGAGATAACCCTTCCTTCATGAGCATGTTACTTTTAATTAATGAGATTAATACATTCTCTAATTGCTATTGTTAACCCACATACTTGCAATTAATTTCCTATTTTCTATCAGGTCATCCTTGTCTCCATCATCCCTCTGGCTGCGAAGCTACACACCGCGATGTCTTCCCTCCATCATCTCTGTCTTCAGTAGCTCGACAACGTCCGGATCTGGCGAGCTCGACGGTGAGCGTTCTTCCTCCTTGGTCCAGATCTGGTGAGCTCGACGGCGAGTGTTCTTCTTCCTTGGTCTAGATCTGGTGAGCTCGATGGCGAGCGTTCTCCACACAACATAGAGGTATGTTTTGTAGATCGATCCAGTGAGCTCGAGTTTGAATTTGTTGATGATAGGAGTTGATTCCTTCCTATTCCATGATTGGGGATTTGGCTTGTTCGAATCTTTTATGTCATTTGTATTTGAATCTGAATTACAGAATTGAAACCCAAACTGTTCTTTATATTTTTATTGAAAAAAGATAAGAAGATACTTCCAAATCCTAAATCAGTTTGTCGCCAAATCAGTGATTTGAAATTTTAAAGTTGAATTAGTATTTTGTCAAATCAGTGTTTTAAAATTTTAAAGTTCAATTAGTATTTTCTTAACTTTTTCCGGGGCTTCAAATTTTTGTATAACTTCTATGGAGATAAAAGAAAACGTTGTTTATATTTTAAATCATTTGTGTAAGAATACTATAAATTGTTGTCTATATTTTTAATATGAACTCCTCAGCGAATTTTAGAGTGAAACAAATTATTTATACAATATGAAAGAAGGGGTTTAAACTTCTCATGTTGCATGAGAAGAAGAAGATTTCTACACACATGAAATGGTGGGACCCACACATATATATAATTAGCATTATATATATATGTGGGTCCTACCATTTTATGTGTGTGTGACATGAGAAAACACTTCTCCTACAACATGAGAAATGTTTTTCCCATAAAAGAAATAAATTCTAAAATTAAATATGTTTCGTATCTTTAACTACAATGGTGGCAATAATGTATACACTTGAAATCAGTGTCATTAAATCCATACGGGACCGGTCCAGCTAGTTCGGCTTGGAAACCAGCAAATCGGTCTAGTCCGGATATTAACCCAATTTAAGATTTTTTTTTAAACATTTTTTTATAATTTTATATTAATAACATTGAAATCTTCACTTTTACATCAATTAGGCCCTGAGTTAGCTCCGATTTGACTTCGGTCTGACCCAATGACTCTTGACCCAGTATCCTAGCCAGTTCAATGACCGGTTTCAATTTAATAATCTTGCTTGAAATCATAAACGAATTGGGGGCAATCACCATCCTCTTTACAAAATTTGTATTAAAATTGGTTTACTTTTATGGGTTAAGGTGCCTCCATCATTCTAAAATATTTTTTTGGGTGCTTTTAGTATCCTAAAATATTTTGTGGTGTACCCTAAACCAAGGTATGTTCATAAAATAGTAATAATAAACTAATTTACCTCCAACGATATATGCAAAGCTCTACCTAAACAAAAAAATGTAACTAATAGGCCATAGTATTGAAAATGACGACTAGTTGTCCTCGCATTCCTATTGGGAAACATCCTTTTATAATAGGTCATTTAATCACCAGGGTAATAATAAAGATGTGGATTTCATCAAACTGTACATAGGATTTTCAAACAAGTTAAACTCATAATTTGTGTTTGGATTTCAGAATTTCAACAGCAAAAAAAATGTAATTTCCACCAATATTAAACAAGTTCAACAAAGCTTTGAAGATAATAGTAAATCTGAAGGAACGAGAGATAGTAGTCTACAATAAACAACATAAATGAGTGAGTAACGACATGGCAATTTGTAGCAAGTATTTTTATCATTAGAAGAAGAACATTGTGTCATTTCTGTTTAATTGATGAATATTTCAATAGTTAATTATGATATGTGAAAAATATATCTATCTATGCTAAATATTTCTCATCCAACCATTTCTAAATATAAATTGAATATTATTTTCTTTTTGAAAATAACTTCTAAATACTTTCTACTTTAGCTACAAATTATCATCAGGGTAAAATAGTTAAGTGCTTTAATTGGTCCAAAACACACACACACACACAAATGCATTTTGTGATGTCTTTTTGAAAAAGGAGGCGTCAGGAGGTTGGAATTCAAAGTGCGACACTGCATTCGAGGAGAAAAAACAGTGCCTGGCTAATCCTCCAATCCTGTCCAAGCCCGAACCCGGTGAGAGCCTATACTTGTACTTATCTATAGGAGAGGAAGCCTTCAGTGCGGCTCTAGTTAGAGAGGACGACCACGGCCAAATACCGGTGTACTTTGTTAGTAAGACCTTGCAGAGCGCAGAAACCCGGTATCAGAAATTGGAGAAAGTGGCTTTCGCCTTACTTACCTCGGCACGTCGGCTGAGACCTTACTTCCAGGGCCATCACATCATTGTGAGAACCAGTTAGCCGATACGACAAGTTCTACACAAACCAGATTTGGCGGGAAGAATGACAAATTGGGCAATAAAGCTATCCGAATTTGACATTGCTTATGAAGCTCGCCATGCAATTAAGTCACAGGCCTTAGCCGATTTCGTCAGGGAACTAACCCCGTCAGATAAAGCTAGCTGCGAACAGGCCAACGAATGGAAAGTCTATGTCGATGGATCGTCAAATGTAAAGGGGAGCGGAGCCAGCATCATCATTGAGAACCCAGAGGGCGTTACGATTGAACATTCACTCCAGTTGAAGTTCCCAACGTCAAATAATCAAGTAGAGTACGAAGCTCTAATAGCCGGGATCATTCAGGCAAAGGAGAACGGAGCCACAAGAGTTAAGGTTTTCATAGACTCGCAGCTTGTGGCGACGCAAATCGAGGGAACCTATCAAGTAAAAGGCCCGTTAATGGCGAAATACCTTTTTAAGGCAAAGGAGATAATGTCCGGTTTCGACAAGGCTGAAAACGAAAGGAAATCACCAAGAGGGGGGTGAATTGGGGATTTTAAATCTTTTATTGTAACGTTGCAACAAAGCTGAAGCTAAACGTAAAGAGATAGGGAAGAAGAGCTTGACACAGAAGGTTTATCCTGGTTCGGTCTAAATTCTTGACCTACGTCCGAGTCCCAGTTCTCTCGGGTTTTTCTACTATCACTTTAACTCGATACACACTCTGTACTCAAGGATTATCCTCTCTCTAGGATACACTCCCCTTACAAGTTGTATTCGAAATCCCAATCTCCAAGTCCCCTTGACTTGAGATCTTTTACAATGAATGAATAATTTGAATATAATCTCTCTTACGAGAGAAGGTAATGATAAACACCGAGGCTCTTTGTATATCAAAATACAATACGTAAAGAAAACCGAATGTATAAGAATTCTTGAGCTTGCTTTTCGTTTCATTTTATCTTTCGGTAGGTCTTCTAAGTTTGTAATCAGCTCTTTATATAGTGGTGAGTTGCAATGTGACCGTTACTTCTCAACTTAGTATGTTCTTCAATTGAAATTCAGTTTGATGAGGATTATAGCCGTTGGGTCACGATCTTCGGTGATTCAATTCTGGACGCGTTGAAATCATTCTTCGATTCTTCGCGTTAATGATTCGTTTGATCTGATTTTAATACGAAACATTCTCAATATAGAGTAGTTAAATACGTTTGAATACACTAAATAAATGCCATCAATTCGTATAAACATGGTAAGTTTGCGGTTCAAAAGAATCGGGATGAAATCGATAACGATCAAATTCGCTCCGTCTTAAACTCGAGTTCTCTAAGTCGGCTCGAGTTCGTCGGGCTTTTAGAGTATCCGGTTTATCTTCGAGATAGCAAACTCGGAGTTTGATGTAAACTCGAGTTTGTGTTCTGTTTCACCATGTGAACTCGAGTTCACTAAGGTAGGCTCGAGTTCGAATATTCTCTAAGCACTTTGTCGAATGAATACTGGAGTAATATTTCTCAAGTTAAGGTGCTCGAGTCCATTAGTGTTTAGGCTCGAGTTTAACACTATTCATGCCTAAGAGTTTTGGTGCTCGATTAGAGTGGTGGAGCATGAGTATAAACTCGGAGTTTGTACACTTGCTTTTCTTTATTCAGATGAAGGGCTCGAGTTCATTATTATTAGGCTCGAGTTCAGCGATATTTATTCTATGACTTATTGAAGTGAACTGGAGGTTTGTGCTTAAACTCTTGTTTTCGTAAACTCTTTATTTATATCATGAGGGTTTAGGCTCGAGTCTATTTACTTAGGCTCGAGTTCGTTATGCTTGAAAATATCCGAAGAGCTCTGTTTGCGTAAAACTCGAGTTTGCTTAGTCGAGCTCGAGTTTTACGGTGACAGTGATATTGACTCTTTTATCATTCTAAAAGCTTTAGTACATGTTTACAATTGTTATTAATCATCAAAACATATAGAGAACTAACATTCTCCCCTTTTGATGATGACAACATTTGTAAACAATTAACTCCTTTAAAAACAACTGTTTTGATCATTTGAAATCATTGAAGCATAAGTGTTCGGTGTAAATGCATCGGAATCACATTTTAACATTTAAACTTTGATTCTATCGAGTTAGCACTTAACATATAACACATATTGTCATTGCATAAGCTAAAACATTCAATGGTTTACAAAATGACATATAGTGTTTCAAGCATAAATGTAACTAAACAAAAGACAGTTGCTCGAACAACTTGACTTCACTTGACTTCTCTTTCTTTACTTCAACTCTTCTCCCCTTTGGCATCATCGAAAAGTGGAGGATGAGTTGAGATAGAGGTTGATCAAGGGTCGGATCATGGGTAGTTGGTTCGGGGGGCTATGGATGTTGGGATTGGTTCGAAGAGGATGGAGGTCTTAGAAGAGCTAGGTCCAGTGGAATTGATGGACTGATTGGCTAAGATTTTGTCCATTTTGTCATGGAGGTGGACATAGACACCAAGAGAGTGGAGATCTTTGACCAGAGTGATCTTCAATTTTATCCCAGAGACCTTGCACTTTATCTTTGATAATTTCATGTTCAAGAATGAGGTCTTCTTGTGCATCGTAGAACTCCTCATATCCTTTCTTGACTGTGGTGAAGCAGTTCGATTTTGGAAGAAAGATCGAAACAACTTGGGCAATGTAAGTCTTTATTCTTTCATCCAAATCGAGGGAAAGGATTGTGGTGGAGGTGGTGCACTTTGAGCTTCTTGAACTCTAGATTGAGTTGCTCTGATTCTAGTAGGTCTAGAGGGTGCTCACGGAATGATCACTTCCTTGATCAAAGCTTATCCTCATCAAATTGAGGATGTCTTGGCCAAATTTGGTGCTGGTTTTCGGGTTTCTCATTGGTGGTAAATACCGAGACCCTTTCATGAAACATAATTATCGAGATGAGACGGCAAAGGGTATCTCGGGATGTTTTTCTTCCATGGAAACGAAATTTGAACATCTCTTTAAAGATCCAATCGCCTATGTTATGAGGACTTGATCTATGATAGAAGCAAAAATAGGGAAGTCCTTTTGGCAAAGTGAGTGAAATTTCCTCCCTTTTGTACTAAGTTTCTAGTGTAGATATACCAAGCGGCTCTTTGCTTAGGAGGCATCGAAACCGGAGGGAAGTCGAGAATATCTACATCGATCGTATAGGCTCGTCGGGTCCGAGGAGTGAAAAATTTGCCTATTAGTATAATTTGGAGAAGCCACGGGAGGAGGATTTTGGATTTGGAGGAGGGAATTGGGGTATGCGGCGGTGATGGTTATCTGTTTTCCTCTAATGGATGTGGTAATCCTTTCCTCAACCAAATTTCTATCCGCATCCAATAAATTATCACTTTGCATACAATAGTAAAAGGTTTTAACAAAGGATGGACTATATGAGGCTCTAATGGATATGAGAGGTTCAAATTGTCTAAGCCGTGGGTAAGATCAAGGTTGCATTCCTCTTTTAGAGCATCTAGATTGACATACAGAAGGGCAAAAACTCTTAGCCTCATAGTGTTCTTGGAACCGTATGGCATCCTCACCATATAGAGTGACATCCTCACTAGAGAATCCTTTAGGAATGGAGGAATGATTGTAAATTTCAAATAATGTTTGGGTTTTCTCTAGATACCCGAGGAAGAGAGCGTTGTTGGTGATGGGAGGATGATTGAGCGTGAGAGCTAGGTTGACTAGGCGTGGTCTTTCGAGATTTGTGTATTGGTTCTTTGTCCCTTCGAGGTGGTGTGTCGCCAGGTTGAAGCTTTCTTTGAGGTATTCATCTTGACCCGTGGTTATTGGAGTGGCTTGGGTAATAGGAATACCGGGAATTTGCTTGTCAATTCCATGCTTGAATCGTTTGGGAAACGATTTTCTTCGGGGAGGACGTTGAGAGATTTGTGGATTATCGGCTTGGGGTTCTTGAGGATCGAGAGGATTTGGAATCTTGGGTTGCAAATCGCTTGGACGCCATGTTCTCTGTTTTCGTTGGAGGAGATTGAGAGAGTTTTTAGGTTTAGGCTCGAGGGAGAGATAGAGTGAAGACGAAAAGACAGGGTTTTAAAGAAATTTTATCGACGCAAACTCGAGTTCTTAAGTGTAGGCTCGAGTTTGTGTAATGTTACTTACCTGGAATTCAAGAGTGTATGTGTGAACCCTTGAAATTTCTTGTGAGGCTCGAGTCGATCATATCGTTGGTTCGAGTTTGTGCTGGTTCTCTCAAGTGGATTGTTCCTTGTCTCCCTCGAACTCGAGTCCGTTTACTAGTAGGCTCGAGTCTCCAAGATTTCGAGATGAGTTGCTCTCTGTCTCCCGCGAACTCGAGGTCCATTCACTAATAGGCTCGAGTCGTCAAAGATCTCTCGAGATGAGTTGCTTTCTGCTCTCGCGAACTCGAGTCCATTCACTAATAGGCTCGAGTCTCATCAAAGATCTCCGAGATGAGTTGCTCTCGTCTCTCGCGAACTCGAGTCCATTCACTAATAGGCTCGAGTCGTCAAAAATCTCGAGATGAGTTGCTCCTGTCTCTCGAACTCGAGTCCATTCACTAATAGGCTCGAGTTTGGTGACTGAGAGTTGTATTTCTCACGGTTCTTTTCGAGCTCGAGTCCTGTCTTTGGTAGGCTCGAGTTTGTGTGACTTTTCTTGCACTCGATTGTTTGGGATTCGATTTTAACATACAACCCGCACAAAACATATCTACATACTCCGATGCTTAAGTTAGTGGATAATCATCAAAACAAAACATAACTAACATTTGAATTACTTACAACTCATTGGGATTTACCATTCCCAATTCTCTTCTTATGAATACAAATTGTTCTTTTGCTAGTGGCTTGGTGAAGATATCAGCGAGTTGCAAGTGAGTTGGGATGAACATGACTTTGACATCCTTCTTTTGAACATGGTCTCTTATGAAGTGATGTCGACATCAATATGTTTGGTTCTAGTATGTTGAACAGATTCTTTGCCAAACTTATTGTGCTTGTGTTGTCACAAAGAATTGGGATTTCTTTGAGATGGACTCCCAAATCACACAATTGTTGCTTGAGCCAAAGAACTTGAGCACAACAACTTGAGGCAGCAACATACTCAGCTTCAGTGGATGACACACCCACCGTTGTCCTGCTTTTTCTTGAACCAAGACACTAATGATCCTCCAAAGAACTCACATTGACCACTTGTGCTTTTTCTCGAGCACTTGTATCCTGCATGATCGGAATCGGTATAGGCTACTAAGTGTTCATGTTGATCTTTGGGAAACCATAACCCAAGAGTCTTTGTATCAAGAAGATATCTAAAAATTCTTTTAACATGTTCAAGATGTGACTCCATGGGCGAGGATTGGAATCTAGCACACATTCCAACACCGAATTGAATGTCCGGACGACTTGAGCAGAAGATAGAGTAATGATCCAATCATTCCTCTATACTTAGTGATGTTGAAGTTAGTCCCCTTTTCATCAGCATCCAGCAGTTGCGGCTTGAACTCATTGGAGTATCCGCTCCATTACAATCACCTAGACCATATTTTTTTAATAGATCTTTCGATACTTGGTCTCGGGAAATGAAGATTCCATCATGGCGTTGCTTGATTTGAAGTCCAAGGAAGTAATTAAGTTCTCCCATCATGGACATTTCAAATTCTCCCTGCATTGTCTTGGCAAATGCTTCACACATAGTATCATTAGTAGCACCAAAAATAATATCATCAACATAAATTTGAGCTATTAATACATCACCAATTTTATTTTTCTTTATAAAGAGAGTTGTATCTCGCTTTTCCTCTAACAAATCCTTGATCAAGAAGGAAAGTACTTAACCTCTCATACCAAGCTCTAGGAGCTTGCTTAAGACCATATAAGGCTTTCTTGAGGTGATAAACATGATCCGGATGATGTTCATTTTGAAAACTCCGGAGGTTGTTCTACATAAACTTCCTCCCGTATAAAACCATTTAAAAAGCGGATTTTACATCCATTTGAAAAAGTTTGAATCCTTTAACACAAGCAAAGGCTAGAAGAACTCTTATGGCTTCCAATCTTGCTACCGAGCATAAGTTTCTTCATAATCAATTCCTTCTTCTTGATTATAGCCTTTTGCAACTAGCCTTGCTTTATTTCGAATGATTATGGCGGATTCATCACATTTATTTTTGAATACCCATTTAGTACCAATGACCGGATGGTCTTTAGGTCTGGGCACCAAGTCCCAAACTTGGTTTCTTTCAAATTGATGTAATTCCTCTTGCATTGCTATAACCCAATCATTGTCTGAAAGGGCTTCATCAATCTTAGAGGGTTCAATTTTCGAAATGAAAGCTGAAAAGTAACTTCATTTAAAGTGCTTTTTCTGGTTCTTACTCCTTGATTTGCATCACCTATCACTTGATCCAGAGGATGACTCCTACCGTATCTCCATGATTTTGGTTGAGTTTGAACACCGTTTTCATAAGCATTTTCACAATGTTTTTCGCTTAATCAACTTGCAAATCTTTTCCGTATTTGTTGAAATAGAAGTTTGGTTTGTTACGAGAATCATCATCATCATCCAAGGACTTGTTAGATTTAGTTTCACGTAAAAACAATATGCATAGATTCTTCAACGGTGGTGATTACGAGTATTATAAACTCTATATGCTTTACTTCTACTTGAATAACCCAAGAATATACCTTCATCGCCTTTGGAATCAAATTTCCCAAGTCAGTCCTTACCATTATTGTGGATGAAGCATTTACATCCAAAGATATGTAAGTGAGCTAAGTTGGGCTTTCTTCCTTTGTAGAGTTCATAGGGAGTTTTGTCCAATTTCTTTCGAGATATGCCCCGTTTGATATATAACAAGCAAGGGTTATAGCATCGCCTCAAAACACTTGAGATGTTTGGTTCTCATTTAGCATTGATCTTGCCATTTCAAGAAGCACTCTATTCTTTCTTTCAACAACTCCATTTTGTCGTGGGGTTCTTGGAGCCGAGAAGTTATGATTGATTCCCATACTATCACTGTAATTCTCCAAAGGCATGGTTCTCAAATTCTCCACCATGATCTCGTATTTAATACCCGCAATAGATAATCCTTTCTCGCTTTGGACCTTCTTGGCAAACACAATAAATTGATCAAATGTTTTATCTTTTGATGATAACCGTAATGACCCATGTAAATCTTGAGAAATCATCTACTATAACTAATGTATAAAGATTGCCGCCAAGGCTCTTTACTCTAGTTTGGTCCAACTAAATCCATATGGAGTAATTGAAGAGGTCTATTAGTTGATATTTCTGTTTTCGACTTGAAAGAAGATTTGGTTTGTTTACCCTTTTGACATGCATCACAGATCATATCATTTTTAAAAGAAAGTTTTGGTAAACCAATAACTAATTCCTTTTCTCGTAGTTTATCAAGTTGAATCATATTGACATGTCCTAAACGTTTATGCCATAACCAACTTTCATCTAAGTTACCAACAAAACATTTTTCTAATCAGAATTGTTTTTGTACGGATTAAGAGTATAACAATTACCTTTCTTGGAGCTCAATAATGCTTTGGATTTAATACTTTCTAAAGAGAGAGCATCCTTACTTACAATCAAACATTCTTCTGAATCAAAGATGACTAGGTTTCCTTTGTCCGTGCTTTGACTCACACTAAGGAGGTTGTGACATAATCCATCCACAAGATAAACATCTTTGATTTGAGGTCCATTGCTATTTCCAATTTTGCCAATGCCAAGAATTCTTCCGGACTCATTTCCACCAAATGTTACCTTGCCACCATCCTTATGTTTGATTGAAGCAAATTTGGATTGGTCTCCCACCATATGTCTTGAGCATCCACTGTCAATGTACCACTTATTGGGATTTGATGCTCTAAGACAAATCTGCATAAGAAGATATATCATCTTTTAGGTACCCAATATTCTTTGGGTCCTTTTGGGTTAGTTTGTGTCTTAGGAATCATATAGGATCCCTTAGGCACCCATTGATAGTTTCCTACGTGTTTGATTGATCTATCTTTCTTATGAAAGCATGAAGAAGTAGTATGACCTTTTCTATTACAATAATTGCAATGTGCAAAAGGATTTGAGGTATGGACAGATTTTTGAAAATAATTCATGTAAGATCTTTGTCCATGTTTCTTTTGCCTTCTTTTTTGTCATAATCAAGTTTGTAACCAATCCCGATTTGTCATTTGTAAATCTTTGTGTTTCAAAATTACCTCAAGCATTTCACTTCCTCTAGTGAATTTTTCAAGAGTCTTTGTAAGGTATTCATTTTTCTTTTCGTAATAGAACATTCATCACATATGAGATTTTCTGAACCGAAAGATTTTCTACTTGTTGTTCAAGTGTTGTATTCTTCCTTTTTAAACCAAAGTATTTTTCAGCAAGTTCATCAAATTCATTTTGAACAAGTTTATATTCAAGAAACAATTCATTATAAGTTGGTTTTGTATCATGATTAGAACAAGTAGAGTTTTCCTTTTCACAAGTAGAAATAGGTGTAGAAATCGTTTGAACTTGTTCTTCTAATAGTTTGATTTTTCTTTTGAAAGTAAGAGCTCTTTTGCGCTTTTCTTAAATTCAGGATAAAGAGAATCATATGTTGAAGATAATTCATCATAAGGTAAATCGGGATTACTTACCTCTTCGTTGTCCGATTCCTCTTGAGCCACAAGGCGTAGATTGGCACTTTGTTCCTCTTCCGCTTCCCTTCATCGATGAGCCGTTGCCCCATATAGCCGATACATAAGCTCTTTTCTTGAACTTATTGAATTTCTTTTCTTTGTTTTTCACTCATGGACATTCTCGATTTGATGTGGCCCTGGTTTCTCACATTCATAGCATATAATTGGTTTCTTAGTTTCGTGCTAGAATTTCCTTTGTGAAACCTTCGTGAGATTGGTCCTTTTTGTAGAATTTTTGAATCTTCGGACCATCATTCCTAGCTCACCATCTTCATCTTCATCTTCTTCATCATCATCTCGATTTAGCTTCTTTGATGGTTTTAAGAGCTATTCCCTTGTTCTTGACATTGATATCATTTAGTCCCTTTTTGAATTTGATCTTCCCTCATATCGTAAAGGCCGCCAATAGTGGCCGCCAATGAGGCCATTGATTCGCCTCGAGATTCTTCAATTGGGGTGACCTTGGCTTCCCATTCCTTGGTGAGAATATTTAGTATTTTCCTCACTTGGGCAGGTTGTTCATATTCTTTTCCCGAGGCAATGAGTTGATTGATCAAAGTGAGTGAATCCGAGTTGAAATTCACCAATAGATTCTCCTGGCCTTCATCTGCAATAGATCGTATTCCATCATGAGAGTATTGATACGATTTTCTTTGATCGCACTTGTTCCTTCATGAGCTATTTCAAGAGCATCCCACATTTGCTTAGCAGATGGCAAAGTGCAGATTCTGAAGTACTCTTTTTGGCCAAGAGCACTTTGGAGCATATGAATTGCCTTCATGTTGAGAGTGACTTGTTTTTTATCATTGTCATCGTACTCTTCTTCTTTCTTGGGAGTTCTGATGTCAGCTACAACTGAGGAAGGAACATAGTTTCCTTTTTCAAAGACCCTCCACAAACCAAACTCAGAGGCCATTACATAGACCCTGAACTTAGCCTTCCAGTCCTTCAAATTGACAACTGGCTCGATACCAAATGAAAGCGAAAGGAAATCACCAAGAGGGGGTGAATTGGGGATTTTAAAACTTTTATTGTAACGTTGCAACAAAGTCAAGCTAAACGTAAAGAGATAGGGAAGAAGAGCTTGACACGTAAGGTTTATCCTGGTTCGGTCTAAATTCTTGACCTACGTCCACTCCCGTGATTCTCCGGGTTTTTCTACTATCACTTTAACTCGTATACACACTCCGTACTCAAGGATTATCCTCTCTAGGATACACTCCCCTTACAAGTTGTATTCAAATCCCAATCTCCAAGTCCCCCCGACTTGAGATCTTTTACAATGAATGAATAATTTGAATATAATCTCTCTCACCAGAAGGTAATGATAAACACCGAGGCTCTTTGTATATCAAAATACAATACGTAAAGAAAACGAATGTATAAGAATTCTTGAGCTTGTTTTTTCAAAGCTTGAGTTTTCTATTTTGTAAACTCTTATTCGCTTTGTCAAACCATAGAGTAAACTCTACTCAAAGAAATTAGGCTTGAGAGGATATACTTGGGCTCGATGTTCATTATTAAACTATAGCCGTAGAAACAATTGAACCTTCTCTCAAAAGGATAAACTCGGAGTTTAAAGAGATTCAATTTAAGTGAAAACTTCCTCGAATGACGTAAAAAATCCACTCTTTTATCATTCTAAAAGCTTTAGTACATGTTTACAATTGTTATTAATCATCAAAACATATAGAGAACTAACAAAGGCAACCGTCACTCACATTTCTAGAGGGGAAAATACGAGGGCCGACATCCTTTCAAAATTGGCAAGCACAAAGAGTGCGGGTTGTCACCGAACTATGATCTGCCAACAAACCTAAGAGATCCATTTCTCTTGAACTCGAGTTATCTCGGGTTGAAGCTGATTGAAAAAGCCGAGTTGAGGATTATCCCTGAGCGGGAATCCTTCCAGATGATGCTATGGAGGCCAAGAAGTTGATCCGGGAGGCAGCAAAATACATGATGGTGGAGGATCATCTCTACCGTAAAGGCTTACATTATCCAATGTTGAGATGTTTGAACCCGATTGAGGCGGAGTATGTTCTAGCCGAGATACACGAAGGAATCAACGGCCAGCACATGGGTGCTAAGGCGCTCGCCAGAAAAACTCTTTGAGCAGGATATTACTGGCCGACTTTGGAGGCCGATTCGAAGGACCTCGTAAAAAAATGCGGTAGTTGCCAGAAACACTCAAAGATTATTTGGTCACCCCTTGCCGAGCTACATTTCATCTCGGCTCCATGGCCTTTTTATAAATGGGGCATGGATATCCTGGGCCTATTCAAAACAGCGCCCGGGAAATTACGTTGGCTGATTGTCGTTGTTGATTACTTCACAAAATGGATCGAGGGTCAACTCAAGCAATTGCTAAATCTCTTCAGCCCGTATATGCAACATTTTTAAGTCAACATCAGGGCACGCTTGGGTGACCGCCAATTGAAATAGGTCTGCCCTCAAAGGAGAGGAAGCCAATAACGAGGCCTTGGCAACCGAGTTAGACTTAGTCGATGAAGTTCGAGTCACGACGCACTGCCGGGATATTGCTACAAAACAACTTATTGCAGCTCGTTACAATAAAAAGGTGCGACCTCGGTCTTTCCAACTGGGCGACCTGGTTCTCAAAAGAGCTGACATCGGAAACAAAAATGTCAAAGACGGCAAGCTCGCGGCTAACCTGGAAGGTCCCTACCGCGTCCAGGAAAGGCTGGAGAAAGGAGCGTATGTATTGGAAACCTTGGACGGGAGCCCAATCAAGCGAACGTGGAACGCAGATAAGCTAAGAACTTATTACAGCTAGATTTAGTGTTTTCTGTCGTTTATTATTTCTTGGCAGTTTTTATTTTTGGAATTTGATTCTTAAACTCAAATATTGGCCTGATGGCTTTTTTCCTTGTTAGCAATTGGTTTGTCGAATAAGATTAAAACTCTCATTTGAGGGCTTTTATTCACACTCCGTACATTGTTTTCTTTCAAGGTCGTAATAAACCCGACTTCTTAGTCGGAGGGAGTTGTCTCTTTAAGAAAGCGAACACACCTCTTACGCCTTCCTAACATACTCCGTGGATATCAAGTTGAATGGTCACGCTCGACCCGATCGTGTCAAAATGTCTTGATTGGCCGCTGCGGTGAAAAACCAAACCTGACAAGTGACAACTTCCCTTTATCCTAGGATGACAATTTCACAAAGAACTCGGAATTATAACGAGGTAGTTTAAATACCGACCTCCCTCACCAATTTACTACCTTGAATACCAAATGCGGTTTAGCAGACTCTCACATTTCATCCTCAGGACCTTGTCTCCGGCCGTTTCACAAGAATAAATGCAAGTTCAGTTATTATATTCGGCTTCTGTATTAGTTATTATACTAGGGAGTTCCACGAATAAATAACAATTGCATTAAAAGACCAGATTGGCCAATCTGTCTAAAAAAGAAACTACCGGTTACAAACCCGGTTCATACAAATTAAACAAAAGAAAACCAAAAAGGAACAACAAATCAGCTTGTAGGTGAAAGTGAAAGGAAATCACCAAGAGGGGGGGTGAATTGGGGATTTTAAAATTATTTTTAAATCACCCTTATACTAGATGCAGCTGGATATAAAGTAGAGATAGGGAAGAAGAGCTGACACATCTTATAATCGGGGTTCTGCCTTAACCCTTGACCTACGTCCCATCTCTCTGCCCTCGGGCTTTTCTACTATCACTTAACCCGGGGATACACACTCAGGACTCAAGGATTATCCTCTCTCTAGGATACACTCCCCTCTATGTTGTAATCGGAAATCCCAATCTCCAAGTCCCCTTGACTTGAGATTTCAGAATGAATGAATTACAAGAGTGGGTGTTTCACAGAGCGGATATTGATAAACACTCGAGGTTCTAAATATCAATGGGGCCCTTCTGCGTAAAGAAAAACTAAAAGAGTGGATAACTTTAGGCGTATTTCGTTTCTGCTTGTTGTGACAATCAATCGTGGATACGGCTCAAACTCGAGTTTACAAGTCCAGGCTCGAGTTTCCAAAGCATTTCGAATGTCAGGTTCAGCTTCTGCAAAGTGAAAACTGGAGGTTCAAGGCAAACTCTGGAGTTTGTAATATTTCTGGCAAAGTTGAACTCGAGTTCGGAGGCCAGCTCTCGAGTTCGGAGCATTGTAAGCAATTTGTCGCGAGAACCATCCTCTAAAAGAAAAAACTTTATACAATCGGCAGAAACTTTGTGTCCATTAGTGAGCAGGCCTTTGTGCTTTGACACTATTCATGCTCAAAATAAAATAGTTCATCGAAACGTGAATCGGAGCTTAACCATAAACTTGAGTTTGTAAAATTTACTTTAATCAATTTAAGGACTAGGCTCGAGTTTGGAAATCTAAGCTCGAGTTTACACAAAATAAGTAAGCTTGGCCCCTTTGCCTAGAGCCAAACCGGAGGTTTAAGTTCTCAAACCTCAAGTTTGGAAATCAACTTGGTTCCAATCCAATGATCAAGCTCTCGAGCTTGAAATCTTGGGCCTGAGTTTGTTTTTTAAGTAGAGCAAGCTTAGTAACTATTTGTCCAGAGGTAACCTGAGGTTTAGAAGAGTAGGCTCGAGTTTGTAAAGATATAAAACTGAGCCTTCGCCATAAGGGAAACTCGAGCTTGTAAAGTGTGCTCGAGCTTACATGTTTTGTAAACTCTTTTTGTTATTCAAAACCATGGCAAACTCTACACAAAACCATAGGCTCGAGTTCGCTTCTTCAGTCTCGAGTTTGGAACCTTTGTAAGCATTTTGAAAGTAAGCAAGCAAACTCTACACAAAATAAGAACCAAAGAGTTTAAAGAAATGGTTTTTAATCAAAGAGGCTTCGCGTGAGGGCAAACCAGAGCTTGCTTATGTGCCTTTTACACATTTGTAAACTCTTTGAAATCAACTGGAGGTTTCAAGCCGGAGTTTAAATCACAGCTCGAGTTTAAAAGCAAAACACTTGTCTGTTTCAGAGAGCAAACTCGAGGTTGAAGATCTAGGCTCGAGTCTTGCTCTCACAGTAGCAAACTCGAGGTTGCCTATCTAGGCTCGAGTTCGGTGCTGACATAATGATTTTGATGTAAAATTAAATCATTTGGCTTATCAAAAAACATTCATACTTGTTTACAATTTTCAGTTATCATCAAAACACATAGAGAACTAACATTCCCCCCCCCCTTTTTGATGATGACAACACTTGTAAACAATTAACTTCTTTCAAAGGCAATGTTTGATCTTTTGAAATCAACGAAAGTTAGTTTGATCAACATCATTTTGCAAAATACTGAATTTCCTTGAGAAATTCTGAGTTGTTTCTGTCTGGGCATAGAAACAAGAAGATATTTCATGACAGTTCACTTGATGACTTCATTTTAAAGATTAGAAACAGAATGGGAGTAGAAGTCAAAACTTGAATAAGAAATTGCATCAGAATCAGAGATGGACATTAGAAACAGATTCTGATTTTGAAACATGATCAGAGTTAGCAGCAGAAATAAAATGAATCAATGAGCACAGTACATAACTGAGATGAGAAGCATAAACCACATTGTCATATTGCATAACTTAGAGTATTCAGGAAATTACAAAATGACAGTTGAGTTTCAAAAGCAAATATAAAGAAAATGATCAAAACATAAAGAAAATGATCGCTCTTTCACTTCAACTCTTCTCCCCTTTGTCATCAAAGAAACAAGGGTGGATCGGATGGGGTAGAAGAAGGTCAAGAAGCAGGATCGAGGAGGTAGTTTCAAGAATATTAGCTTCGAGGTTGGTACATCGAGAAGGTAGGTGCAGGAACAAGGTTCGTGGGCTATGGAGGTTGGTATGGTGGGAGCTGGTTCGGAGGTAGGTGGGGTAATTGCACAACTAGGTCCAACAGAGGAGCAGATTCAAACCAATACCCGAAGCGTGACATGGACCGATGTTGCAAGATTTTGTCCATCTTGTCACCGAGACTAGCCATGGATACCAAGAGCGTGGAGATATCGATTGACCGGTCTCCAATCGACCACTGAGACCTTGAACCTTTTCCTTCAAGCTTCATGTTCAAGAGTTAAGTCTTCTTGGGAGTCTACCATCTCATCATACCCTTTATTCACCTCTCCTTTGAATTGCTTAAATTCTGAGTCTATCTTGACAGAGAGATCAGAGACAGCTTGGTCAATTAAGGTCTTGATCCTTGCATCGAAATAAGAAGGGATGGACTGAGGAGGGGGTGCACTTTGAACTTCTTGAACTCT
Organism: Acacia pycnantha; assembly: GCA_025563575.1. NCBI lineage: Eukaryota > Viridiplantae > Streptophyta > Magnoliopsida > Fabales > Fabaceae > Acacia > Acacia pycnantha. The sequence continues at coordinate 1,482,629 of JAMWYP010000068.1, read as the reverse complement.
AGAATATGTAGCTCTTGATCTTGTTGGCCTGGATTGAGGTGGAGCTCTGGATTGACCAAAACCTTCATCAAAGTTTATTCTCATTAGGTTCAAGATGTGCTTGCCAAACTTTGGTGGCTTTTTAGGTTGTTCATTGGAAGGTAGGTACCATACCCTCTCATGGAACATGATCACTGAAACGAGGCTTGCAAAAGGAATTTGAGAGGTTTTTCTACCAGTGAAGCGAAATTTCGCCATTTCTTTAAAAATCCAGTGCCCAATATTGTGAGGCACTTGGTCAATGATGAAAGCAAAAATAGGGTAATCTTTCTTTACAAAATGGGTGAAATTTCCTCCTTTTTGCATGAGATCCCTAGTATAAATGTACCAGGCAACTCTTTGCTTAGGGGGCATGGATACTGGAGTGAAGTTCAGAATTTCTAATGCATCAGGGATAGGTTCATCGTGTTTAAGCAATGAAAATATATGCCTATCGCATAATTTAAGGATGCAACAGGGGGGGATTTTGAATTTGAAGGAGGGAATTCAAATAAGAGGTTGTTATGGTGATCTTTTCCCTCTAGATATTGTGGTGATCCTTTCCTCAACCAAATTCCCATCACTATCCAGAAGGTTGTCACTTTTCATGCAATGGTAGAATACTTTGACAAGTGAGGGACTGTATGAGGCTCTAATGGAAATAAGAGGTTCGAATTGCTTCAGCCAGTGAGTAAGATCAAGGTTACATTCTTCTTTCAATTGATCCAAATCCACATAGACAGTGGGACAAAAGCTCTTATGCTCATAATTCTCCTTGAATCTAATGGCATCCTCACCAGATAATGTTATAGTCTCACTAGAGAATCCCTTAGGTATTGAAGTATGGTTGTAAATTTCAAATAGGTCGGGTTTCGCAGATACCTGAGGCATAGATTGTTCTTGATGATGAGAGGCAGAATGAGCTTGAGAGCTGGCTTGCCCAGCTGAATGAACATTCTTCTTGGATTTGTAAACCTTTTCCTTGCCTCTTCGAGGAGTTGTTTCTGTTGTAGGAGGGTTCTGGGGAGTGCTTTCTTTGGTTATGGATGATGGAGAAGGTTGAGTAGTAGGCACACCAGGAATTTTCTTTTCAATTCCTTCCTTGAATCGCTTGGGAAACGATTTCATTCTTGGTGGACGATTGGATAAACTTTGAGGAGTAGATTGGGGTTCCTCGTGATCTGAACTTGGAGTATCATTGGTTGCGGATCGTTTGGAGGCCATTTCTCAGGTTTACGTTGAGAGAGATGAGGGAATTTCAGAGCAATTTAGGTTTGGGCTCGAGGGTGAAGTGAAGTAAAAGATGAACAGTCAGGTTTTAAAAACATTTTGTCGCGACAAACTCGAGGTCACAAATGTAGGCTCGAGTTTGGGTAAGATTTTACTAACCTGGACTTCAAGACTGTATGTGTGAACTCTTGAAACTTCCCTTAGGCTCGAGTTCACAAACTAACAGGCTCGAGTTTGTGAAATGCTCTGAATTGAGTTGCTCTCTGTGTTCCGCGAACTCGAGTCTGTCAACTAATAGACTCGAGCTTGCGTGAATTCTTTTGAACTTGATTGCTCTCAGAGTCTGACGAACTCGAGTCTGTCAACTAATAGGCTCGAGTTTGACTTGTTCCAATAATTGAATTTCCCCTGATTCTCTCGAGCTCGAGTCTGGCATTGGTAGGCTCGAGTTTGACTCCTTTGACAGCAAACTTGCAGTTGATAGACAGTGATGTTAATCACAATGGACATCCTGCAAAAGACATGTCTACATACTCCGATGCTTAAGTTAGTTAATTTGTAATCATCAAACACATAACTAACATTGGGTAGGGGTTACTTACAACTCATTGGGATTTACCATTCCCAAATCTCTTCTTATGAACACAAATTGTTCTCTTGATAATGGCTTGGTGAAGATATCAGCAAGTTGCAAGTGAGTTGGGATGAACTTTGACATCTTTCTTTTGAACGTTGTCTCTTATAAAATGATGCCTAACATCAATATGCTTGGTTCGAGTGTGTTGAACTGGATTCTTAGCCAAGCTTATTGTGCTTGTATTGTCACAAAGAATTGGAATCTCTTTGAGATGGACTCCAAGGTCTTTAAGTTGTTGTTTGAGCCATAAGACTTGAGCACAACAACTTGATGCAGCAACATATTCAGCTTCAGTGGATGACACAACTACTGTGGTTTGTTTCTTGCTAAACCATGATACTAGTGATCCTCCAAAGAATTCACATTGGCCACCGGTGCTTTTTCTCACGCTTTGTAACCTGCATGGTCTCGAGTCTCGTGTAAGCTACCAAATGCTCATGTTGGTCTTTGGGAACCACAATCCAAGGGTCTTTGTATCTCCAAGATATCTCAAGATTCTTTTGACATGTTCAACATGCGATTCCTTGGGGGCAGATTGGAATCTAGCACACATTCCAACACTGAATTGAATATCTGGACGACTTGCTGTAAGATAGATCAATGATCCAATCATTCCTCTATATTTAGTGATGTTGAAGTCGGTGCCTTTTTCATCAGCATCCAGTGTTGCAGTTGAGCTCATTGGAGTGTCTGCTCCATTACAATCATCTAGACTATATTTCTTCAAAAGATCTTTCAAATACTTGGTCTGGGAAATGAAGATTCCATTATGGCGTTGCTTGATTTGAAGACCAATGAAATAATTAAGTTTTCCCATCATAGACATCTCAAACTCTCCCTGCATTATCTTAGCAAATTCTTTACACATATCATCATTAGTAGCACCAAAAATAATGTCATCAACATAGATTTGAACCACTAATATATCATCAAGTTTATTCTTTTTAATAAAGAGAGTTGTATCTGCTTTACCTCTAACAAATCCTTGATCAAGAAGGAAATTGCTTAATTGCTCATACCAAGCTCTAGGAGCTTGCTTAAGTCCATATAAGGCTTTCTTGAGGTGATAAACATGATCTGGATGATGTTCATTTAGAAATCCTGGAGGTTGTTCAACATAAACTTCCTCCTATATTAAACCATTTAGAAAGGCGGATTTTACATCCATTTGGAAAAGTTTGAATCCTTTGACACATGCAAAAGCTAAAAGAACTCTTATTGCTTCCAATCTAGCCACTGGAGCATAAGTTTCTTCATTATCAATTCCTTCTTCTTGATTATAGCCTTTTGCAACTAGCCTTGCCTTATTACGAATGATTATGGCGGATTCATCACGTTTGTTCTTGAATACCCATTTAGTGCCAATAACCGAATGGTCTTTAGTCCTATGTACCAAGTCCCAAACTTGATTTCTTTCAAATTGATGTAACTCCCCTTGCATTGCTATAACCCAATCATTGTCTGAGAGGGTTTCATCAATCTTAGAAGGTTCAATCTCATAAATGAAAGAAGAAAATGTAACTTCATTCAAAGTACTTCTTCTCGGTTCTTACTCCTTGATTTGCATTACCTAGCACTTGATCCAGAGGATGACTCCTACTGTATCTCCATGATTTAGGTTGAGTTTGAACACTGTTTTCACAAGCGTTTTCACAATGATTTTCATTTTCAGAATCCTTTTGCAAATCTTTTTCAGTATTTTTTGAAACAGGAGTTGACACTGAATCAGGTTGATTTGAAATAGGAAAATCATCACCATCATCTAAGAACTTGTTAGATTTGGTTTCACAGAATACAACATGCATAGATTCTTCAACAATGCGAGTGCGGGTATTATAAACTCTATATGCTTTACTTCTACTTGAATAACCCAAGAATATACCTTCATCAGCTTTGGGATCAAACTTACCCAAGTTGTCCTTACCATTATTGTGGATGAAACACTTATATCCAAAGATGTGCAAGTGAGCTAAGTTGGGTTTTCTTCCTTTGTAGAGCTCATAGGGAGTTTTGTTCAATTTCTTCCGGAGATATGCCCTGTTTGATATATAGCATGCAGTGCTCATAGCATCAGCCCAAAACACTTGAGATGTTTGATTTTCATTCAGCATTGCCCTTGCCATTTCAAAGAGCACTCTATTCTTCCTTTCAACAACTCCATTTTGTTGTGGGGTTCTTGGAGCTGAGAAGTTATGATTGATTCCCATACTATCACAGAATTCTCCAAAGGCATGATTCTCAAATTCTCCACCATGATCTGTACGAATACCTGCAATAGAGAATCCTTTCTCGCTGGACCTTCTTGGAAAACACAACAAATTGATCAAATGTTTTATCTTTTGAAGACAAGAGAATGATCCAAGTAAACCTTGAGAAATCATCAACTATAACCAAGGTATAAAGATTGCCACCAAGGCTTTTTACTCTAGCAGGTCCAACTAAATCCATATGGAGTAATTGAAGAGGTCTATTAGTTGATATTTCATTCTTTGACTTGAAAGAAGATTTGGTTTGTTTACCTTCTTGACAAGCATCACAAATCATGTCATTTTTAAAAAGAAGTTTTGGTAACCCAATAACCAATTCCTTTTTCTGTAACTTATCAAGTTGAATCATATTAACATGTCCTAAACGTTTATGCCATAGCCAACTTTCATCCAAGTTACCAACAAAACATTTTTCGAACTGAATTGTTTTCAGACAGATTAAGAGTATAGCAATTACCTTCTCTTGGAGCTCTGAATAATGCTTTGGATTTAATGCCATCTAAGGAGAGAATATCCTTACTTATAATCAAACATTCTTCTAAATCAAAGATGACTAAATTTCCTTTGTCTATGCTTTGACTCACACTAAGGAGATTGTGACATAATCCATCCACAAGGTAAACATCTTTGATTTGTGGTCCATTGTTGTTTCCAACTTCTCCAACTCCAACAATCCTTTCGGATTGATTTCCACCAAAAGTTACCTTTCCACCTTCCTTATGCTTGATTGAAGCAAACTTGGATTGGTCTCCTGCCATGTGTCTTGAGCATCCACTGTCAATGTACCATTTATTGGGTTTTGATGCTCTAAGACAAACCTGCATAAAGAAGGATATCATCTTTTACGTACCCATTTTTTCTTGGGTCCTTTTGGGTTAGTCTGTGTCTTAGGAATCATATAGGATCCCTTAGGCACCCATTGATAATTTCCTACAGGTTTATTCGTTCTATCCTTTCTATGAAAACATGAAGAAGTGGTATGACCTTTTCTGTTGCAATAGTTGCAATGTGCAAATGGATTTGAAGTATGGACAGATTTTCGAAAATAATTCATGTATGATCTTTGTCCATGTTTCTTTTTGCCTTCTTTCTTATCACAATCAGGTTTGTAACCAATTCCTAATTTGTCATTTGTGAACCTTAGCTGTTTCAAAATGATTTCAAGCATTTCACTTCCTCTAGTGAATTTTTCAAGAGTTTTTGTAAGATGTAAATTGCTTTTCTCCAAAATGCTACAATTTTCACAAACAGAAATAGGTGTAGGAATAGTTTGAGCTTGTTCTTCCAATAATTTAATTTTCATTTTTGAAAACAAAAGCTCTTTTGCAATTTTCTTAAATTCAGTGAAGAGAGAATCAAATGAAGATGATAGTTCATCATAAGGCAAATTAGGATCACTTACCTCTTCATTGTCTGATTTCTCTTGAGCCACAAGACAGAGATTAGCTTTATCTTCTTCTTTTGTCTCATCTTCATCGGATGAGCTGTCACCCCATATAGCTGAGACATAAGCCTTTTTCTTGAACTTATTGAATTTCTTTTCTTTGTTCTTCAGCTGTGGGCATTATGATTTGATGTGGCCAGATTTTTCATACTCATAGCATATGATAGGTTTCTTAGTTTCAGTGTTGGAGCTTCCTTTGTGAAACTTTTTGTATGCTTGGTCCTTTTTTTAGAACTTCTTGAATCTTCGGACCATCATGCCTAGCTCACCATCTTCATCTTCATCTTCATCTTCTTCATTATCATCATCTGATTTTACCTCTTAGACAGTTTTAAGAGCAATTCCCTTGTTCTTGCCATTGATTTCATCAAGTCCTTTCCTGAATTTGATCTTCCCTTCATGTTCAGAAAGGCTGCCAAACAATGCTGCTACAGAGGTCATTGATTCACCACGAGCTTCTTCAATTACAGTGACCTTAGCTTCCCATTCCTTGGTGAGAATGTTTAGTATTTTCCTCACTTGAGCAGATTGTTCATATTCTTTTCCCAAGGAAGTAAGTTGATTGATCAGATGAGTGAATCTGAGCTGAAATTCACTAATAGATTCTCCAGACTTCATACGCAATAAATCATATTCAGTCATGAGAGTATTAATGCGATTTTCTTTTATTGCAGCTGTTCCTTCATGAGCTATCTCAAGAGCATCCCACATTTTCTTAGTGGATGGCAAAGTACAAATTCTGAAATACTCTTTTTGGCCAAGAGCACTTTGCAGCATGTGTATTGCTTTCATGTTGAGAGTGACTAATTTTTTATCATTCTCATCATACTCTTCTTCAAGCTTGGGGGTTCTGACACCAGCTTCTACTGAGGATGGAACATAGTTTCCTCTCTCAAAGACCTTCCATAGACCATACTCAAAAGCCATTACATAGACCCTGAACTTAGCCTTCCAGAATGAGTAGTGTTCTCCATTGAAACCTGGTGGTCTGTTGATTGAGGCTCCATCGGGTAGAATTCCTTCCATTGGATCTTTTGTCTAGGATGTTAATCCTTCAAATAGACAACCTTCGCTCTGATACCAAATGAAAGTGAAAGGAAATCACCAAGAGGGGGGTAAATTGGGGATTTTAAAATTCTTTTCGAATTACCCTTACACTAGATGCAGCTAGATATAAAGTAGAGATAGGGAAGAAGAGCTTGACAAAGAATTTATACTGGTTCGGTCCTAACTCTTGACCTACGTCCAGTCCCCAGGCTCCCTGGGTTTTTCTACTATCACTCAATTCAGATACACACTCGTACTCAAGGATTATCCTCTCTAGGATACACTCCCCTTACAAGTTGTAATGAAATCCCAATCTCCAAGTCCCCTTGACTTGAGATTCTTATAATGAATGAATTACCAGAATAGAAGCTCTCTCACAGAGTAGATATTGATAAACACTGAGGTTCTAAGTATCAATGATATTATGCAGAAATAAAGCTAAGAGAGTTGATAACTTGAGATGTATTTCATTTCTGCTTGTTGTATCTTGTTGAAGGTTTGTATGTAGCTCTATATATAGCAGCAAGTCTTCATATGATCGTTGCTTCTTCATTCAGAATTCTCTCCATTCGAAATTCTAGCTGTTGTGGAGAATATAGCCATTGGGTCATCTTGGTTCTTGAATTTCTGATGATTGATGTGCATTGAAGATCATTTAGTGTTTTCACTGATTTTGTGCAACAAATCATTCAGAGTAACCGTTGTAGTAATTGTTTCCAAATGAGGGAATTCAATCTTCTGTTTGACGCGTGAGATCAATGCTGACAATCAATCGTGGATACGGCTCAAACTCAAGTTTGCAAGTCTAGGCTCGAGTTTCCAAAGCATTTTGAATGTCAGGTTCAGTAGTGAGCAAGCTCGAGTTTGACACTATTCATGTCAAAATAAAATAGTTCATCGAAACGTGAACTGGAGCTTAAATATAAACTCTGGAGTTTGTAAAATTCACTTTAATCAATTTAAGGGCCAGGCTCGAGTTTAGAAATCTAAGCTCGAGTTTACACAAAATAAGTAAGCTTTGAAATCATTTGCCCGGAGCCAAACCGGAGGTTTAAGTATCAAACCTGAAGTTTGGAAATCAACTTGGTTCAATTCAATGATCAAGCTCGAGTTCGAAATCTTAGGCTCGAGTTTGTTTTGAATAAACAAGCTTAATGAATATTTTTCCAGAGGTAAATCGGAGGTTTAGAAGAATAGGCTCGAGTTTGTAAAGATATGAAAACTTGGGAGCTCTCTGCCAAGGGCAAACTCGAGCTTGCAAAAGCAGGCTCGAGTTTACATGTTTTGTAAACTCTTTTTGTTATTCAAAACCACAGGGTAAACTCTACACAAAAACCATAGGCTCGAGTTCGTTTCTTCAGGCTCGAGTTTGCAACATTTGTAAACATTTTGAAAGTAAGCAAACTCTACACAAAATAAGAACTAGAGAGTTTAAATGAATGGCTTTTAATTAAAAAGGCTTCCCGCCAGAGGCAAACTCGAGCTTGCTTATGCAGGCTCGAGTTTACACATTTGTAAACTCTTTGAAATCATACTCTGGAGGTTTTAAGCTGGATTTAAGAACACAGGCTCGAGTTTAAAAGCTAAAATGGCTTGTCTTGCTCTCTGTCAGTAGCAAACTCGAGGTTTCCTATCTAGGCTCGAGTTTGGTGCTGACATAATGATTTTGAAGGAAAATTAAATCATTTGGCTTATCAAAAGACATTCATACTTGTTTACAATTGTCAGTTATCATCAAAACACATAGAGAACTGCGGAGGCGGCAAGAGAGGACTTAATTAAGCGAGAGTAAGGGCGGCCAATCGCCAAGGAGCTCAACGAGCTGCAGCGTTATCACGGGGAGATTGTTGGCTTGTTGGAGGCTCGGGTCTAGTTTGAACCGGCACTGACGAGGTCGGTCTTGCTTTTCTTCTTGACATCCACCTTAGAGGGTTTGGCGCCTTTCAATCTTGTCTTGAGTCGTGAGCCGACCTCTTTTGCCCTTATCGCCTGTCATTCAAATTCTGCGCCAAGTATCACTTGCCATTTCTCTAATCTTGGGATCTGTAATAAGACATAAACACTAAACATCATACAGAAGTAAATTTTTACGGATTTGGCAATAAAGTGCAACGTGTTTGCAAAGGAAACCCATACCGCCCACGATCTCGGTCTCACCCGATATTGGCTACTAAGGAAGTCAAGCATACAAAGACTGTGTCTTCAAGCACACGGGCAATAATTTCATATGGCAGGGCCCTTCCCAACAATGGCCCGTTCAACGCGGTAGGCGTTAGGAGACACATCATGGTGATCCTTTGACCAGTATAACGGGAATTGCCATTCTACATCTTTAGAGTCTGGGCCGAGAAGAAACCAGGGCTCTATGCCAGATTTGGCCACTACTTTAAAGAAACTAGTCTTGAAGTGTTTGAAGAATTCGGACACCGGGTGAACAATGTATGCCTATTCACAATGCCCCGAATGGAGGTCCAACCCTTTAGTTTGGCTCCTTCCTTTCCAGAACAAGAAGTGTGGGGAGTAAAAAAATAGAAAAACATAGACGTTGTGCAAGGAAGCCCCAGGTTCTAACACAACCTTTCAAACACAATTATGTATCCCCACCCATTAGGATGTAGTTGGGAGGGAGCTAGGCTAAGGAATTATAAAATGGACGTCTAAAACTCGATGAACGGGAAGCGAACACCGAGCTGGGTCATGTAGTCACGGTAAAAGAAGAAAAATGAGTTATGGATCCCCTCTCTAACAGAGTAAACCGGCTCCTCGTCTTCCGGGGGGCTAAGGGTATAGCTTTCACTTTCTTTTATGATAAGGTTGGCGATATCAATCGTGCTCATCAAGGAGCGGTATGACAGTACCTCATGGGTAATCCATGGGTACTTCTCCACCAAGGCGCGTGAAGGGCTTGCTAGACTCGAATCGCCAGACGCAAACTCCACAGTGTGGGAAGAAGAAAATGAAGCCATTATACCTACCACAAAAAAATAAAAATCAGAACTTGCCCAGCATACCTGAAGTCGAAGAGCTAAGGCGTGTTTAAGGTGGCGTAGATAAGGTGAGATTAGACTCCAAGTCGACAGGATTAAGATTTGGGGGAGCCACTCGAGAAGCCGGGACAAGGTTATGACGGAAGGAGGCCAGAATCGACTCGGTCATTGTGGTACCACCATTGGAGATAAGCCGAGAACTCTCGTATATGCAGTCGTAACAGGGGCCGACATAGTTGGCCACCTCGGATCTAGGATCCAACCTCCACAGATCGTCAGACTGGTTTATAGGAGGTGCCGCGATAGGAGCAGTTTCATTGCGGTTGAAGGACTTCAGACCTCGGGATACCATGGCAGGGACGGCTTGACTTCCTCCGACGGCCTGACTTCCTCCCTGAATTTTTACGCCTGGGGTCCCCGAAGCTCCGGGTGCCTTTTTCTTGCTTCCGTCGCGATACCCACCAAGCAGTGCCGCTTGTTTCTATTCTTAAGGAAGTTCATTGCCCCAAAGTTAGTAGCGGCTCCTCAGTTTAACCGTTCGCCGCAACTCCTCGATCCCCTCCGGAGTCATCCCCTTCAGATTCATGGCTAAAGGAAGCAATGCTCCCAGAACACACGATAATCAAGCCCAGGAAAGCGTAAAGGCTTGGTAAGGAATGAAGGAGTTTCAGAAATGGTGTTTGGGAAGAAGGAAAGGATTACCCAGAAAAACCACTAGAGGGAAGAACTACCCAGAAAACCACCAAAAGGAAGAACTCCCCAGAAAATCAAAGGGAACTCACGAAAGGCAGGAATTACAACCAGAAACGCAATATAAGCACTATAGGCAAGAACAAAAGTGAGGAAGCAAGAACAGAAGGGTCATTACCTGATTAGAAGTTGGAGAATATGCACGGAAGATGGAAGTTCTTCACAGAGCGACAGGATGGTGGTCGAGAGTGCAAACGATGAAAACAAATATGTGAGTAAGGAAATGAAAGGCAAACGTGAGTATAAACGTTCGGAAATCGAACATCCAAAGGCAAGAATGACCATTCACCCAAAAAGTAAGGGTGACGTGGGGAAGTGACGCACGCAATTAATGCGCACTGAGCAGTCACTTACTGCGCACAAAGGCCGTAGAGGCTAAGGCGTGTTCTTTTCGGCTTAACGACAGTCGAGGGGCGCCAGTTGTCAAACAATCATGATAACCGGAGGAGAGGAAATGACGCAACCCCAGAGAGCACCCGGATATACAGGATAGCAGGTGTTACGCTGCCGCGACCGCTGGCATTATAACTCGGCTATTCTATATCTCGGTTCCTCACGAAACTGAAGCCAGCTTGATTCATCCCGGTTTCACGCTGCGTAGTGCCCCGGGTATAAAAACCCAGATCCAGCAAATTGTAATACCCTAAAAATCTGTATTATAATTTAGTAAAATCATACCTATCAAAAATAGGTGAATATGAGATATCAAATATTAAGTAATAATTAGCTTATTTTCCAAGGGAAAATCTCTTAGGGAAAATTAGGAAAAATAACTATGGGTCAAAATGACCAAAATACCCTTGGAATGTATAAAGAACTTAGAAAAATTATGGAAAATCCTAAAAGGCAGTAAAATGACTAAGTGAATTATGAGAGTATATTATCTCTAATTATGGTAATCTAATAAATTATGAACTTGGAGAAATTGAATAATAATGCTCAAAAAGTATTGAAATGACTAAAATACCCTTGTAGATTCTAAAAGAATGCAGAAGACATGGAAACAAAAATGTCAGTGTAAAAGTTATGAGGTAATGAGGAATTCTAATTAAGAAAATTATCAACTATTGATAAGGAAAGTAATTAGGTATTTATTGGCTAATTACTTAAGCATAAGCAAAGGAAATTCATGAATAATTATGTGAAACCCTAAAATTAGTGGTTTTTGGCTTAAAATTAGTAAAAATATATTTGCTAATTAATTGGAAATTTTGAAGAAAAATATATGAGTTTAGGTATTTTTAAGCCTAAATACAAGAGTGAGCCAATTAGGTAATTTTGAAGATAAGACCAAATTTAATTTGTGAAGATATTTTGTAATATTATATAATATAATTAAATATGGTGAATAGTAATGGGATAAATAGGAAACGGATCCTATCTAGAGAACCAGGTATGGGATTCCCAAAGTCAATGCAAAATATTGATCAGTGGATTTTTACCTTCCGTTAGACTTTTCCTAAGTCAATTAGGCCGGTAGAGCATTTTCCTAATAAGACGAAATAGGAAAATTCTGAGAAGGGCCGGATAGCCAAGTTGAAAGTTCAGGATTCAAAAGTCATGATGCGACATCGGGAGGAATTGAGAGTTTTCTGGACATATTTGGTATCGGTGCATTCTTGTCCACAAAGCGGTAGCTTAGAATTTCGTTTGGCAAACACGTTTTCCGTAAAACTTCCGTCAGGCCGGAGAAGACCTAGACAGAGTTAAAAAAAAATTGGACTAGACATTTCTAATAAGGAAGGAATTGTCTTCGAATTGTATAATCCATAATTTTGAGATTTTTCCGAAATTACGCGAATCGGGTACCGATCGGAGAAATTCATCCGGAGGAGCTTCTGGAAGGGACACTTGGCACCTTGTGATTGGCCAATGGTTGCCACCTAGGAGAGGGGCAGGTCGGCCAAGGAACGGAGAAGAAGGAGGAAAAACTTTTTGAAAAAGTTGCTTTGGACGGTTCAGATCGATTCTCACAAAGTTGATCTGACGGCCGAAATCCTACCACCGTTTCTATAAATACCCCCCTCCCTTGTGTTTTTCTTACATTTGAGAAGAAAGAACCGATTTAGAGAGAGAAATAAGAGAGAGGTGCTCTGGGAAATTCTGTAGCGAAGCTCTGGGTAAGTTTTTCGGTACCGAGCTTTTAGCTTTCGTAGTTCTTTCAATAGTTAGAGTAATAATGCTAGAGTAGCCTTTATTTTTCAAGTATGATTGGATATCATATGATAGGGCTATATTAGTCTAAAATTTTGAAAATTATCATTGGGTCGAAGTTCTGGCAAAATTTTGGAAAATCAGAGCCAAAGTAACGAAGTCTTGTGAAATTCCGCCAATTAGGGGTATAGGGGCAAAATGGTATTTTTACCTAAAATGCCGTTATAATGCCAAATCACTAATGAAAGTGATATTACTCTTATAGGATATCGAAACTCGATCTCGCTTCTTAATTCGCCGCCAGACGTGCCGTTGGACATTTCACGTTTTTCCGTAAAAGTACGTGTTCCGCCAGAAGTACCTAACGCCGTCAACGAAGGTACGTTCGCGTACTGTAACACTAATCTAGTGCTGCTCATATTACATATATGTGATAGGTACATTCACGGATAGAGATTACATTAGGAGTCACCGAGATACATTCACGGTTAGAGACTCGTCTGTGGGGTTACCGATTATACATACGCTTCACACGGGTTATAGATGTAGTAATACCGTTAGAGTTTTCCTAGCGCCGAGGACACGACCGTACATCGTGGCACCGGTGAATAGTGCGAGGCACTTTATGGGGCTTACATACGCTTTACGCTTATGTCTTGTCATTATATTGATCATAGTTGTTATGTCATGAATATCTGTCATCCCTATCTTGTTTTATTTGAGCATAAGGTTAACGTTACGAGATCCAATGCGTTAAATTGGATCTCAGCTGTAGCTTCAGGGTCAGAAGGACTAAGGATTGGAGATAAGGGCAAGCTGCACGAGTAGGCTCATGGTTGGAGGGCATGTAGCACGAGTGAGCTCTTAGACGGAGATGTCACTTTATCGTTTTCTGCATTTACTTATGAGAACATTAGGATGCTGTATCAACACTATGTTACACTATGGTTATTGTTTGAATGGGAATCAGTTACTCTTACGCTCCAATGCTCTACTCTGATTTTTTTAAAAAAAAAAAAGTGGCTCTGGAATTGGGATGTTACATTTTTGGTATCAGAGCAAATCTTTCTGGCAAGTATTTAACTATGTTACCAAGAACAGTTTGGTGCCGAAGGCAAGGCTAGTCTACGTGGGTGTGCCAATCAGTCGCCGTATAAGTCGATGAGGCCCCCATGGTAGACACTTACACGGCCATTCATTCGGATAACGGAGTTAGGTTCTTAAGCCTTTTGACTTTGAGCACTTTTTGAAAATGAGTACTGATACGACCCTGGTGTAATATGTAGTGATGGACAGAAAAGAAAATTCGTAGACCCTCTATTCCGTAATAATGAGACGTAACGCTCATAGATCCGTAATTCCAGAGACGGCGGGACGAAGACGAAATCCTGATATTTCTGATAACCCCAAACCGAAATATGATCCTGACCCAGTATGCTACCCTGAGTCAATGGCTAGTATGCTTTTAGACCCGGAGAAACCTGTTGGCTCAGATCATTCATCTGATGACGACAACGTGGGGATATACGATTTAACCACTGGTCATAAACCAGCTGGATGATGTAATATACATTAGCATGTACATTACATCTAATAGGAAAATATATATGTTTTGATGCCACGTGTTGTGTTATTTTTCTAACACATATATCCGTTATTTAATTAAAGGAAAGAGATAAAAATGGCGATACTAAGAGGTGCTGGAGCACCAAGAGGAAGAGGCCGAGGCCGAGGCAGAGGCCGAGGCCGAGGCCGAGGTAGAGGAAGAGGCAGACAGCCTCAAATAGGAGCGATTCCCGAGCAAAACAATATACCGAATCAACCAGACGAAAATGAAGTGCAAGAACTAAGGAGAACTCTCCAAGAACAGAGGGCTCTCATAGATGCCCTATTAGCAAGGCAACATCAACAGGATGAAGAAGCCCAAAGACAGTTAGAGGCACGACAATGCGAGGAAGAACGTAACGAGGAAAGTGACAATGACAACGACGATGAAGAAGAAGAGTATGATGATAACCAAAGCGAGGAGCACGCTGAGGAATCTGAAAGGTCCCAATCACCTCCACGACGAGGAAGAAGGGAAAGAACCACGGAAAACTGGGTTAACCAGTTCTGCAAGCTTAAGCCACTCGGTTTCCGGGGAAAGGGTGAATTAGCTGAGGATTGGCTCCTAAGTGTGGAGAAGATTTTTGAAGTCATTGAGTGCCGGGAAATCGGAAGGCTCAACTAGCAATCTTCAAGCTTGAAGGCGATGCCCATAGATGGTGGAAGAGCGTTTCCACAACCCTGCCAAGCCCTGTTACTTGGGAAATGTTCTTAGAACAGTTCAACGATCAATATTTTCCTCCCTCAATCCAGGTGATTAAGGAGGAAGAATTTCTGCTGATCCAGCAAGGAAATGAAGAATCATTCGATGATTACTTCTCCCGTTTCACCAACCTGTCTCGTTATTCATCATATCTAAAAAGCCACGTGAACGAGAGCTAGAAGGCGAACCGACTAGTGACCGGGCTAAAGTATGACATAAGGGCAAGGCTAGTATCTCAGCAATTTCCTAAAATGGCCCAAGCCGTGGAATCCTGCAGATTGACTGAGCGCAACTTGAAGGAACTGCGCAAATTCCGAGGCCAGGAAGGTAACAATGCCGGTCGTAGTGGATCCAACCGTGGAAACTTTCCACAAAAGAGGAGGCTGCCCTGGAACAACTCCAATGGTGGAAACAAGAGGCCAGTCCAAACTGGGCAACAAAACTATCCCAAACTAGCGGAATCTCAGTCTTGTCCAAAGTGCAAGAAGTACCATCCAGGAGTCAACTGCGATGGGAAACGAATCTGCTACAAATGTCAGAAGCCGGGACACATCACCTGGAATTGTCCTGAGAAGGCTGCTGAGACAAGACTACAGAACTCAGGACGGATCTTTGCGTTAACCAATATGGAGGCTGGCGAATCCTCAGGAAATGTCCGAGATACTATCGATTAGTAAAAGTTCATGTTAGTTGTAAACCGATTCGGGTGTTAGACCGATCAAATACTTTTGATACGTGTACGGATCCTTTTGGGATGCATACATATGTAGTAGCTACACCATTAGGTGTGAGCTTTTAGCTTGTAAAGCTTGTTTTGAACCAAGTTGCGGGTATAATATAAATCGTACTACCACTTCATAGTGTCAACGATATTCTCAATAGTGTTAAATGAACGGTGATGAAGAGCGGTGACAAGGAGAATATATTATTCTCATAAGCGAAAGTAGAACGATGCGTAAACCAAATCTTTATTCAAAGACAACTCAGTCACAAATTGATTCTCTATTGACTGATGCCTCGCATAAGTTCAATATTCAGATCGCCGTACCAAATTTCATATCAAAGCTGAAATAGCAACTTGCTTCCCAGTAATATTCATATAGAAGGAAAGACTCGAGTTTTCGACGTAGCATCAACTACTGTAAGTTGAACAGGGCAACTGTTCGAAAACAAATACTCACTTTCCAGGATCGATGATCTACTCCATTATCTAATTCCTACATCTTGTCAAGATTGCCTTACGCCCGGAACACCACCAGTGGTGAACCAAAACTAGTAGCGATGTAGAAAATAAGTAGCAAGCGGATTGAGGCTCTGTTTAGGGTCACCGACTCGGATGGAGGCTCTGTCTAGGGTCACCGACTCGGATAGGGATTTTGTTAGGGTCACCAATTATACATAACGGATGGAGACTCTGTTTAAAGTCACCAATTATACATGCTGCTCTACACTCATGTTGCTCAACGGAATTGTCGGAGCAGAAATTTTCCAGATCGGATATGGTTGATCACATTTCTACATAGTTAGTACAAGTCACAAAGGATCGTAAGAATCTTTTCGTGATTGTGATGATCATATATCCTTCAAAGCCGGTGTCAATAGAACACCTCAAGGGCGAATGTATAGTTCGTATTTCGTGAGATCATTTCGGGAGTTCATCCAAGTATTCATTGGAAACAAACCAGTCAGCCTTATTTCCAAATATGATTAGACTTCCATAACAATTTCCATATTTCTTTGGTTATATTCGACCGTTATCATGTCATTAAGTAGGAAATATCTTATGTTACCATGGTGTATGGGAACCATGGGGACATTTTTGGTATTCATTTTGGTATTTGTGGTGTTAACCGTGGTGTATGGGAACCACGGGGAAACATCATATATCAAAGTACGAAATGACAAAAATCTTTATGGGCAAACCAAGGCGAATTCCTGATCACCGAGAAGGGCGGCTGACAGACGAAGTGAAGATCCGACGCGTGTAGTCCAAAGTTCGAATAGGACGGAGTTAGTTAGTACAAAGTTTAGATGGTAGAGTGCAAATTTCGAGGACGAAATTTTGTTTAAGGGGGGAAGAAATGTAATACCCTAAAAATCTGTATTATAATTTAGTAAAATTATACCTATCAAAAATAGGTGAATATGAGATATCAAATATTAAGTAATAATTAGCTTATTTTCCAAGGGAAAATCTCTTAGGAAAATTAGGAAAAAGAACTATGGGGTCAAAATGACCGAAATACCCTTGGAATGTATAAAGAACTTAGAAAAATTATGAAAAATCCTGAAAGGCAGTAAAACGACTAAGTTAATTATGAGAGTATATTATCTCTAATTATGGTAATTTAATAAATTATGAACTTGGAGAAATTGAATAAGAATGCTCAAAAAGTATTGAAATGACTAAAATACCCTTGTAAATTCTAAAATAATGCAGAATATATATTTGCTAATTAATTGGAAATTTTGAAGAAAAATAGATGAGTTTAGGTATTTTTAAGCCTAAATACAAGATTGAGCCAATTAGGTAATTTTGTGGAATTTTTGGGAAAATTAAAATAAATAAATCATTAAATAATTAATTAAATAAAAAATAAATATTTATTAAATATAATAAGGGGCCAGCCGAATTATTGCCCAAGAAAAAAAAAAAAATGAAATAAATTGAAGATAAGACCAAATTTAATTTGTGAAGATATTTTGTAATATTATATAATCTAATTAAATATGGTGAATAGTAATGGGATAAATAGGAAACGGATCCTATCTAGAGAACCAGGTATGGGATTCTCAAAGTCAAGGTAAAATACTGATCAGTGGATTTTTACCTTCCGTTAGACTTTTCCGGAAGTCAATTCCGAGGCCGGTAGAGCATTTTCCTAATAAGACGAAATAGGGAAATTCTGAGAAAGGCCGGATAGCCAAGTTGAAAGTTCAGGATTCAAAAGTCATGATGCGACATCTGGGGAGGAATTGAGAGTTTTCCTGGACATATTTGGAATCAGTGCATTCTTGTCCACAGGCGGTAGCTTCCGGAATTTCGTTTCGAAACCGACACGTTTTTCCGTAAAACTTCCGTCAGGCCGGAGAAGGCCTAGACAGAGTTTAAAAAATTGTTGGACTACACATTTCTAATAAGGAAGGAATTGTCTTCGAATTGTATAATCCATAATTTTGAGATTTTTCCGAAATTACGCGAATCGGGTACCGATCGGAGAAATTCATCCGGAGGAGCTTCGGAAGGGACACTTGGCACCTTGTGATTGGCCAATGGTTGCCACCTAGGAGAGGGCAGGTCGGCCAAGGAAGAAAAGGGAAGGAGGAAAACTTGTTTGCAAAGTTTAGTCTTGGACGGTCCGATCGATTCTCACAAAGTTGATCCGACAGTAGAAATCCTTCCTCCGTTTCTATAAATACCCCCTCCCTTGTGTTTTCACACCTTCTTCAAGCAAGAACCGAATTCTAGAGAGAGAAAGAAGAGAGAGGTGCTATGGGAAATTCTGTAGCGAAGCTCTGGGTAAGTTTTTCGGTACCGAGCTTTTAGCTTTCGTAGTTCTTTCAATAGTTAGAGTAATAATGCTAGAGTAGCCTTTATTTTTCAAGTATGATTGGATATCATATGATAGGGCTATATTAGTCTAGAATTTCGAAAATCATCATTGGGTCGAAGTTCTGGAAAAATTTTGGAAAATCGAGCCAAAGTAACGAAGTCTTGGCGAAATTCCGCCAATTAGGGTATAGGGGCAAAATGGTAATTTTTACCTAAAATGCCGTTATAATGCCAAATCACTAATGAAAGTGATATTACTCTTATAGGATATCGAAACTATGATCTGCTGCCGTTACGCCGCCCGACGTGCTGCTTTCACGTTTTTCCGTAAAAGTACGTTTTTCGTCAGAAGTACCTAACGTTGTCAACGAAGGTACGTTCGCGTACTGTAACACTAATCTAGTGCTGCTCATATACATATATGTGATAGGTACATTCACGGATAGAGATTCTTTTAGGAGTCACCGAGATACATTCACGGTTAGAGACTCTGTTCAGGGTTACCGATTATACATACAGTTCACACGGGTTATAGATGTAGTAATACCGTTAGAGTTTTCCTAGCGTTGAGGACACGACCGTACATCGTGGCACTGGTGAATAGTGCAGGCACTTTATGGGGCTTACATACTGCTTTGCGCTTATGTACTGTCATTATATTGATCATAGCTGTTATGTCATGAATATCTGTCATCCCTATCTTGTTTTATTTGAGCATAAGGTTAACATTACCCGAGATCCAATGCGTTAAATTGGATCTCATTATAGCTTCGTGGTCGGAAGGACTAAGGATTGGAGATAAGGGCAAGCTGCATGAGTAGGCTCATGGTTGGAGGGCATGTAGCACGAGTGAGCTCTTAGACGGAGATGTCACTTTATCGTTTTCGTAATTACCTATGAGAACAATAGGATGTTGTATCAATACTATGTTACACTATGGTTACTGTTTGAATGGGAATCAGTTACTCTTTCGCTCCAATGCACTACTCTGATTGAAAAAAAAAAAATTTTGGCTCTGGAATTGGGACGTTACAGAAATGAGATTTAAAAATATGTTTAGCATGTTAATGGAATTCTTTTTTTTTGATATAATGTTAATGGAATTCTTTTTTTTTTTGATATAATGTTAATGGAATTCTTATATATATAGTATTGTTATTGAAAAGGAGAGAGGGAAGAAATTCCTTAAATCTGCAGCCCAACATCTTCTTTTTGATTATTGGGAGTGATCAAGGATTATAAGTAAGTCTCTTTAATATATGCAATCAATTAAAATAGTTTGAATTTTTTGTTATTAATTTAAAAAAGAAAGCAAATTGAAATTTTATATTTAAAACCAAAGTAAATCCGGTAACTACCTACGTTCATGACATGATGAAGTATAATTAATAAAAGTTAAAAAGTCTTTTGTTACATTTTTAATGTAATGTTTATTAAAATATTTCAATTATTCATTCAACTACGAAGTACCCTATATCACTATATGTGTTAGAGGCAAAATAAGCAAGAATTTTTTTCAGACGCAGAATCATTTCTGATTATTTGTGTCTAGAGAAGGTTAAAATGTTTGAGTTTTTTATTTCGTTCTTGTCATATAAAAAACACAAAATAATGATTTTATCCTCCAAGTATTTTTATTTAAAATTAAATTTAATATATCAATATTATAGAATATCCCGTGAACATTTAGGGCTTGTACGTTTGTTTTTGTTTTCTGGGTTTCCAAAACAATTTTATAAAACTATTTTAAGAAGTAAGTTTTGAAGGGGAAAAAAAATCTATTCAGATAGTTATTTTAAGAAAATCTGTTTTTGAACTGGCGTGAAGGTGACTGTAGCTGGCAATGATGTGGCAATGGTCGTTGTTGATAGTTTTTGTTAGTTCTCTATATGTTTTGATGATGACTGACAATTGTAAATTCAATATGGTTTCAAGCCAAAATGACTTAATTTTTTAAAGATAGTTTGATTCATCTGAGATGACTCCAATCATAGTCCTTTAACTCCAATCATATGCCTATGAGTCTTTAGCAAAAGTGTTTTTGATCCAAGTGACTCCAGTTACAAATATATGACTCCAGTTACAGTTTTTGAAATATCAGTTTATAAAAGCATATGACTCGAGTCATTCACTTAACAACTTGAGTCATGAGTTATACTTCTATTTTTCAAAATGACTATCGCGATAACAGATTTTTGTTATCGAATATGACTCGAGTCACTCATAGGTTAACTCGAGTCATGAGAATCACATAGAGCTATAACTAAATTAATATTCTGATATAACTCAAGTTACTCTGATATGACTCCAGTCATCATATTCAAAAATCCTCTCTGTTTGAAAATACTAGATTATGACTCGAGTCAAGTAAGTATGACTCCAGTCATGTGACTCCAGTCAAGTCTTAATGACTCCAGTCACATTTTTTTAGAATTCCTCTCTGTTTGATAATTTTGTAACTATGACTCGAGTCAACATGGTATGACTCCAGTCATCCTTTTTGAAATTCTTCGAGATTTAGAGCTATGACTCGAGTCCGATATACATAACTCGAGGTAAGTTAACTCTAGTCATGTATATCGGCTTTTGGCAACTTCGTTCTCGTAATCTGAAATTCAATGATTAAGCTTTGGGTACTCCATATTATTGATTCTTATTACTTCTAACAAAGTTTAATCATTTTGCTAATGAGTTTTAGACATGATTAACAAGTTTTAAACATCAAATTTTCATAAAGCAAATTTATGTCAGACGCATTAAATGCTTAAGCAGAGACGAAGCATGAAAATGGAAATTGAGCTTCTGAACAACCATAAAGTATTCCGGCCATTTCCAGTCAACATTATAATTGAATTTCAACTAACAAATGGAATGAAGAATGTCAACGGAGAATAACGGCTAACATTGGAAGAATACGAAGAGACGGAGTAACGTTCAAACTCAACAGATATATTCATTATTCTCAACGACTCTTTGGTTCTACTTCAACGGTCATTAAACGCTATCAACTATAAAATCCAGAAGCATTCAAGTCCTTAACCACCGAAACTCTACGCATTCAATTAGCAACTTAAACATTTACTGTTTCTATTCTATTTGACAATATCTTTGGATATTTAATATTCAGTGTTTATTGATCCGCTCTTTTAGAGAGTTCATCATTGATTATCATTTCTTGTAAGAATCTCAAAGTATTGGGACTTTGGGATTGAGATATTTGATTACAACTTGTAAGGGGGAGTAAGTTCTAGAGAGAGAATTACTCCAAGAGTTACAGAGTGTGTAATCATTTGAGTTAGTGAAAACCCGGAGAGTCTGGGGACTGGATGTAGGTCAAGGAACTAGACCGAACCAATATAAATTGCTTGTGTTCATTATGTCTCCTCCTTCCTCTGTTACACTCTGTTTTAGTCTTCTAGTTTCAGAGCATATTCAAAAGAAAATTTTAATACCCCAATTCACCTCCCTCTTAGTGATATTCCGTTTTTCAGTTTTATGTCAATAGTGGATAGGTGATGTCCTCAAAAAATAGAAAAGCAAAAATAAGAAAACATCTAAAGATTATTTTTATTTTTTAGTTTTAAGAACATTTTTTTATTTTAAAACAATTTCATGAAAACAATTTTTCCAACAAGTTTTTTTTTTGGTGTTTTCATTTTTTTTTTAAAAAAAAATTGTATTTAAGAACAAACTCAAACAAACCCTTAAAATTTCAATTTCAGTACTTCCTTCGATCTTAAATATAAGACATAGTTATTTTTTTTAGGGGCTAAGAAAAC
The DNA here is from genome assembly GCA_025563575.1 of Acacia pycnantha. Taxonomy (NCBI): domain Eukaryota; kingdom Viridiplantae; phylum Streptophyta; class Magnoliopsida; order Fabales; family Fabaceae; genus Acacia; species Acacia pycnantha. The sequence continues at coordinate 1,460,455 of JAMWYP010000068.1, read as the reverse complement.
TAATTAAATTACTTTAAAATATTTATATTTATTATTTTTTCTCTACACTATTTTGCCTAACTTATAAATTTATATACTGTAACGTCCCAATTTCAGAGCCAAATTTTTTTTAAAAAACATCAGAGTAGAGCATCGGCGGAATAAAAACATTGAGTAACTTATTATAACAATAATGGTGGCGTATCTGCCTGTTCATAAAGATTAATACATTATCTGATTATGACTTTATATTTCATCTACCGATCATTACTCGGTCTTCACGTGGTCTTCATCTTCATGTGTGATGTCTGCTCTGCTTACTCTTACCCTCCGTCCATGGTCTCTCTCTCCAGACCTTGTTATGATGCTATAGTAAGAGCTGAGATCCAACGTTCATCGGATCTCAGGTAACGGTTAACCTCATGCTTATATAACAGTATATGATCAACAGATATTTCTAAAATGAATTACAGCGAGTTCCACCCATGGCTTATGAAACTATCCATATCATATATGCGACTATAAGCATCGAGTCGGTGTTACAAGATGCGTCGCGAACGTACCTTCGTTTGATGGTACTTCGGTACTTTTGACGAAATGGCACGTTTACTGAAAACGGTGAAACGTCCAACAAATGCTCGACGGACAGTAATCGCGGCAGAAACTAGATTTCGACGTCCTATGAGAGTAATATCACTTCCATTAGTGATTTGACACAATAACTGGCATTTTAGGTAAAAATTACCATTTTGCCCCTATACCCCAAATTGGCGGAATTTCGCCAGCACTTCATTACTCTAGCAAATTTTCTTCCCGAAATTTTGCCAGAACTTCGACGCAACTATGATTTTCAAAAATAATGACTAAAATAGCCCTCCCATATGATACCCAAATCATACTTGAAATTTAAAGGCTATCCTAACATTATAACCCCTACTTTTGAAAACTGCGAAAGCTTCAACTTTTCGGCGACTCGATCCCTACTATGTTTACACCTCTCGCATATTTTTTCAACGCAAACAAGGATCAAAACATTTGTAGGAATCTTGTCACCTACTTCCTAAATCTAACTAACAATTCTACTAATTACTAAACTAAAAACTAAAGCCCGAAAGACTTACCCGTTGAAGATTTCCGGACAATTCTACAGGGCTTCGCTGCAAGATTTCCGAGAGCACTTCTCTTCTTTCTCTCTCTAGCTTTTTCGGCCAAGATCAAGAAAGGGAATGGTGTGAAAATGAAGAGGAAGGGGGGGTATTTATAGGATTTTGAAGGGACAAGGTGGGAATTTTTAAATTGTTCACTTTATGCCCGGTCCACTAGATTTTCCCCGATCGTTACCCGATTCGCGTGATTTCGGAGAAATCTCAAAATTCTGGATTTACAACTTTGAAGACTTATTCTCTCTTAATAGAAATGTCCAAGTTAACCTAAATTTTGATTCCATATAGGGCTCCAACTGGCAGTCTGAAGTTCCTCGAAAAACGTGTCCGTACGGGTCCTAAGCTTTTCTGAACACATTTCTGGAAACATAATCTTCTCCAGAAAAATTCACTGATTCCAAATATGTCAAAATAAATTCAAACTCATTCCTAGATATTGAGTTAGAATTTATTTTCTTCATTTCTAAAAATATGCCTATATGCATTTTCCCTATTTCGTCTTATTAGGAAAAAGCACTAACGGCCTCGGAATTAACTTCCTAAGAGGTCACTTGAAGGTAAAAACTCACTGATCAATATTTTACCTTGAATTTGGAATTCCCATTCCTAGATCTCTAGATAGGACCCGTTTCCTAATTTCTAATTTACTATTCATCCCTTTTTACTTTAATTAATTATATTATTAAAATAATAAAACTTACATACTAAGTTTTCTATTTTCTTTTTCATTTTTTTTTCTGCCCTTTTTTTTATATTTCGTTTTTTTTATTAATTATTTAATTAATTAAATAATTATTTTTACATAATTTTTACAGAATTTTCCCATTGGTCCATTCTTGCATTTAGGCTTAAAAATACCTAAATTCAACTATTTTTCTCCAAAATTTCCAAGTAATTAGTAAATATACTTTTACTAATTTTCAACCCAAAACCACTAATTTTAGGGTTTTACATAATTATTCTGAATTTCCTTTACTTAATCTTAAGTAATTAGCCAATAATTTCCTAATTACTTTCTTATCATTAGTTGATAATTTTATTAATTAGGATGCTTCATTACCTCAAAACTTCGTATTGACATTTTTGCTTTCACAATTTTCCTAAATCATTTATGTCCCTTAGGGCATTTTGGTCATTTGGCACTTTGGCCCTTAGATTCTCTAATTTCCAAGAGATTTTCCTTTAGAAAATAAAATAATTATAACCTAATATTTGATATCCCATATTCACCTACTTTCTATAGGTATAATTTTACCAAATTATGATACGTATTTTGGGGTATTACATTTCTTCCCCCCTTAAACAAAATTTCGTCCTCGAAATTTGTACTCTATCCTCTAAACTCCGTACTATCTTAAACTTTGGACTGTTAACTTCGGATCTCTACTCTATCTCAAATCACCGCAACGATTTTGTCACATCGTATGGAAATCTAAACAAAGTTCGGGATAGGGCTATCTAATAGCGACTTGTTTGTTGTCAACATATACTTTGAATGATCTCATGTGATGCGAACTACTTGTTCGTCTTTGAGGTGTTCTTTTGACACCAACATCTGGGGATATACGATCATCTCAATCACCAAAAGATTCTCACGATCTTTTGTGACTTGTACAAACTATCAAGAGACGTGATCAATCATATCCTAACTACGAAAATCTCTGCTCCGACAATTCTATTGAGCAATATAAGTGATTTACACTTCTTCCTGTACAAGGCGTCAATCTGTGTCATCTCGATTGTAAGAGAATTTGGAAGTTCGGCTTTATCGGGCGCATTTATAGCTTCGCGGGAATTTCCTTTAACAGATTGCGTTCTCATCATACTCTAACACTTTCGATCTTTAAATCGTCATATGAGATCTTGGTAAAAATCTCATTAGAGAGTACCCACTCGATAGTTTTCTCCATCCGATTGCTACTTATTTTCTACATCGTAGCCTTATGGTAACCGTATCCCGCGAAAATTCACTTGAATCTGCGGTACTATCCCGCTAGACCCAAAACTACTCCTTACGTTTTACTATCTCTGGTCATTCTCATTCCAGAATTGCTCCTACTTTGTCTAGAATAGATAATAGCATCGTTGCGTCATGGAACATGACCCAAAAATTTATTTCTGACAGCCAACACTCACATTTTGCTAGTCTAGTAAAGAGTCACATCCTTTACCTACTACGAATCGTCATCATTCTTGGCGTTCCACTTTTTATTCTGACGTACAAAGTGTCACAAGAAATTTTCAAGCGCGTGATTCAAGTCCTAAAGACTATCTTCAAAACATTGCTAGTTTTGGTTTACAACCGGTAGTATTCAGGCGTAAGTCGTCTTTGACAGGATGTAGGATTTTAGAATATGGAATAGATCGTCAATCTTGGGAAGTGAATATTTACTTCCGAGCAGCTTGCCCCGTTCATCGAACAGTAGTTGATACTACGTTAAAACTCCGTCTTCCCCTTCTATATGAGTATTACTGGGAGCTTCTAAGGCGATACGTTGGTTTTGATTTATAATGTTTTTATCATGTTTTAAATTGATATATACAGTGTTTCCGTGGCGTCAAAACACCGCGTACTTTATATATATTGCTTAGTGGCACCCATAACACCGCGTACTTTAGTGTTTTATCATGCTTTAAATTGATATATATAGTGTTTTCGTGGCGTCTATTACACCGCGTACTTTATATATATTGATTCCGTGGCACCCATAACACCGCGTACTTTAGTGTTTTATAGTTACTTAAAAAAAAACATGATGCTGATTATCACTATGCTATGTGTGGATTGGTTCGACTTTAAGAGACTTGAGAGTGGTAAGTTATCACACCGTCATGTCGCAGCTAGACATATCCCAATTCAGGTACCATTAAAAAAATTTTGGATTTGGGATAACCAATTTCTTGGTGCGGTAATCAACTTCTCTTTCAATTTATGAAAACTTGTCTCACAGTCTTTGTTCAACATAAATGATTTAATTTTTTATTCCTGAGCCTTGTTTATTGGCATGTTACGCGAAATTTACTTGCATAAAGATTCGGTTTCCGCATCAGTTCTATCTCTGCTTGTGAGAATCATATATTCTTTTGTCACCGTTCTTCATCACCGTTTGTTTAACGCTTATTTAGAATGTCGTCGATGTTATGAAGTCGTAGGAGGATTTATATTATATCCGAAACTGGGTTCAAAATACGCTCTGCAAGCTAAAAGCTCACACCCAATGGTGTAGCTACTAATACAACGTAAGGAAATATACGTATGCATCCCAAAAGGATCCGTACAAGCATCAAAAGAAATGATCGGTTTAGCACTTGGATCGGTTCATATCTGACATAAATTTCTACTGAAATAGTTTTAACTAAACGATAGTATCTGGAACCATCTCTGAGGATTTTCCGACTTCCGCATCGAGCGATGCTAATATCTGGTCTATGTTACGTGACTCAAGCTCTACTAGACTTTACGGGGACAGCGCACACCGATGTGTCCAGTGGCCGACACTTGAAGCATAACAGCTTCCCATCACGATTAGTACTTTGACGATGATATCTCCCACATTTTGGGCATGGTGAGTCCCGCCACTCCGAGGTTGAACTAACGTTTATTGCAATTAGTATCTTGGTGGTGCCTTCTGTGCTCCAAACAGTCTTTAATAATGTGCCCCGACTCCAGACATTGATAGCAAACACGTTTCTCTGTAGCTTCCTCAGGACAGTTGGCTATAATGTGTCCTGGTTTTCGGCATCCGTAGCAAATCCGTCTCCTATTACATCGAACATTGGGATGGTAGTTCCCGCAAATTGAACATGGTAGAAGTCTCGGCATTTTGGACAACTCTGCTGTTCAGTTTGAACTATCTCTTTGCCCTTTCCTTTGTTGTTGACCCAAGATAACTTTCTTTTCAGTGTGGGGCTTTTGTGGCTAAGTCCGTCATGAATCGCTTTACTATTGCTGACATCACTTGATCTACGCAGCTCTTCCAAGTTACACTCCATCAGACGGCAGGATTCCAGTTGTTCCTCAATCTGCCTTCCTTGTTTTTCAGCCAAGAGAGTATCAATAAGAATTTGCTGTTCCCTTAGCTTCTCCTGTTGTTCTTTCAGTTTTTCCCTCAGAGTCTTCTGCTCTTTAAGCCTTTCCATCCGAGTTATCAGCTCATTAAGTTGTTCCCTCAGCTCTTGCAACATACTTTGGTGGTTCAAATGTTGTACTGGGACTGTTCCTTGCGGTTGTCTGCCTTTATTTCCACCTCGGCATTGGCCTCCCGTAGTTCCTGTTCTTTGTAGATTTTCCATCTGGTCTCTCTAAAGAATAACGGTCTTTAAGGAATAATTTAATCTTCCAAGTAAACAGGTAAGGTACACAAAGTTCATGGTAGGATGTGTTATGATATTTAGCTAGTTATCTAACTCTAGCCTTTGAGAATGATTTAGAAAGAAGTAGACATCGGTATTAAGCTGCTCATCTAGGAGTTTATTTGTTTGTTTTGTTCAGAAACGGTTTTGAGACAAGAAGAACTTTGCTTCTGAACCGAAAAGCCCTAAAGCGAAGGAATTCGTTTACTCAAGGCTTAAGACATGGCTTTCCTGACTGGGGCTCCCATGGAGTTCTGCTTTTTACCGATTCCTACAGTTGCCCATGATGTTTCATCGTGCTGTCCATAATATGTGTCCAATGGAGGTTGCTGCTCCACTTGCTGAGTGTACCTAAACAAGAACCTATTGGGGGTTACCTGCCAATGAAAACTTTGAGATAGTACTTCTTCTAAGAGTTCGTTTGTGCTTTCCACTCAAGAGTGGTTTCGAGGAGAGTGATGAGGAGTGGATCTAGTCCAATCTCCAGAAAGATACGAAATTATGTAATGGTTCTTCCGATAGACGTCTTTAACACTGATCGAATACCGCATGTATTTCTATTCGTCGGTCTTATAGTTTCGTCCGCGTGGCCTAGCTCCACCTACAAGCTTTATGCTAGGATAGAACTATCGTTAAGTACAAACGACGACTATCGAGTTATCGAGCAGGTTATCGAATTTGTGTCGGACCGATTTTCAAGATCTATGATCTCTGGGTAGTCAAAATTGTCGTCGGTAGGCGACATTACCGAGGTTATCGTGGTTATCGAGGCCGATATCGGGGTTATCGAGCTACCGAAACCGACATCGTAGCTACCGTAAAACCGACATCGAGCTATCGAGCTATGAGAGACGATATCGAGTTATCGAGTCTCGATATCGGGGCTATCTGAACTATCCGAGATTGATAACGGGGTTATCGGGACTATCGAGATGTTGATATAGGGATTATCGAGGTATCGGAGACTCGATATCGAGTTATCGAGATCACTGATATCGTGGTCATCGTGGGTATCCGAGATATCCGGTTTTCGTAGTATCGTGGTATCAGAGATATCCGGGTTTTAGTGGTATAAGTGGTATCAGAGATATCCGGGTTTTAGTGGTATCAGTGGTATCAGAGATATCTGATATCGGCATAAGTCTAGGCGATAGATGTACCGATTCTAGGTTTAATCAGAACCCTATCTTACAGATATATACACGGTACGCTTTCTTTGCCCTAAATATTTTATGCAAAGGACCTCATTTCTGTCCATCTCTAGAACATAACGCTAGAGTTATATCGTACTCATTTTCAAAAATATACTCTGAGTTTAAAAGGCTTGAGAACCTAACTCCGTTAACCGAACAGAATGGCCAGGTAAGTGTCTACCATGGGGCCTCACCGACTTATACGGCGACTCAATGGCATACCCACGTAGACTAGCCTTGCCTTAGGCACCATACTGTTCGCGGTAACATAGTTAAACACTTGCCAGAAAGGTTTGCTCTGATACCAAAAGTGTAACATCCCAATTTCAGAGCCAATTTTTTTTTTAAAACATCAGAGTAGAGCATCGGCGGAATAAAAACATTGAGTAACTGATTATAACAATAATGGTGGCGTATCTGCCTGTTCCTAAAGATTAATACATTATCTGATTATGACTTTATATTTCATCGGCCGATCATTACTCGGTCTTCACGTACGTGGTCTTCATCTTCATGTGTGATGTCTGCTTTGCTTACTCTTACCCTCCGTCCATGGTCTCTCTCTCCGCACCTTGTTATGATGCTATAGTAAGAGCCGAGATCCAACGTTCATCGGATCTCGAGTAACGGTTAACCTCATGCTTATATAACAAGATATGATCAATGATATTTCTAAAATGAATTACAAAGAATGATATATATGATCATTAAATAACAACCGCCCTACAAGCAAAGTTATCTGTCTCGCACTTTAATTGTGTGCCACGATGTACTGTCGTGTCCGTAGCGCTAGGAAAACATGACGGTATTATACTTAATATAACCCGTAAAGTTTGTAAGTGATTATCTAAGTTTATTACCTTAGTCACCGTGCATGGCCCGCAAGTAGTTCCACCCATGGCTTATGAAACTATCCATATCATATATAAGCGGACTATAAGCATCGAGTCGGTGTTACAAGATGCCGCGAACGTACCTTCGTTTGATGGTACTTCTACATTTTTTGACGAAATGGCACGTTTACTAAAACGGTGAAACGTCCAACAGCTCGATTTCGGACGTAACGTAACGGCAAAGAAACTAGATTTCGACGTCCTATGAGAGTAATATCACTTCCATTAGTGATTTGACACAATAATCGGCATTTTAGGTAAAAATTACCATTTTGCCCCTATACCCCAAATTGCGGATTTCGTCAAAGATTCGTTACTCTAGCAAATTTTCTTCCCGAAATTTTGCCAGAACTTCGACGCAACTATGATTTTCGAAAATAATGACTAAAATAGCCCTCCCATATGATACCCAAATCATACTTGAAATTTAAAGGCTATCCTAACATTATAACCCCTACTTTTGAAAAACTGCGAAAGCTTCAACTTTTCGGCGACTCGATCCCTACTATGTTTACACCTCTGCATATTTTTTCAACGCAAACAAGGATCAAAACATTTGTAGGAATCTTGTCACCTACTTCCTAAATCTAACTAACAATTCTACTAATTACTAAACTAAAAACTAAAGCCCGAAAGACTTACCCGTTGAAGATTTCCGACAATTCTACAGGGGGTGTGAAAATGAAGAGGAAGGGGGGTATTTATAGGATTTTGAAGGGACAAGGTGGGAATTTTTAAATTGTTCACTTTATGCCCGGTCCACTAGATTTTCCCCGATCGGTACCCGATTCGCGTGATTTCGGAGAAATCTCAAAATTCTGGATTTACAACTTTGAAGACATATTCTCTCTTACTAGAAATGTCCAAGTTAACCTAAATTTTGATTCCATATAGGGCTCCAACTGTCGACCGAAGTTCCTCGAAAAAGCGTGTCCGTACGGTCCTTGTAACACATTTCGGAAACATCATCTTCTCGAAAAATTCACTGATTCCAAATATGTCAAAATAAATTCAAACTCATTCCTAGATATTGAGTTAGAATTTATTTTCTTCATTTCCAAAAATATGCCTATATGCATTTTTCCCTATTTCGTCTTATTAGGAAAAAGCACTAACGGCCTCTAATTAACTTCCGGAAGAGGTCACTTGAAGGTAAAAACTCACTGATCAATATTTTACCTTGAATTTGGAATTCCCATTCCTAGATCTCTAGATAGGACCCGTTTCCTAATTTCTAATTTACTATTCATCCCTTTTTACTTTAATTAATTATATTATTAAAATAATAAAACTTACATACTAAGTTTTCTATTTTCTTTTTCATTTTTTTTTCTGCCCTTTTTTTTTATATTTCGTTTTTTTTATTAATTATTTAATTAATTAAATAATTATTTTTACATAATTTTACGAGAATTTTCCCATTGGTCCATTCTTGCATTTAGGCTTAAAAATACCTAAATTCAACTATTTTTCTCCAAAATTTCCAAGTAATTAGTAAATATACTTTTACTAATTTTCAACCCAAAAACCACTAATTTTAGGGTTTTACATAATTATTCCTGAATTTCCTTTACTTAAGCTTAAGTAATTAGCCAATAATTTCCTAATTACTTTCTTATCATTAGTTGATAATTTTATTAATTAGGATGCTTCATTACCTCAAAACTTCTGTATTGACATTTTTGCTTTCACAATTTTCCTAAATCATTTATGTCCCTTAGGGCATTTTGGTCATTTGGCACTTTGGCCCTTAGATTCTCTAATTTCCAAGAGATTTTCCTTTAGAAAATAAAATAATTATAACCTAATATTTGATATCCCATATTCACCTACTTTCTATAGGTATAATTTTACCAAATTATGATACGTATTTTTGGGGTATTACATATACTCCCTCCAGTCCACAATATAGGGCATTTCTAGACCGAAGGCGTGATTTAGGATATAAGTCACCTCCAATTTAATTAATACTCTTTTTTCTATTTTGACCTTGTGACTAATACTCAATTTCCAACTTAGCCGACTCATTATATCCCCTCTCTTTAAAATAACATTCCCAATGCAATTAAACACATTTCTTAAGGGTAAAATTGATTTTTTTTTTTTTTTTTTTTTTTTTTTGCATTTTAAGACATACTCCCTCTGGTCCTTATTATAAGGCACCAACTACCATTTCTCGCGGACCAATGAATGGAGGTTAAGTCATTAATGAGGTCTAAAAGTAATAAATGTTTCCAACTTTACCCCTAATTTAATGATGTAGGTTTAAATGAGTTAGTTAAAAATGAGGGCATAATGGAAAAATAATAATAAACGAGTTAGTTAAAGTAAGTTGGTGCCTTATAATAAGAACCAAAAAATGTTGGTGGTTGGTGCCTTATAACAAGGACCAGAGGGAGTATGAATTAAGTGTCATTTCTTATTTCTCGTGATATAATTTAAGTGTTCTATATTGTGGATCGGAGGGAATATAATATAAGGATGCACAATATATGATATGATTAAATAACTTATTTAGTTTTCTTAATCTCTCTAAAAAAAGTCAACTCTGTCTTATATTTAGGATATGAGAGAGTACTCCATTTAACTTTAGTCTCAATAATAAATGCACTTTTACCCATTTTATCCCCATTTTCTTACATAATTTATTTACCATATATTCTCTTTCTTCTTTTTCTCACCGTTACTCTTTCTTTCTTACTCATTCATAAATTGGGGCATTTTTTTTTATAAAAAAAAATTATGCTTTTTACACACACACATATTACTAATTTTACATAACAAATACCATAAAAGACAAAAACCAAGTGCATTGATTAGTGCTCCCTCCCGTCCTACTTAAAGAGATTAAGGAAGTTGATTAAATTATTTTAGAGAAATTTTATTTTTCCTGTAAACTAGTTAATTTAACTAATAAATTAATATAAGGATATATAATATATGATATGATTAAGTAATTTATTAAAAGTACTAATACCCACCCTAAAGGGAGTATTTAACAATAATGAGTATTTAACAATAATCTCATTCTTATCCGAGTCATCTCTTTATACGATACTCCTATGGACGCGTCACTCTGTCTTTATACATCCACCAAAATTTCAACTATAAAATTCGCCTCCCACAACAAAGGGATCTCTGCTTAGAAAAACAATTTCTTCACTGCCGTGAGAAGTAGAAATCGGCGAGTTTTTTAATCCAGGGCTATGGAGGGCTCAATCAGGTGTTCGGCCAACTATGACCCTCTCACATCGATCAGCTTCTTGGAGCGATCCGCCATAGTCTACGGAGACAATCTTTCTATCGTGTACGGTGATGATGCTAGATACACTTGGAAACAGACCCTCCAACGATGTACCAAAATTGCTTCAGCTATTTCCCACCTCGGAGTTTCTCCCGGCGACGTGGTCAGTGTCCATAATCCGATCCTGTTTTCAGAATTATCCGATAGATATTTTATATGTGAAACCACGTCCGATTTCGACTCACCTTGCCAGTGGCGTAGATATTTGATTATGATATTATCTACAGCCAATATTGGAATTTAAGAGTGTACTTGGAGGTTTTGGCTGTTCCTCTTAGTTTAACCAGCAATGTTTCAAATTGGTTTGAAAATCCTTTTTATGCTTCGATCCCGTTTTCTTTTCTGGGTTTTTTAGTCGGAAGGTTTTGGATTTCTGACTCTGGACAATTTCTCATCAAACTCTTCTGGAATTCGATCATGAGAATTGAACCATTGGTTACTGATGTTCTTTGATTCTGCTTATCACTTAATTATGCTTCTCTTGGGCATTGATTTATCCATTTTCTCTCTTCAATGATACTGCTGATGTATTTAGCTTTATTAGATCCTCAAAAATTTCTCTCATACAGCTTCATGTATTGGAGTGGTACTCCTGTGATATAGCTTTCTACCTTATTGGATCTTAGACTTAGCTGAGAAGAATATCACCAGCCGGTTGTAAAGGACCTTTGGTTAAAGGTGTGTGTTTGGATTAATTTTTTGGAAGTGATTTTACTGTGTACAGCATAAATATATGGGAGGAGTTTAGTCCCGCCTTATGAAAAAGCACTGTAACATCCCGTTTTCCAAAAGCAGTATAAATTTTTTTCATCAGAGTAGAGCATCGGAGTAAGAGTGTAACTGATATATTGATATAAAATGCCCACTGGCTATTTACAGAAGTGGTTCAACAACTTGACTGTTCCACGAGCTTCTTTGTTTCCCTCTCTCCTCGGTCCTCAGTCCTTCGAGCTGATGCTAAGGCGAGATCCAATTTACCATATTGGATCTCGGGTATGATTAACCTCATATTCACATATACAGTATATAGTCCACAATCATTCATATTAACAGTATAACAGATGTGTCACACGGAGTGCATATAGATGTATCACACGGAGTGCATAAAGATGTGTCACACGTAGTGCAAGTAGATGTATCACACGTAGTGCATGTAGATGTGTCACACGTAGTGCATGTATCCAAAAACACATAACAATACTCACAACATATCATCAGACCCTCAACCACAAATACGCATACAGTAAACATCAGAGTTAGCGTTTCAGTACGCGAACGTACATACCTCAAAAACCGACAGAATGGCCGGGTAAAGTGTCTATCATGGGGGCCTCACCGAGTTCACGGCGACTTAATGACTTACCCACATAGACTAGCCTTTCCTTCGGCACCAAACTGTTCTAACATATTTGCATTCAATAAACATACCATAACAATACACATATCACATATATGCATACCATAAACATAAGAGTTAATGTTACAGTACGCGGACGTACCTCCGTTGACGGAGTAGGTACTTCTGACAAAAATCGTACTTTTACGGAAAACTGTGAAACGTCCAACAGTGGCACGTCGGGCAGCGTAACGGCAGCAAATCAGAGTTTCTGATATCCTATAAGAGTAATATCACTTTGATTAGTGATTTGGCATTATAACAAATTACCCAGAGCTTCATTGCAGAATTCCCAGGACTCCTTCCTCCTCGAGCTCCTCTCTCTAACTTCTCTAGGAAAGTTCAACTAGAGAAGTGATTTTGGTGTGAAGAATGCAAAGGGAGGGCTTCCTATTTATAGGGAAATTCCAGGGGGCAAATTCGCACTTTTCCTCCTAATCTCATAGTCGGATCGCACCTCTGCTAGGTGTCACGATCCTCACCAGGCCACTTGTCCAAACCGTCCTCTCCCCTTAGTTGGTGGTTTGTCACATCAATTAATGTGATGTGATGCTTTTGCTTTATGAACATGCAGATAAAGTTCCCGATCGGTGTCAGAATCGCGTAATCTGGAACAATCTCAAAAATCCGGAATCACAACTTTTGAAGACATTTTCCTACTCATTCGAAATGTCTAAGTTAAACTAATTTTGATTCCATCCGGGGCTCCAAAAGTCGATCGAAGTTTACGGGAAGCGTGATAATTACTGAGTGAATTAGGAATCATCAACCTACGGACAAAAATTCCACGATTCCAAATATGTCCGATAATTTCAAACTCATTCCTAGATGTTGAGTTAGAATTTATTTTCTTCGAGATCCTAAAATATGACTATACGCATTTTTCCATATTTCGTCTTATTAGGAAAATGCTCTACTGGGCTCGGAATCAACTTAGGAAAAGTCTATGAAGATAAAATCCACTGATCAATATTTTATCTTGACTTTGGAAAACATATTCCTGGTACTCTAGATAGGATCCGTTTCCTATTTATTATGTTACTATTCACTAAATAATAAAATATTCATATGTCTTAATCAAAAATCTCAAAAAGAACCTTATCCCTTATCCTTTGAGATTTTTGGTCCTTTTATTATTATTTTTAATTAATTTTCGTTTTAATTAATTAATTAATTAATAATAATATATAAAATAATTATTTAATAATTTTTTATATAATTATTTACAAAATTTTCCTATTGGTCCATTCTTGTATTTAGGCTTAAAATTACTTAATCTCATCAATTTTTCTTGAAAATTTCCAATTAACTAACAAATATATTTATGCTAATTCTTAGCCATTTACCACCAATTTTGGAGCTTTACATAATTATCCTTGAATTTCCTTTAGAAAATAAGATAATATAACATACTCTTTGAGATCACATATTCACCTTTTTAAAAATAGCTATTTAATTTATCAGGGCATTACAATCACTTTTAAAACTAATTTTTAAAACTAACACACATTCATTTATAATTTGTAAAACACGAGTTTTTTATTTTTTCAGAGCAAGAAAAAGAACATCTTGGTGTGAAAAGTCCCCGAAAACTAACACACATTCATTCAACTTTACTCTTTTATATCTTATCATAACAATGTTCCCGAAAAGTCCCCACCAAAATCAAACAACTCCAATTTATAATAATTCATTACTCATTAGACAAAAGCTATTAAAACAGAGCACATACAACATAATCTTGGAGTGAAGAGCATACACAAGAACATCTTCGGACTCCATTGACTATTGACAACACCAAAATACCAAAACCGGGGGGTGAACACATTGGTTATTTTCTCTTTCCCTTTTCCAGAAATTTGCTGTGTTATTTATTTTTGAAAATAGTGAGGTTCATACGAATCTCAACAGCAAATAAAACAGACAATACTAATTATTACATGCTTAGCAGTATATCATATGACATACTCAATTATTCATCACAAAGTCAATTATTCATTAATTCACATGTGAACTTAGTGTCAACACTTCGCAGTTAGTAGGCTTCTTTGTGTCCACACTGTAATACCCTGAAAATCTCATTTATGATAAGTATCATATTGAGTAAATAATACCTATCAGAAATAGGTGAATATGTGATATCAAATTTGTAGGGGAAAAATCTCTTGAAAATTAGAGTGCCAAAATGATGAAAATGCCCTTGTAGGACATAAATAACTTAGGAAAATTATGAAAAATCCTAGGAGGCAGTAAAATAATTATTAAAATTAAGAGAATATATTGTCTCTAATTTTGGTAATTTAATAAATTATAAGCTTGGAAAAATTGTAAAATAACAATTATAAAGTATTTGGAGATCATAACTAAGTCCATAATTATTGATATTTTACATGGGAGATAAAATAGCAATGTTAGTTCAGATTTTGAGAGGAAGTAATTAGTTCTAGATAAGAAAATTACCAACAAATAATAAGTGATTGATTAAATAATTATTGGTTTATTATTTAAGCTTGAACAATGGAATAATTGTGATAAATTATGTAGAACTCTATAATTAGTAATTTATGGCTAGAAAATTAGCATAAATATGTTTGCTAATTAATTGGAAAAGATGAAGAAAAATAAATGAGATCAAGTAATTTTAAGCCTAAATACAAGTATGGACCAATAGGAAAAATGTTGTAAAAATTATGTAAAAATAATTATTAAATTATATAATAATTAATTAAAAAATAAAATAAAAATATATATAAAATATGTGTGTGAGGGCCGACATCTTTGGGAGAAAAAAAAGAAGAAAGGAAAATGAAAATGAATAAAGGAAGAGTGTTATATTAAAACTCTTAATTAATAATTAATTAAAGTAAAAAATAGAAAAGGTAAATAAACACCGATAGAAATTGGATCCTATCTAGAGAACCAAATAATTCCGAATTTCTAAGATTTTACAAGATTACGCGATTCGGGCACCGATCGGGGACCTTATCGGTAGAATCTTCTAGAACAGGGCCACATGGCACCATATAATTGGATTTTTGACCTTGGGGGCAAGGGGGCAGGTCGGCATGCATTGGGTGGAGGAGGAAAGAGCTTGGGCAATAAGATAGGACTTGTGGTTTAGAATCAAAATTGGGAGATTGGAAGATTACCGAAATGCCCTCGCGTTTTGCCTATAAATAGACTTGCAACCTTCTTCATATTTTCACACCAAATTCAAGAGCAAGTTCCGAAATTAGAGAGGGTTAGAGAGAAGGAGGAGTCAGGGAATTCTGCAGCGAAGCTCTGAGTAAGTTCTTCGGTACTTAGTCTTAAGCTTTCGCAGTTCTTTCGGTAGTTAGAGTAGAAATGTTAGATTAGTATTTAATCTTCCAAGTATGATTAGATATCATATGATAGGGGTATTTTAAGTAGGAATTTTGAAAATCATGATTGGGTCAAAG
Organism: Acacia pycnantha; assembly: GCA_025563575.1. Lineage (NCBI taxonomy): Eukaryota > Viridiplantae > Streptophyta > Magnoliopsida > Fabales > Fabaceae > Acacia > Acacia pycnantha. The sequence continues at coordinate 1,444,734 of JAMWYP010000068.1, read as the reverse complement.
TTCTGACAAAATTTTGGAAGAAATTAAAGTCAAAGTAGCGAAGCGCTGGCGAAATTCCACCAATTAGGGGAATAGGGGCAAATGGTAATTTTTACCTAAAATGCCCGTTATGATGTCAAATCGCTAATAAATATGATGATACTCTTATAGGACATCAGAAACCTTGATCTGCTGTCGTTACGTTGTCCGGCGTGCCGCTGTTGGACGTTCCACTTAGATCACGATTCTGACTTTATTCGGGTTATAGACATAATAATGCCGATATGTTTTCCTAGCGGCGAGGACACGGCCAGTACATCGTGGCACGGGTGAATGGTGGAGACGGACTTAACGTTACATGTTATTGTAGTTGTTATTAAATGATCATCGACGTCTTGGTTTGATCAATCTTAAAATTAGAGATACACATTGTTCATATATCGTTTATAAGCATGAGGTTAACCGTTACCTGGGGTCCGGATGCATTGGACCTCAGCTCTTACCATAGCTTCAGGATCCAAGGGATACAGGAGCGAGGACAAAGGTAGGGAGCTATCATGAAGATCGGACGGAGAGGCTTTAGTTTTGTTGTACTTACGTTAGATGTAAACACTCGGAGGAATGTACGGCCTTATGAACAGCCAGATACACTGTTATCAATGTTATTCAGTTACTCTTTATTATGAAAAAAATTCCGTCGCTCAAAACTCTGATCAAAACGCTATAAAAACAGTTGTGAAAACCGGGGTGTTACACACACCACACGCACGCACAGCCGTAAAACTATAAATAGCTTGAAAGAAACATCCAAGATAAATAAATATGATGGATCTCAGGAGAAAAAAAAACTTTCCATGATAAATATGTCATGATCCTTTTATATTGACAGTAGGTTATATATTTTATGATTAGATAGGTGTATATTTTATGAGAGTTAGTTGGAGTTATTAATATTATATGCCTATTTAATTATTTTTTATAAACTTTTCCATCATTGAATCAAACTTAGGATCAAAGAATAAATCGACATAAAATCTACTCATATCCTATTTTTATTGCGTAGGAGATATTATATGAAAGAGAAGAAACAAAAAGCATATGGAGCTTGCAGCCATAAATTAAATAAAAGGAATAAAGACATGGACCCCACATGCTAAAGATTAAACTTGGATCCTAAGCTTGGTGATTAAACTTGGATCATAACCTTGGTGATTAAACTTAGATCCTAAGCTTGGTGATTAATTAAGAGGAGGAGACCTAAATTATATGTAACACCCCTAATTTTCATGTAAATTAGTCAAGGAAATATATGAATATTTCATCAAGTAGTAGTAGTCAATGATATTTATTTTTCTGACAGGATATATTAATTATGAGAAATATTGTGGAATTATTTGAGATGCGATTAATAAATTTGGTCATAGATAATTTGAGTTAAGTAATGTCAAAAAAAGGTAAAAATATATTTTTCCCTCATTATTCTTCTATTTTTCGTCTAATAAAAGGAGGGGAAAATTCTAATGAAAAATTAGTGGAGTTTCAATATAAATCTAAATTAGCTTAAAAAGATGGACATTGGGTAGGACTGATATAATACAAAATATTTCTTCCCCATATTGTTCCCCTGGCGTCGTAAGAAGTGAGGGAGGAGGAAATAGTTATCATGCTTTAGGTGTAAGAGAAATTTGATGGAGCTGTCAAAACATAACTATTTTAGGTGTAAGAGAAATTTGATGGAGCTGTCAAAACATAACTATTGGAGGAAGGATACACTGTACGAGTAAGGAAATAAATAAATCAAGTCTTTCTTCATTAGTCCTCAACGTGAGATGGAAAAAAAAAGGGAAAGAAAATATATAATAATAATTTTCCTCCAACAGCCAAGTAATCGGGAAGAGGCATTGGAGATGACACAAAATATGTCCTCACACTTCCTTTATGGTGTCAGACGTGGGAGAAGGGAAAAATAGGGAAATAATGATATAAAATTAGGTTCACTTTTGAGCAGAGATGTACTGATGGATTGGACGACATTAATTAAAGGAGAGAGGGGGTATCACGAGCCATAGATCACTCACAATTTGTTTTCAAATAATTCCCATCGTATCCGGCGGAAATAGAAGTCAAAAGGAATAGAAAAAAACACAATTCCTCCTATAATTTGCTTAGTATCCGGACGAGAGAGAGAGGAATAAGAAACATTTTTTTCTCTCTTCCCTCGTTTCCTCAGAAAGGTCGGACGTGAGGAACCAAGAGAAATCCGAAAATATTTTTTTTCTTCTTTCCAAAATTTCCTCAGAAGCGCCGGCCAAGTGGGTAGTGGAAATCAGATTTTTTTTATTCCTCTAGAATGGTGAAGAGAAATCTAGATACAAGTGGGGTTTAGAACCGACCTTGGGGGATCTATTTAAGGAACTCATCTCCTTCCTTTGAGGTTCTTTGGACGTGCGGAGAAGGAGAAAGAAGGAGATCAAAAATCAACAAGAAGATACGAATAGGGCTAGCAAAGCGTTCAAAGAGGTAAGCAAGGTTCTTAGGTTCTCAAACCACTTTCTTGTCTTCTCTCATGTAAACTCAGACCCTAAGGAAAATTTTTCATGGTGGGTTGAAGGTTGAGGCCGAAAAGGAGGGAGAAGAATCACTAAGGATCAAAGCCTCAATTCGGTAGAAGACCATCAAGTAAGTAATAGTCCTAATTACTTTATAACCTTACAGTTGCAAAGTAGAAAGTATCTGTTTCTTGAGTGTATAATCAAGGGTTGGATCTGACTAATTGATAAAATGGGAGAACAGAGAATCAAATATGAAATTTTTGGTCTAGGAAGAAATATTAGTATGAGATAAGAAGAGTTGGTGGTCAAAAATGGAAGATTGATTGCTTAATCTAGAGGGAGAATTTTGTCTAGCCTCCTAAACACCATAATCTGATTCGTTTTGGAAGTTCTAATGTCTCTAAAGTGTTCAAAATGATTATTTGTATAGGGGTATTCTTGGATTGTTTTTCTGAATCAAGAACGAAAGTTTCAAAAACATTGAAAGGTGTTTATTGAAGATTTTAAATAGACAATCAGCTATCTTATGCATTCTGATCTATCAAATAGACTTACCTATAATAATAAGGATTTAAAGTTTTGGAAGAATTGAGAAAGGCTTATTTTAAGCCATAAAATGAATAGGAGTTATTTATATCTATATTTTGGTTATTGTAGGGAAACTTTGATTCCCGTGTCGGAGGAAAATATTTTACTGATATCTGTGGTTAGCTACCAGGTAGTAACCTTAATCCTCATATGCCTTGTGTTACTTTGTATGTTTGTTTTTCCATGATTGTGGACCCGTGTCTCCTGAAAAGGGACATGCGTTTGTGTGCATTCAGTGTGGTCTGGGTTCAGAGCCCGACTACTGTGTTTTTCCTAGCGCTATGGATCCGAGGCTTGCTTTGTTGAGCAGTCCTATGTTTGTTTCTAGGACATGTAGTCCTTCCGCAGTTAACACGGTATATACTTGGTATGTTGTATTTGTGTTACTGCGCGTTTGTTACTGAATGCTATTATTTGGTGTTTTCCTGATTATGGTTACATACATACACTGTTTATGCATTACATATGAGATTAACGGTTACTCTGGGATCCATTTATGAATCCCAGATTTTTGTAAAGCTTCGGGAAGCACTTTGAGGGATGTATCTGGTGACAAGGGTAAGACTACGGAGCTGGAGTAGGTGGAGTTGTTGGTGGCGGAGGAAGATTATTTTTGGATATTTATTTTGGGTTTGGATAACTATATATTTTTGGCCTTGTGGGCACAGAGTGGATGACTGTATATTTAACCCTTTCAGGGATTATATTTTGTTACTCACTTTTAATTATACCAGTATTGTTTGAAATCCAACCGGGAAATGCTCTGCCGCGTGAACCTCTAATGCATGCTAACAAGTAGTAATTAGGTAAAATATGGTAATTATAAAAAGGATTCCCTCTATCCGCCACCCGAAAGGGCGAGGCCGGTAGGGGTGTTACATTATAAATAGGGAGGCAGAGACACGCACAAGGGAGAGATGGAGGAGAGGATTGAGAGACGCAGAACGAGAAGGAACAAAGAAGCAGAGGAGTAGCGGTTGAGCGTTTCGGTTCTCTTCATCATCTCCATGGAAGGATGTGGAGGCGACGGAGAAGCTTTTTTCCTCTATCTCATTATTCTTTGAACTTGAATTCTTATCTTTTTATTATGGATTTTAGTATATATATAGCCATGTGTGGCTAATTCTCTTTTCAACCTAGAGGACCTATGAACTTGTTTGGGTTCTAGAGATTATTCCCACAAATTAGTTTTGCTTAATTTTATTTCAGTTTATTTAATCTTGTCTTTATTGTTATTGCTTATTGATTGGCCATCATTGAGCATGTTTTGGGGATTTAGGGTTGAACTTGGAAGAGGGAATCTTAAATTGACCTTGGGATTAAATAATGTGGAATTAGGTTTTAATCTAATTTGCGTCTAGGATAGGCATATACCTAGAAGCTCCGCATAATCAAATTAGAGTGCGCCCGATCTAAAATGCATCTTATTTAATTAGTTGTGTGAGACATTACATAATTAATTGAGGTAGATATATAAATGGACCGGAAGGCATTTATAGACATCAATACTCTAGGTTAGCTGATTAAGTTAAGTCAAAATTAGTTTAGTGGGGATAAAATCTAAGAAACAAACAAGGGATTAGTGACTCTAGGTTGATTGTTCGATTATTGCGGTAGTTTGTTGTTTTGATTTTAGTTTTAATTTCTTTTGTCTTAATTAAATTCACTTTGTTTTGCTCAACTTAAACGAGAGTGTACAATTAATGCCTAACTAAAGTTTGTGATACTAAGTCCTCGTGAGAACGATACTTTTCTTATCACTTTATTACTTGATACGACCCGTATACTTGTGGAGTTATAGGCCAGAGGCGGACCCACACTAGTGCCCATGTGGGCAAGTGCACACACAAAACTTTTATAAAATATATATAATGTGAAGGAAGCTAATGACAACATATGTGGGTAGCATGGTGGTTAATGCTCTTCAATTTGTTCCTCAGGTCGTGAGTTCGACCCTCCGCCATTCCTTTTTCCCTTTTTCTTTTTTTTCTCTTACTCTCCCCTTTCCTTTTTTCTTTTTTTTTTTCTCTCACTCTCCCGTCTCATCTCGCCTCTTCCTCTCTGCCTTCTCCTTATTTTTTTTTCTCTTCTCTCACTCTTCCCTCTCGTCTTTTCTCGTCTTCCGAGTCGGTGTGGTTGGCTTCGGTGGATCCAGAGAAGGTGGTGGCTGGTGGTGGTTTGTGTCTCTCTTTTTTCTTCTCTTCCGAAGCTTGAAGCCTTGCTTGTCCCCATTTCGCCGGATCCTGTGTTTGTGGTGGCTGGTGGTGCTTTGTCCGAGATCAGAGAAGGTCGACGGTGTAGCGGGGTGAATCAACCTACGGAGAGAATTTCTGGTAGGATTTATTTGATTTGTCCTGTTTATTTCTTAAATTTGCCAGCTTTATTTTTTTCCCCATTTCTCACCTCTGTCAATTCTCTCTCACAATTTCCTCACCGGTTCGTGATAGTGCCCCCCTCCCCCCAAAAAAAATGTATACTTCAAACAATATGGACGCAGACTCTGTTAAAGTGAATACAAAGAAAACACACCTTAAAGGCATGTCGTGCTTTACATCCCATGAGCTGCAAAGTGCTTTGCAGATCAGGGCGTGTTTACCGAAATGAATCCTTGTCCTTTTCTTTCTGAGTATGTTAGACATATTAGTGTATTTTGTTCTCGCATACAAACTAGACTGGAGTTTCAAAGTACAGAGCATGAGTCACTTAGCTGAGAGATAACACAAACAAAATGAAATGTAGCATCCATAGCCTCCCCTTAAGCTAATGATTGGTTCCCGCTTCTGAAATTGTGACTCGGAAAAATGGTTTTTTGCTAACCTTTGCTCAATTGATCGATGACAGTAATGCTATGTTCATTGTCTTCTAATTGCATTTTGCATATTAGTTATATTTCAATTTTTTTCCCAGGATTTTAACTCTGAGACATCAAAGTCTAGGCTATAGAACGTTACTTCTTCACCTATGTTAGAGGTGCTTGTTCATAACAAATATTTAAAAT